>JASDDO010000148.1:0-500000 GCA_030015575.1 Agapanthus africanus | reverse complement strand
GACTCACAAAGGAAAAACACACTTGGGAGTCCCCACGACCCCTAAGGAGAAAATGCACCTACGGGATCCTTACGACTCGTATGGAGAAAATGCTTGTATGGGACCCTTACGGCCCATAAAATTGAAGAGCCTTAGGTGATAGGGATCTAAACTTGTCTCCTAATCCATCGCTCTCTAACAGGAAAAGGCAAATGATGAATTGCTCCTGGCACATGTGCTTCAGTGTTAGCAACGCTGATGTCTACCCTAACCCCAAAATTCCAAACTCCAATCCAATAGACCCCTAAGTCTTTAAACTGGGAATAGATGACCTCTAAGTCGTTAAACTGGGAACAGATGACCCCTAAGTCGTTAAACTGGGAACGAGGGAAATCCCCTCACAGCAAATGATGAGTTGCTCCCGGCATTATTCCACTGCAGCAATGCTGATGCCGACCCAAAAACCAAATTCAAAGTCCCACTCGGCAGCACTTCTAAGCTCGAAAGTCCCGCTGGATATGTAGGGAACTTCCAAAACAAATCAAATCAAACAAATTAACCCCGACAACGCAAGAGGCGGAGCAAGTCAACTTCAATCCCGACACCGCGGAAAGCGGAGCAATTCAAATAAAATCCCGACACCGTAAGAAGCGGAGCAAGTGACCGACCGTCCAAGTTGCATAAAGGGCAGCACCGACCGCCCAAGTCGCAAAAATGGCAGAACCGACCGTCCACGTCGCTAAAAGGGCAGCACCGACCGTCCACGTCGCTAAAATGGCAGAACTGACCGTCCACGTCGCTAAAAGGGCAGCATCGACCGTCCAAGTTGCAAAAAGGGCAGCACCGACCGTCCAAGTCGCTAAAATGGCAGAACCGACCGACCGACCGAGTCACAAAAAAGGCAGCACCGACCGTCCAAGTCGCAAAAATGGCAGCACCGACCGTCCAAGTCGCTAAAATGGCATAATCGACCGACCGTCCAAGTAGCAAAAATGGCAGCACCGACCATCCAAGTCGCAAAAAGGGCAGCACCGACCGTCCAAGTCGCTAAAATGGCAGAACCGATCGTCCACGTCGCTAAAAGGGCAGCACCGACCGTCCAAGTCGCTAAAATGCCAGAACCGACCGTCCAAAGGGCGGCACCGACCATCTATGTTGCTAAAATGGCAGCACCGACCGTCCAAGTCGCTAAAATGGCAGAACCGACCTTCCACGTCGCTAAAAGGGCAGCACCGACCGTCCAAATCGCAAAAAGGGCAGAACCGACCGTCCAAGTCTCAAAAAAGGGTAGCATCGACCTCCACGTCGTCAAAATAGAGTCGACCTCCACACGAAAGAAGATCTGTCAATTTCATGCACACAACCCACATGTGTGGTGTGCATTTATTGATTGGGGGAAATTTGTTGGGGTCAAAATTTACACCCCGGTTGACCAAGTCAAAATCAAAGTCAACCCCAAACCAAGTGGGCCCAAGCCCAGGTCAAGTGGACCAATGCCCAGGTTGAGCCCGAACATGAAGCGGCCGGCCTCCCCCATGCCAAAATAAAAAATTTTGTAATAAATAATTTTTGGTGTATTTCCTTTTTTTATTTCTATGAATAAATGTAAGGAAAATGGGCATAAAACCAAATTTTTGTAAAGTCCATGGCTTATGTGTAAAAAGAAATAGCACATGAGGCATGAGATGGGCAAAATGCCATTTTGTAAAGCCCAAGGGGCTATATGTAAAGTGTATAGCCTATAAAGGCAAAGATAATGAAAATATCTCAAGATCTTTTTCTCTCTCTAAAAAAAATCAAGGTATGTGCCTCTTTCTCCTTCCTCAAGGTTCTAAATCTTCTTCTTTCTTTTGAATTAAATCAAGAGTTTTACTCTTCTTTTTCTAAAAAAAAATAGTTTTTCACCACAAAACCTACAAAGGGGAGCTCAGATCTTCCATTAGATATCAAAAAGGGAAGATCTTGAATCTCATCCCTCCTTTTTTCCTCCAAGATCCGGCCAACAAAAGGAGGAAGGAGGAGACCCATCTCCGAAAATCCCACTTTGGAAAAGATCCAAGGCTCAAGAGAAGATCTAATGCTTAAGAGAGAATAACCTCTGAAGATTTTTAGGGAGTTCAACTCCAAGACCCAAATCCTCAAAGGAGTTTAACTCCTAATCCAGATCTTTTAGAATTTAACTCCACTCAGAATCCCCTTTTGGAGTTTAACTCCTATTTCTGGGGGTAAAAATCCCTTCCTTTCGCTAGCGCCCAGCGCCCAAGTGCACACATGCCGGGCATGTGAGGCGCTGCGCCCAAAGCGCCAGCGCCCGAGCGTCCCAGCGCCCACGTGTCGGGCACGTGGGGCTCTAGCGTCCAAAGTGCTAGCGCTAGCATCAGCGCCCGAGCGCTCACGTGCCGGGCATATGATGCGCTAGCGCCCAAATTGCTAGCGCTAGCGTCTAGCGCTAATTCAAACGCCTAAGCGCTAGCGCCAGATATATCCAAAACCCCTTCAAAACACAACACTGCACATTGAGTTCGCATGACCTATTTGACCCATCAATCAGAGGTTCTCTCGCTCCAAAGGCGAGGGGTAATTAACGACAGCTTAGTACATGGCTGCCGGAGATTCGGATCCCCACAACTAATAAACCCCAGCCTACCCTAGGCAGGGGGAATCTGTAATGCGCCTGACAAGCGTGTGCATATTCCTGTCTCGATGGGGTGACGCAAAACACCCCACACCAGCATCTTGATGGCGATCATATAAGTGGGAGCTGGGTGGTCTATAAGCACATCCTTAAAATGTCCATAGTCGTAGGAGTATCGAGACTGGGCATCAGTACTCCAGAGTAGACTAGTGTATACTTATCAAGACCCCGATGAGGGGAGATGGTCGATCTCACAAGCCATTGGTGTATGTCCGTCACCTATGATAATATACAGATGCTCATTGGGTTATGAGTACACTGGGCAGGACCCGCCGGGAACATGCTAGTTGGTATTATACCTATTGTCAGATAGCAGTTCCCAGATGACATGAGTACAGGTTAGTCTGTCGACCTAAAATCGTCATTTGTCTCGTGTGAGTTCCCACTGTGCTTTGATTACTACCCTACTACGGCTCAAAGGAGTCGTGCAAATAGGTTTTAGTTGGGTACAGTCCCAAGCCAAATGGAGGCAGTGAACGAATCGCCAGGGATTCATCTCTCCCGGTATTGGGGGTTGATGTCGCGCTGTGCACGGGTGGCCATCACCAGAAATTCTCGGCCGAGGTGGACGAGAATTACTGATTTGGATCAGTAGTTTCTCATTGGGTGATGGGCTTCATACCAACACGAATTATCGCGTTATTAAGGGTCTGACTTTATCCACCCCCTAGACTCGATATGCGATACTCTTAGACGAACAGATCGGATTGTATGGAGATTGTCACGGACATGCTCAATAGGGGTTCGGATGAGTTTGCTTGTCGGCTTTCCTTTCGCTCAATACCTGGGTAGCTAGTATGTACAGCTAGTGCCGCTGACGTGCTTGTGGTTAAACCCACTGCTAGCGTATTGACGAGTCTTTAGAGTCCCACACAGAGGGCTTCCCTGGTTCTGGCAAAATGATATAGTATCCGTATTGGATACGTGCATGGTTCCGATCAATTGATGTACTTTGTACCCGGATTTTCGATCGGACAGTTGATAATACTAGCTGGCTCAGGTTTTGAGCCAGATTATTAAATCAGGTATTGATTTAATAATTTACGTATATGTATTTCGATACGTATATTCTAGTATTATGTTCTTCGTGTTATTTTATCTCTTTGGGTATTCGTATTTCGGTACGAATGCAGGTATATATATACAGTAGAATGTGATCCGTATTTTTTCTGGAAAACATTCTAGAAAGTGGCCACCTCATTTTTGGATTTGACCATTTATTAGAAAATGTTAAATGAGGTGGAAATTAGCATGAGAGGAGTATGGTGATGACCATGTTTGCATAGTGTGCACAAATGAATTTTTAATTCATTTGTACATACTATTCAAGTATGGGTGGATTTTAAAATGAAAAGAAATGGTTTAAAAAAACCTAGCATGCTTGTTTTTCTCTCTCATGTGAGCTTCATTATTTTGGAGCATGAGTTTTTTCTTAAGCTCTTCTGCACCATGTGTGCTTCACTCCTCTTTAGTTTCCACAGTTGCTTCCACCTTCATCTTTCACCTTCTCTCAACCATGTCATGTGTTGAGAATCATGAGAGGATGTGAGATGAGATAACTAAATATTTTAGAACACTCACTACTTTCTAGGCTTTCTAGATTAGCAACCTAGAAACCCTAGTTGCTTCACTTGCATCCTTGATGTGAAGCTAGAGCCATTACTACATCCCTCGGGTGGATCGTCTTTGATGAAGGGAGACTGGTGGCCAAGCTCAACCAGACATGCCTCAAGGGGCTAAGGAGGAAAATGGAAGACCGAAAGACTTGGCTCTTTTGGTATAATCTTTCTAACTTGTAGTTTAGCCTCTTTTAGTTGCTAGTATAGGTTTTTGGTTCGATCTTGTGCGGGTTTTGTTTGCGTCAAAGTTTTGAAATTTTTTGTTCCGCATTTGGCCACGATTTGATGGCCGGGGCGCCGGAAAAAATCAACATGGTATCAGAGCCAACCAAACACCTTAAACTAGCTAGTTACGATATTAGAATACACGTTTTTTCGAGCATCGAAAACTGTTGAAAAAACAGTCCCGAATTTTTGAGTTTTGAGATGTTTGCACACCCGGCGGGCTCTCGGCTTGAACCGAGAAGCCGCGGGGTGCAGAGTGGGCACCCTAGGGAGACCCTAAGGGGGATCTAATGGCTGGGCCCACTGGTCTTGGGGGTGGGGACCCGAAACTGCCCCTGCATGGGCAGTTTCGGGTCTGCCTCACCCTCTGGCCATCTCGTGGTGGCCTCGGGGGTGGGGTACCCCCTCTAGGCCTCCCGACTCGAAGTTAATTTCGGGCTCTAACTTCCCACGAAGCTTCGGGCGCGTTTCGTTTTGATTCAGACCTCCGAATTGGCTCAAAACTCGACTTTTTGGATGTTTAGTGCACTTGTTTTTTATCCTTAGTATATTTGGGATGTACGCTAATTGTATTTTGGAATTCTAATGTCGTGACTTCGTTTGCATGCGTAGATATGTTGGTAACGTTGTCTAATTGCTATATGCTCAATTAGACGGGGTTACACACTTGATTCGGTTACTTGTTTCTGTGGATAAATCTGATTAAGGTTTGTGCGGATTGTCGTAATGGATAGCCTTGGGTGCAATGGTAGTACGGTTTAGTTTCATTTGTACATTTGATATTGCGGGACGAGCGTCCAACATGTGGACTACTGTTCGCCGTTGAAGGACGCGACCGGGACGTTGGGTCGTCCGGCCTGAATTTTGGGGGCAGATGCTGTTTGGGTTTTATCTGTCCACCTCTCCGAAGATGCCAAGCTGATTTATGGCACCGTATATCGAAGGTTTAGACAGATGCGGCCGTTGTAGAAGACTTCGTCAGATTCCCCCTCGTGTAGAGGGGTTTTTGATTGTGGGGACACTCTTCCCTGCAGGCGCAAGCCCCTGCAGTTAATTACGCTACCGCATAGCGGTAACCACTTTCTCCTTCTCTAGATGGTCACTTCGTGTCGTGCGTGTTTGTTTTGTTTTTGGTTGCCCGTGGATTGTATACAGGGACTAATTTAGGTTGTCGCCCGTAGGGCGTGGATTTGTCCAAATCCGTATTTTCTTAGATTTGGGTTTGGGTTGGTTTAAGGATCGTTAATCTTGTTTTAGATTAAAATCAACTCAAACATTTGTTGAGGATACGTTAGTCAAATTTGAGATTAAGATCTACTCAATAGGATTTTCTTTAGTTTATAGGGACATTGCGGTCTATTGGGTTTAAGAACATCGTAGTCCGTGAGTTTAAGGACCTCATAGTCTATAGTTTAAAGATGTCATAGTCTATAGAGCTTAGTTTAGGGACGTTACGGTCCATTGGGTTTAAGGACATCATAGTCCATGAGTTTAAGGACCTCATAGTCTATGTTTAAAGACATCATAGTCTGTGTTTAAAGAGGCCATAGTCTGCAGGGTTTAAAGACATCATAGTCTGTGTTTAAAGACGTCATAGTCTATAGGGTTTTGGTTCGACAGTTTGGGAATGCGCCAAAAGTTATTGGTTATTGGGACCCTCCATCTCTCTGAAGACGTTGAAGAATTACAACGACATGTATCAGAGGTATGGAGAGATGTACCCTCGAACCAATGTCCCGACTGAGGGGGAAAGGGATGAACATCATTTGAGATGCCTTCTGTTGGGAGCTCATTAGCTATCTCTGGGATCGAGATCGGTTCTGGGGACCCTGAGCATGAGGAGCTCAATTGATGGTCCTCGGGAAATTTAGTCTGAGTTCGGCTAATATTAGCCTTTCATAGTGTTAAACACTAGTATATGTTCAGTGCTCACATGCTCCCACATGAGGTGCTTAAATCAATGTTAAACACTAAAAATTTGAGGCGCTCACATGGGGTCACGTGAGGCGCTTGAAGTAGTGTTAAACATTAAAAATTTGAGGCGCCGTTTCTCTGGGTTTATTCCCTTATTCCTTTCTGAGCGCTAAGCGCTATTGGGTCACGTGGGATCACGTGAGGCGCCCCAAATGGAAACTGCCTTTGATTTACTCCTTTTTTCCTTTGTAAATGCTAAGCACTAATTGGGGGGTCACATGGGGTCACGTGAGCCAGTCTCAGTTGTCCTCTTTGTTCATCAAGGGTGCTCACGTGGGAGCACGTGATCGGTTATTATCATGTTGGGTGCCAATCTTTTTTACGTGCTTGGAGATCCTGAATTTCGAGACTTTCAAGCCCACTGTTTTGTAAGAATTAAATTCTCAGGACTTAGTTTTTCTCTTAAGTTTGGGATCTGCACGGCAGAATCTCCCTGATGAGAATTGAATTCTCAACTTGTAGGGAGATCTGCTTCTACAGATCTTCCACTATAAGGAAGAACTAAGTTCTCATATGAAGGGTTAAACCCTTATTTTATCAGAGGAATTAAATTCCTATATGCTTTTTGGGAGAATTAAATTATCTGCATTTAGATCTTCCCCTAGGTTTTGGATCTGCATGACAGGATCTCCCCGATGAGAATTAAATTCTCAACTTGTTGGGAGATCTGCTTCTACAGATCTCAATCATAGGAAAAACTAAGTTCTTTTTAGAAGAGTTAAACTCCTATAGAGGTGAAAGGGAGATGAGATATTCTCTTTGTTTTGTTCCTTCTCCTACCTAGAGTTTCTTTTTTTCTTTTTCTCTCTGGAGAATTAAATTCTCTTTTCTTTTAAACTTACGAAGGGGTTTCTCTCTTCTTTTTTTTATCCTCCTCCTTTCTTTTTTCTCTTCTTCTTTCTTTTTTTTTGTCTCTCGGCTCCTATTTATAGGAGAAAGTAAAGAATCAATTTGTTCAGAAAATCTCTTATTAAGAGATTTTGATTGATTTTATAATCAACCGGAAACGATCTTTTAGATTAATCGGTGAATTTTATTCACCATTGGGTTTTTAATCCAAGGGCTTCTATTTTAAAGAAGATATTTCTCATAAGATTATAAAAATATTTCCCTATACAGAATCTTCTTCTGTAAATTGGTGATTCTTTAATCACCATTGGATTTTAATCCAACGGCGTTCTACTTTACAGAGCGCAATCTTTCTTGTTTAGAAAGGTCTAAGGAAATATTTTCCAAATGGGGCTCTTATCCCTTTTATTTTAGAATTTAATTCTATCGGTTCAGAAGGCATAGGAGCCCATCACGTATAGCACGTGACCCCACAAAGTTAAACATATCAAAGAGCGTCACGTGCTATCACGTGATTTCTTTCGGCCAATTGTTTGTTTTAAGAAGGCCCCTATATATTTTGTATATATAAGTCACATGTCTGCACGTGAGGCTCAGTTTCAGTTTTGTTTTGTCAAGCGCAGTACCTATCACGTGTGGGCACGTGATGCTCCATTTAGGGAATTTTCCCGTTGCTTTTATATTTTTTATTCAGTTTTCATGAGGGAACAAATACCCCCACAGCGTTGTTCTCACGTGGCTTACACGGGAGTGCAACGCTGTCACTTTTACAGCCGTTGGATTATCTAGGGGAACGGGGAGGTGAACCGCCCTTGTCACGTCTTATAAATGCAAGGGTTTGGTTCCTTAGGCAGCCACTGTTTATTTCATCTTCTTCCTTCTTCGTTTTCTTTGAGAATTTAATTCTCCTCCTCAGAGCTTAGTTCTCTGCCATTGTAATTTCAGAGTTAAACTCTGTCAAAAGAAACCCTTTTTTGGTAAAGATCTTGCGCATCGGAAAGAACTTTTTCTTTTTGAACAAAATTTCTGGATTTTAAATCTATTATGAGAGCTTTGCTCTTCTCTAAAACCCATTTTTTAGAGATCCAAAGATGTTATCTTTGAGCAGTAAACCTCCATATCTCGGGCATTCCTCTCTGATTTTTGAGGATTCATGGGATTTTGTTTCTCATATGTTTTTTTATGAGTTTCTGGAATTTAATTCCCTCACATAAAAGGAATTAAATTCCTCTGGCGAAGAGCTTAGCTCTGAAAGATCAAGAGGACCCTTCGGGAGTTTTATTCCCTGGTGTTCTTGAAAATCTTTTTATAGGGTTTTACCCTTATTTTCACAAATTTGAATTTGTTGCGTGCTTAACAGAACTTGTTTTCCGAAGAATTTGTTTGAATTCCAATGTCTGTTTAATAAGGGTCTTCTTAATCAGTTTTATCACTAAACTTTCACTGATGTCTCTTTTCAGACACTATGGCCGTTCATCTGTACGATCTTGACGAAATTATTTCTTATGAAGACATTCGCGCACAAGGCCATTGTCAAAACCATGAGTTTACAATTGCCCAATACGCCGAGATTATGAGTCGCTTCAATGAATACAACGGTCGACTACTTTCTCGTCGCTCAGCTCTTTTGAAGATTATAGTGAGAGCAATTTGGGGAGCACTTCCTGGATTTTATGAAGCCATGCTGCTTAAGGCACTGGATGATGCCAAAGATAAGGTGCACTCAGTATATCTGATGGGCCTGATCTCGAAGAAATGGCTAGATAATCTTGTTGATATCTTGCATCAAATTTTCCAACAGACGACGATAATCGTTGCCTATCAGAGGGTGGAGGATATTAGCGAGGATCTTGACGCTTGCATTCGTGAGAGGATGCACACAAGAATTGTCAGAGAGGCCAGAAGCATTTTAGATGGCCTTACTTCTGAATTTCTTAATCCGTGTCCCGGATTTAATGTTTTACTATTGTAAACATTTTCTTTTATTTTTGTATGAATCTTCGGAGTATGAATGACAAAACTTTCCTTTCCCCCTTTTTTATGTTTACATGTGTTCTGTATGAAGTTTTGTCATACTGTTGTTGGTGTTCATGTGTTTTGCGCATGAGGCACTGCAAGGGATTTCAATCCTGCATTAGCGCCTGCTCACGTGTTATGCATGAGCGGTGCCATTTTAATTTCCAATAAGGATCATGGCTGGTGCTCACGTGCTATGCACGTGGGGCTCTGCTGATGGGGTTGTTTCGTCTCCCCACTCTGATTCCAATGAGTCACCTTTTTCATTTCCCATGCTCTCTCCTTTTTCTGGGCTTTGGGAATAGTTCCACCATGCACAACATTTTCTGTGTAGCATTGAATGCTCCCTTTTATAACTTGAAGCCGAGGCCTTTCTTCCCCTCTAAAGAGAAAACCATTTAGACCTTAGGGTGATCATCTTGAGAAACAAACCACAAGTTATAGCTTGCAACCGCCCCCATGCTCGTCGGCAACCATGGGAGGTGCCCATTGAGGAAATGGTTCCTCGCCTTGCTGCGCGGCTAGCAGATCCCCTTCTCACCGACGCTCAATGTGACGCAGTGATGTACGCGCTTCTGACTCGTAAGGGCTCTCCTCTTCCTATGGGCTCCATTTGGCTTCGGACGAACTTTCTATCCGTGCTCGCCGATATTTCTCCTCATCCGGCAGAGATGACCCTGACAATTCTTGATACGGCGGAGGATAAGATCGAGTGTTTCCACGAGGCATGCTTGATTACCCAGGCTCTGAAGGATCGCTCGATTCATCTACTAGGTCAGATAAAAGCCCGGCGGGCTATCATGTCTGCTTTTACTGATGAGCATGGCGCTAATCGATGGGGATCAACCCCTCGGGAAGACCGCCGCTTCGACGTGGTGGAGAGGGCAGAGAGGGAATTGGAGAACGTTATGTTTTGCTTCGTTAACCCCTGTATCTCTGATCCCATATTTGGTGATCTTTTCCTGGTAGAGTAGTATATTTATATCGATGTATTTCTCTTATTATTGACTGTTGAATGCTTTCTGTTGAGTTTTTCTGATTGACATATATTCGTACGAGCATCCCACCTGTGTACATGAGCTTTATACTTTACCCTTAGGAATTTTCTTTAAGTGCGAACACTATCGTCGTGTTGCCCACAAATCAGTGTGTTTTGGATACCATTTCCATTTAAACAGGCATATAGTCGCTAATGCATGCTTAATGGAGTACATACCGAAGACTTTCCTTGTTGCCTTTCATATCACATGGTTTTTGCGTGTTTTGGATCGAGTATTGTCGTCGAGTGGAAGCCTGTCTACATGGGCTTGAATGCATCTGCCTTCCCTCCGACATCTTAACCTCGAAATCGAGTCTGCGGGGATGGATCGAACGGTGCGAAGCCAATTACTAAGACCACCCGTGCATACGAACTTTGGCGGGTACTTCAAGAAGCTATCAGGGAGGTGGTAGCTGTTGACAAAGCCGTTATCTTTATCCGCGAGATGGTTGAAACTCACAAGGTTGCTGAAAAGGAGCTTGAGAGTCAGCTCGCCTCGTATCAGGCTCAACAGTCTCAGGTGGAGACCCGTCTTGTAGCAATAACAAAACTTGAAGCCGAGGCCCAACGGAAGAAGGATGAACTGACGAATTTATTACATCGTCCGCCGGCTTAAAGATTTTTTTATATATTCTCCTTTTCTTGTATTCACTTCTGAATGAGAGAATATTTTGTATCCATTTTGATTCTTTCTATGACATGTATTTTGTATTCATTTTAAATTCATGAATAAAAGACATATACTTTTTTTCATATTGGCGTGTCCCTTTTAGCAAACGCGTTCCGTAAATAGTCTATCTTGATCTCCTTGCAGGACAGCGACGGCTTAGGAAAGAGGTTCAGGTCGGCTACCTAAGACTTTTCAACTCTATGAGCCGTGAGGGTCTCATAAAGACTTTTCTCCCTACGGGTCGAGAGGATATCGTTGATGTATTTTATCGTTAGGAATCGTGAGGATCTCTAAGTGTGTTTTCTCTTGAGAGTCGTAAGGATCTCACAAGAGAATTTTCTCCCTTACAAGTCGAGATGACTCGTAAGTGGCTGGTAGGTTGACATGTTTCCAAGTCGAAGCACTGCTCCAACGGAGAGGTTGTTGGCTGACGTGTTTCCGAGACGGAGGTCATTTGGTGACGTGTTTCCGCGACGGAGTCATTTGCTGACGTATTTCCGCGACGGGGTCATTGGATGACGTATTTTCGCGACGGGGTCATTTGCTGACGTGTTTCTGCGACGAGGTCATTTGCTGACGTATTTCCGAGACGGGGTCATTGGATGACGTATTTCCGAGACGGGGTCATTTGCTGACGTATTTCCGCGACGGGGTCATTGGATGACGTATTTCCGCGACGGGGTCATTTGCTGACGTATTTCCGCGATGGGGTCATTGGATGACGTGTTTCCGCTACGGGGTCATTGGATGACGTATTTCCATGACGGGGTCATTGGATAACGTATTTCCGAGATGTGGTCATTTGCTGACGTATTTCCGAGACGGGGTCATTGGATGACGTATTTCCGTGACGGGGTCATTTGCTAACGTATTTTCGCGACGGGGTCATTGGATGACGTGTTTCCACGACGGGGTCATTGGATAACGTGTTTCCGCAACGGGGTCATTTGCTGACGTATTTCTGCGACAGGGTCATTTGCTTACGCATTTCCGAGTCGGGGTCATTGGATGACGTTTTTCCGCGACGGGGTCATTTGCTGACGTATTTCCGAGACGGGGTCATTGGATGACGTATTTCCGCGACGGGGTTATTAGATGACGTGTTTCCGCGACGGGGTTATTTGCTGACGTGTTTCCGCGACGAGGTCATTTGCTGACGTATTTCCGAGATGGGTCATTGGATGACGTATTTCCGAGACGGGGTCATTTGCTGACGTATTTCCGCGATGGGGTCATTGGATGACGTATTTCCGCGACGGGGTCATTTGCTGACGTATTTCCGCGATGGGGTCATTGGATGACGTGTTTCCGCTACGGGGTCATTGGATGACGTATTTCCATGACGGGGTCATTGGATAACGTATTTCCGAGATGGGGTCATTTGCTGACGTATTTCCGAGACGGGGTCATTGGATGACGTATTTCCGCGACGGGGTCATTTGCTAACGTATTTTCGCGACGGGGTCATTGGATGACGTGTTTCCACGACAGGGTCATTGGATAACGTGTTTCTGCAACGGGGTCATTTGCTGATGTATTTCCGAGATGGGGTCATTTGCTAACGTATTTCCGCGACGGGGTCATTTGCTGACGTATTTCCGAGACGGGGTCATTGGATGACGTATTTCCGAGACGGGGTCATTTGCTGACGTATTTCCGAGATGGGGTCATTGGATGACGTATTTCCGCGACGGGGTCATTTGCTGACGTATTTCCGCGATGGGGTCATTGGATGACGTGTTTCCGCGACGGGGTCATTGGATGACGTATTTCCGTGACGGGGTCGTTTGCTGACGTAATTCCGAGACGGGGTCGTTTGCTGACGTATTTCCGAGACGGGGTCGTTTGCTGACGTATTTCCGCGACAGGGTCATTTACTGACGTGCTTCCGAGACGGTGTCATTGGATGACGTGTTTCTGCGATGGGTTCATTTGCTGACGTGTTTCCGAGACGGGGTCATTGGATGATGTATTTCCGAGATGGGGTCATTGGATGACGTATTTCCGCGACGGGGTCATTTGCTGACTCTAGGTTGTCTGTGAATCATAGAGTCTTGGAACTGGGAACTTTGTCGTGGCTTCGATTAGTGGTGTCGCGTCCGTATCCTGCTGGAATAAGGAGGAACACCATTGTTGGTCTCTAGGCTGTAGAAGTGGCCGTCGAGATTTGGAACTAGGGACTTTGCCATGGCTCCGCTTCGTTGCGACCCTGAGGTCGGTTGTTCACGTTACGTCTGCATCCTGCTGGAGTTGAGAAGGAACGCCGTGTTGATCTTCTGGGATGCAAATATTGCCGTCGAGATCTGACTCTTCCTTTGACAAGGTCTGGTGGGGAAATGTGGTCCTCTTTTTGTTTATGCCCATGGATCGTATACAAGGGTTAGTATGGACTCACCTGTAGGGCAAAGGTTTCATTCTTTCATTTTTTTATTTCTTTCCGCGATGCTCTATCATTTCAGCTTTTATATCACGAAAGTTGCGATTGCCCAATCATTTCGGCTACTTTTCGCGGTGCCCAATCATTTCGGCTATTTTTTTTTACTCGCTGCTTTTTATTGCGAGTTGCCCAATCATTTCGGCTATTTTTCTTTTTACTCACTGCTTTTTATTGCGAGTTGCCTAAATATTTCGGCTATTTTTGTATGCATATATTTTACTTGCTGATTTTGTTGCAAGTTGCCCTATCATTTCGGCTATTTCATATGCATTTATGGCTCGCTGGCTTTTCGCCATGAGTATGAAACTTGGGATCTGATACCAATCTTAGCATCAGTATCGCTGCGACTAGAATATTGCCCGGAACGAATCATCATTTGCCGTGAAAGGACTTAGAATTTGTTACCGATTTAGGCATCAGTATCGCTACTAATGGAATGTTGCCAGGAGCGAATCATCATTTGCCTCTGTCGATGTCGAACAAAGGTGGCTTAGTAAGCAGGGTTAGGATCCTGTCGACTAAGGCTTTTGACTTCATGAGCCTTAAGGGTCTCATGAAGATGTTTCTCCCTACAAGTCGTGAGGATCTCGTAGGTGCGTTTTCTCCTTAGAAGTCGTGAGGACTTCTAAGTGGTGTTTTCTCTTATAAGTCATAAGGATCTCATAAGAATATTTTCTCCTTATAAGTCGAAAGGACTTATAAGTGTCTGTTCACCAAACAGGGGGATTTCACGCCATTGGAGGAACTTGGTGGGGGAGGCGTTTATTTGTGCCCGTGGATTGTATACAAGGGTCAGTATTGAACCGCTTGTAGGGCAGTCTAAGAAATATGATGGCTTAAGAACAGGTTCAGATCCCTGTAACTTAAGGCTTTTGAATCTTATGAGCCATGAGGGTCTCATAAGAGGGTTCTCCTTACGAGTCGTGAGGATCTCGTAAGTGTAATTTCTCCCCAGGAATCGTGGGGATCCCCAGGTGTGTTTCTTCCTTGTGAGTCGTAGGGATCTCACGCAGGTATTTTCTCTTTACAAGGTCGAGAGGACCTTGCAAGTGTACATGAATTTTTTACGATTCTGCGCCCTTTCGGGTTTTGAAAAACTCGCCGGTAGCCCTGCTGTTTTTACTCACGGAGCCCTTTTGGGTTTTCATTCGTGCCCATCTTGCTCATGGACGTACCGTTTTGTTTTTTTTTGTCAGCCCAAGGATGCTGCGGTTTGTAGTAGTTTAAACACGTTCTGGTCCGTCGTTAGTTTTAGGACATTGCGGTCCCTAGCTAGTTTTAGGACGTTGCGGTCCATTGTTAGTTTAGCGATGTATCGGTCCATTGTTTTCGTTTTGGAGACAACGGTTTTGCTGGATACTACTTATAGAGTTTGGGCTTGGGAAGATAGAGAGCGGATATAGGTGTTGTCATCTATCGTTGACCTAGGCCGTGACTCGTCAGGCGTAGTATTTCTTCAGGAACCGGCCGTTTATTGGCCTGAAGAGTCTTTCGCCATGTATATCCATGAGCAAGTAAGCCCAACCTTGGTAGACTTTGTCTATGATGTACGGGCCCTCATAGTTCGGCTTGAATTTCTCCCATTTGGCACGATTGGGGATCATAGGTCTCTTAACCACTAGCACGAGTTCGCCTTGGCGAAATGTCCTCGTCCTGGTCAATCTCTCGTATGAACGCGTCATCTTTGCTTTGTAAGCTTCCAAGTTTTGCTACGCCATGAGACGGGTTTCGTCGAGGGTGTTGAGCTCCTCAAGCCGAACATGTGCATTCTCTTCGTCTGTTTGCTCGTAATGAACCGCTACTCGTAGAGAGGGTAGCTCTATCTCCAAGGGGAGTACTGCTTCAGTGCCGAATACCAACGCAAATGGCGTTGTATTTGTGGCCGTTTTGAATGTGGTCCGGTAAACCTAGAGAGCATCATGCAGTCTCTCGTGCCATTCCTTCTTATTTTTGGACACCATCTTCTTTATGATCTTCGTCAAGGTCTTGTTGAAAGTCTCGGCTAGACCGTTAGCTCGGGGATTATAGACTGAAGAGTATCTCCAGTCTATATTATGTTGCTGTGCGAAGCGGCTGATTTTATGACTTCCGTAGGCCGGCCCATTATCAGAGATAATCCATCGCGGAGTGCCGAACCGATAGATGACGTGTGTCTTGAAGAAATAAAGAATATTCTCCGTCTTCACTTCTCTTAGCAGTACTGCTTCTGCCCACTTGGAGAATTAATCAGTTGTCGCCAATATAAACCGATGTCCTCTGGATGACACTGGTTCGATGGGCCCGATTATGTCGGTTCCCCGCATTTCGAACGGCCAACTAGCCACTGTTGGGTGTAGCGATTTTGGATGCCGGTGGATGAAGTCTCCATGAATTTGGCACGAGTGGCACTGCTTCACATATTCAAGGCAGTCCTAAATCATTGTGGGCCAATAGTAGCCCATCTTTTTGATCTTCAGCTTCATCTTTGGCCCGGTTTGATGAGAACCGCAAAGTCCGTCATGAGTTTCTTGGACGACTCTCCTTACTTCTTCTGGTCCCAGGCTTCTTACCCACAGATAGTCGAACGATCTCTTATATAGAGTATCGCCGACGAAGGCGAAAGACAGAGCTCGTTTCATGAGCTGATGTCTCGAGGATGCATCTTCAGGTGTTTGACGGGATTTGAAGTAGTCTATAAAGAATTCTTTTCAATCCTTGACCTTTTCCTGGTCCTCTATTTGTAGGGATGTTTCCCCAGTCACTTCTTTTTCTTCAGACGACTCCAGAGACGTTTCCGCTGGTGCAAGAACCCGACGGCTTTGTACAACGATCCTTACGTCATCGAGGTTTTCGTCAGCCAGTTCTTTAGCGAGTTTGGCTAATGCATCCTCCTAGCTATTCTCCGTTCGCGGTATGCTTTCCAAGGCATAGGAAGGGATTTGAGTCAGCAATTGTTGTACCCTCTCACCGTACTTCATCAACTCTGGTTTGCACGTTTGATAGTCGCCGTTTACATGACTAACGACCAGCTAGGAGTCTCCGTATATGAAGAGGTTTTTGATTCCTATGTCGACAGCGATCTCAAGACTTGCTATCAAAGCTTTATATTCTGTTTCATTGTTTGTCCTTGGCTCTGTTAAGGAAAAGGCAAAGCGCATTATCCCTCCTTGCGGAGTCACGAAGATAAGGCCTACCCCCGATTTGATTATAGGGGTGTTGGTTGTCGCTTCTTTATAGAAGATGCTCCATCGAAATAGAGTTCCCATCGGGTATCACTCCCTCCTTTCTCCCCGTCGATCGTGTCAAACGCGTGTTTGTCTGGAAATTCGTAGTTTAGGGGTGAATCAGCAGCTATCGGATACTCAGCGAGGAAATCGGCGATGGCCTGGCCTTTCACTGCCTTGAGCGATCGGTATGTTATCGAAAATTCCATTAAGAGTAGGGCCCATTTAGCGATCCGCCACGTTAGTATGGCTCTTGACATCAAATATTTGAGAGGATCCACTTTTGATATGAGATGGACCTCATGCGCCAAAGCATAGTGTCTGAGCTTCGTTATCGCGAAGATTAACGTCAGGCAGTGTTTTTCGATAGGGGAGTAGTTTTTTTCTGCCCTCAGGAGAATTCGACTCAAATAGTAGAGGGCTCTCTCCTTCCCTTGATCATTCTCTTGTGCCCATAGCGCGCCTAACGAACCTTCAAGGGCTGTTGTGTACAGGATGAGGGGCTTTCCCTTAACTGGAGCGGTCAATACCGGCGGATTCTGCAAGTATTGCTTAATTTCGTCCAGTGCACTCTGGCATTTACGATCCCAGACAAAAGGGGTCCCCTTCTTCATTAAATGGCTGTAGGGGCGGCATTTTCCGGAGAGATTGGCTATGAACCGCCGGATATACACGAGCTTTCCTTGTAAAGACCACAGTTGCTTGAGAGTTCTTGGCGGAGGCATTTCCATAATCGCCTTGATCTTTGACGGTTCTATCTCGATGCCCCGGTGTCATACGATGAATCCTAGGAATTTGCCCAAGGAAACTCCGAACACGCATTTGAGAGGGTTCATCTTCAGATTGTATTTCCAAAGACGCCGGAACACTATCTTCAGATGCTCCCAATGCTCCTCGTGCGATTTGCTTTTCACCATGAGGTCGTCAATATAGCATTCGATTACTTCATGTATGAGGTCATCGAAAATCTTCGTCATGGCCCTCTGATAGGTAGCGCCGGCATTCTTCAGACCGAAAGGTATAAATTTATAGCAAAATATGCCCAGAGGAGTCCGGAAAGCGGTATGCTTCCGGTCTTCGGGATGCATCTTTATTTGATTGTACCCTGATGAGTCATCCATGAAGGAGAAGACTTCGTGAGTGGACGTGTTTTCTATCATCAGCTCGGTAACCGGTACGGGAAAATCATCTTTCGGGCAGGCTTTGTTGAAGTCCCGAAAGTCCACGCAGATGCACACCGTCCCTGTTTTCCCAATTATAGCAAAGCTCTGTTCAGAATTCAAAATTTGAATTACAGCTGCGCTTTTATAAAAGCGCTTCGCTACAACCAGCGCACCCCGTGCAAAGCACATAGGTGCTAGCTCTAGGTGCGCTGCGCTCTAAGTAGCACACCACGTGCAAAGCACGTGTGCGCTAGCGCTAAGAGCGCTGCGCTCCAATTAGCGCACCATAGGCAGAGCGCATAAGCGCTAGCGCTGGAACTAAATGTTCCTCACCGTTGGATCAAATATCCAACGGATATGATTAAATTATCGGTTAATAAGAATAAAATTCAGTTGAATCTTTCCAAACAAAAAAGTTTGTGCCCTGAATTTGGAACACCGTTGGATCAATGATCCAATGGTGATTAAAAATCACTAAAATACAAAACAAATTCTGTAAAAAAGGAAAGATTTCTCAATCTTATTAAAACAAGAAGATTATCTTCTGTAAATCAGAAGCCCTTAGATCAAGGATCCAACGGTGGGGAAATTCCCAAATCAATTGGAGAATAAATCTCTTTAACTGATTCAACAAATCAGCTTCCCCTATATAAAGGACCCAAGACTTTAAGTCTAAAACAAAGGACCCCCCCTAAACTTTGAGAAAGTCTCAAGAAGAAGAAATAGCTCTCAGCAAAAGAAGCTTTTTTTTCAAGGTAAAAAGAATGGTGATGAACAAAGAGATGAAATCATCTCATAATTAAAGAGAAGAATTCTCTTCTTAAAAGATCATAGATCTACAAAGACCAACGTATTTTATAAAGAGATAAAAAAAAGATCTCATCATAAAAATAAAGAAGTACTTACTTCACAGATCATAGATATATATGACAAATTGTCCTTCTGAGATCATGAACATCTCATTATAAAAGGGGGGAGAGAATTATCCAATTCTCTTAGGATCACAGATCCGTAAAGGCAAACCCTTTCATCAAAAGAGATTGAAGTATCTCATATAAGTTAAGAACTTTGTTCTTGGAATCTTGAGACAATGTTTCTTATCAAAGAAGATAATCTTCAGAGCGCAAAACTAACCTAAGAAGAGCCTTAGCGCTCCTAATTTAAAAGTGCCTTAGTGCTCTTCATCTAGTTCAAAGCGCTGCAGTGCAATAGTACTTCAAACACAGCGCACCACGCTCATTGGCTAGCGCTCAGCGCTAAGCGCGCCACGTGCTCCTCACGTGTGCGCTGCATTACTAAAAGCGCTTTACGCTCATTATATGGCACCAGCACCAAGCGCCTCAACGCTTCAATTATAGCGCATCAGCGCTCTTCACTTAGCGCAAAGCGCTAAACGCATCAGCGCTTAACATCTGGTGCAAAGCGCCAAGGGCACTAGCGCTTTAACCATAGCGCACTGCGCTCATCGACTGGCACTAGTGCCAAGCGCGCTATATACTTTTATGTGCTCTTGGGCAGAACATAAATTGTTCTTTGGATAAGCCCTAGAGCTATGATGAATGCTTAGCATTCAATAAAAGACAAACACTGTCAGAATTTAAATCAATGCTCCGCATTGTTAAAAGGGCCAAGCCCAAACAAATGCTTAACAGCTCAAAACGAATGTAAAACATTTTTAACTTGATTGGACTTAGCCCAAGTTGGCCATAAGTTCTCAACTCAGACTTAACTGAGTTATTGTGCTCATAACATAATTAATTGATCTTAGTTCCAAATCGGACTACAGATCACTTAACTCACCCTGGTTCAAGGGTACATCTCTTCACTCCTTTGATATTTGTTGTTGTAATTCCTCAACGTCTTCAAAAAGGTGACGGGTCCCGACAACCACACGTTTTATAGACTACGACGTCTCTAAACTACGGACTGTGGGGTCCTTAAACTCATGGACTATGATGTCCTTAACCTCGACCGGGATGTCTTTAAACTAACATCGGACTGTGGAGTCCTTAAATCCATGGACTATGATGTCCTTAACCTCGACCGTGATGTCTTTAAACTAACAACGGACTGTAGGGTCCTTAAACCCACGGACTGTGATGTCCTTAACCTCGACCGCGATGTCCTAAAACTAACATTGGACCGAGATGTCCCTAAACTAATAATGGACCGTAATTTCCTTAAACTAATTATTGACCGCAATGTCACTAAACTAAACAATAGAGCCCAATTGCTCTCTTGTCGGATCTAAACGATCCCGTTAAGTTGATCTTAGTCTAAAATTAGACTAACGTGTTCTTAACAAACGTTTAAGTTGATCTTAGTCTCAAATGAGGTTAACGTATCCTTAAACCCAAACCCCCAAACCCAAATCTAAGAAAGATACGGATTTGGACTAGTCCACGCCCTACGGACGACAATATAACTTAGTCTCCGTATACAATCCACGGGAAACCAAACACAAAACAAACACCCACGACACGAAGTGACCATCTGGAGAAGGAGAAAGTTGTTACCGCGATGCGGTAGCGTAATTAACTGTAGGAGTTTGCGCCTGCAGGGAAGAGCGTCCCCACAATCAAAAACCCCTCAGACGAGGGGGAATCTGACGAAGTCTGCTACATCGGCCGTATCTGTTTAAACCTTTGATACATGGTGCCATAAATCAACTTGGTATCTTCGGAGAGGTGGACGGATAGCACCAATTAGCATCTGCCCCCAGATTCAGGCAAGACATTCGTCTTCCCGGTTTCCGGCGGTAAACAGATTTTGGCACGCCCGGTGGGACCTTTTCCTCTTTCTACTCCACACTTCGTGTGTCGTGTTCGCGAACCAATCGCGGTTTGCTAATGGTTGCCCTTGGGTTTCGAGATACCAAGATTTGGCGTTTTTCCTGGCGCAGAAAGCTAAGGATCAATGGCGTCCAGTTGTACAAAGTGTTCCAACTGCAACTGCAACCCACGCTCCGCTTCACCTGGAGGTGTAGCTTACGGGCCTCAAGCGGCTTCGCTGTTCAGGAAGCCGGTAGAACAGTGACTCAGGCAACTACCGGACTATTATTTGGTACCATGCTCCCACCAATGAGTTTCAGCACCCCTGTGCCAGCACCAAAAGCTCCCAAGAAGTCGGTCTTCGATCGGCTTGCTGCTACCACGGCCCCTCTCAGCGGGTCGTACAGCTCTAACTCCTCGGTCTTCGCCAGACTGAGCCTGGACTCTGATGGGCCTGCCAAGAAGCCCATGATACCTGAAGTGGCCATCCCAAAGAAGATAGCCATCCCTGCTCCTGAAGTCGTTAAGGCGGCTTCTCCTGCCAAAGGGTCGGTCTTTACAAGACTGAGTGCTCCCGCTCCCGCTCCCGCTCAGAAGTCTGTTTTTGACCGGTTGGGTACGGCTTCTCAACGGACAACAGTCTTCAAGAGGCTGATGCCAGCAACAGCCCTTCACCTGAACAGGGGGAAAGAAAAATCCATCCATATCACCGAACCAACCCCAAAAACTCGACACGCTCGACGCCGCCACTGGCGCCGAGTAAGGAAGGCTGGAGGCAACTCCCTCTCTAGGCTAACTCCACCGGCTCTAGCGGTGGAAATTAATGCTGTTGTTCCAACCGGGAACAGCTTTGAGCTGCTGAATAAGGTGCGCAGGAATTCGCCTACCGCCGTACTAAAATGATCTCCGCCGCCGGTGGAGACCGTCATAGAAATGAAGCCGGAACAGTCCCCTCAACGACTGTCTTCTAAACTTTACAAAATCTGGCGACAAGTCCGAGAGTCGGTGGTTGATCAAGACTATTCCCGCCGGCAGAAGAAGCTGAAGGTCCGACAGGAAGAAAACCGACCCAGTAAGCCGCAAAAGACAACAACCACTTAGGTGCCTGCTACAACGGCCCCCTCAACTTCGACTGCTCATAAGAGTAGAAGGACGGAGAAAATCCCCATGCCTTCGACAAATGTCAAAGGCACTGAGCCTAAACGCCCTAAGTCTGGGGGCATGGTGGTGCATACCGTCAATA
The DNA here is from genome assembly GCA_030015575.1 of Agapanthus africanus. NCBI lineage: Eukaryota > Viridiplantae > Streptophyta > Magnoliopsida > Asparagales > Amaryllidaceae > Agapanthus > Agapanthus africanus. The sequence continues at coordinate 478,117 of JASDDO010000148.1, read as the reverse complement.
TGGCATCCGGAAAAGAGGATAGCCCTATCTCCACAGGTCATCGACCGCTTACGCGATCCGTGACAAAAGCCCAAGAGCAGCAGCAGAAGCTTCAGGAGATGATGACTGCGATGGCTGCGCTCACAGGACCGAAAGCTAGCCCAGAAGCATCCTCGGAGCAACGCCATGAGCCGGAAACTGATGCTGAATTCCTTCGGAGAATGCTTGAGAAGAAGGACAAAGAGGCCGCGAAAAAAGTGGCCAATATAAAGCAAATGGCCCTTCTATTCCAAGATATGGTGGGCATGATGATCCAGCCGGATCCCCCAGCCGAAGATCCTCCGGTGATAATTGAATATGATAGAGGTGAGACATCAAACCCTCTGCCGGCTCTGTCAACAGCCAAGGAAGAGACAATCTCCAAACCCGCCCTGGATGATTATATTGCTCAGCAAATAAGAGTTCACCAGGCAAATGAAGCGGCCGGCCGAGTTGTTAGAACTTGGCCACCATATCCAGATTGGTATGATCAGATAAAGTACCCGCCGGGCTACACGATCCCGAAATTCCATGTGTAAAAGGGGACAGGCAATCCCCATCAACATGTTGCTCAGTTCAGGGCCCTCTGTGGCAATACTGGTGGCGATGATAAGCTCTTGCTCCGCCAATTCGTCGGCAGCTTATCGGAGACGGCATTTGAGTGGTACTCCGAACTTCCAAATGACTCCGTCAAAACTTTCGCGGAAATGGAGTTGTTGTTCACCCAGCGATTCGCAAGTGCTAGTGAACGCACCCCAATAACGGCATTGATCAATGCCAGGGTGAAGCCGGGCGAGACATGGGTTCAGTACGCAATCCAATGGCAGAACCTATGGTCGAAGTGCGAGCAGCGCATCGAAGAAGCACCAGCGGTGGGCATGTTCATGGGCACCCTAGACCCTCATGCAACTATTTCACAGTTCATGATGTTCTTCAAACCGACCACATTCCAGGCTTTAATCGACAAGCTAGTCCAGATGGACCAGATGGGTCATAGGCCGTCTCCTCCGAAGCCGGAACCGCGAAACGAAAAGGGTAAAGGGAAGGCAACCTTCGTTGCGAACACCCAACAGCAGCCCAGTGCTCCAAAACTAACGGATCAATTGGAAGAGAGACGGCGCTATTATAATGAGAAAATGAAGCGCCCTTACTCATTCCCGCAGGATAAAACGAAGAGGTTGTTCGAGCTGGTGATGCGCAACAGGCTTATCAATCTGCCGAATCCAAGGCGACCATCGCAACCTTGCGAAGTGAATAATCCCAATTATTGCCCTTACCACCAAACGGTAAGCCATTCGATCGAAGATTGCTTCGTCTTTAAGGGATGGATCGAGGATCAGTACCTACAAGGCAAGTTTGCGCTGTCTGAGAAGTGGAAAGTAAACCCACCACAACCGCACACTCCTAAGAAGATGGACACATCGGGGGCAACGTGCTCTTTTGTTGAAGAAGCTCCATGGGAGGTGGCTCTTTCGTCCAAAACCAAAAGGATGCTGAATGACCTCCAGACATGCCCGGCAATCAGGTGGAAGAATCCGCTGGAACCCTAGATCATCGAAGGGATGCTGAAGCCACGCCCAACTCCAAAGATTCGTGGTGATATCCAAAGTGCTCACACCCAGCCATCGAAATCTTCGAAAAAGAAGAAGAAATCCAAAAAGCCCGTGAAGCCTGGCGACAAGCGCACGGACCCGCAGAAACAGATCGACATGCTGGAAGAGTATAACTAGAAGGCGCGGATTCTAATCACGCTCCAAGAGTTTCTCGCCCACGTCCTTGAAGACGGAGGTGATGGAGAAGAATCGTCGGACGAATCTAAGGATTACGTAGCAAGTTACCATGTGATCTCTCACTCATCGATGAACGATGAAGAAGCTCCTTGCACCGAGAAACTAGGGGCAGAGCTTGAATCGGAACTTCTGGGGCCGTCAGATGAAATGATCGACGCATTCCTAAACTAAGCTCTCCTGAAAAGTAAAGCTGATCGGGAGCGTGAGATGGCCATATTTGAAAGGGACAAACGCCGGCGACTGGATGAAAGAGTCGAGACACTCCCGCCAAACCAAGAGTCATCCATCGCAAATAAAAACAAGTTCAAGACGAGGAAAAGATTTGCTAAAGCCATATCAATAGGAATGAAGCTACCACCCTCCGAAGGAAACATTCTCGGTGAAGCAGAGATGCATCCTAGCTACTGCCTATATCATCAAAAAATTGCGCACCCCACTGAGGAATGCAACGCTTTTAAAAGATGGTGGCAAGGGTATGTTGCTCACCGGCAACATTTTAAGTGGATGAAATGCAAAACTCGTCGGGAGCGAAGAAGTACGACCGAGGAGCATAAAAGAAAACTTCCGCACGATCAACGCCGGGATCGCAGGTTCTCACCTTCGAAAGTGACTTCGACGAAGAGATGACTCTTGGCCCTCTTTTCAAATAATCTACCCTGGAAAAAGAGGAAGAACCGAAGACCTGCGAAAATATCCAGCTGCGCAATCGTACACTTCCAGAAAAGAGCCTCGGACCCACAAACAGAAAAGATAAGAGAAAAGAAAAGGTCTCTGAGGATATCGCCCTAGATGACCAAGTCATGAAAGAGCTGACCGCCAAGGACCCACCAAAGAAAAGGAAAGTGGACTACAACATTCTGGCGCACTTGAGGAAGTTACCCTCGCAGCTCAGCATTCTCGATGCCCTTTTGCTATCAAAAGAAGCAAGAGATTCATTGATCAAGGCGCTACAGGAGCCAAAGCAATTCCAAGCTTTCCTTGCTGAAGAAAAGATGAAAGACGAGCTGGAAGAAGTGCACACTGCTGACGTTACTTTCGGCGATGAAGATCTCCTCCTCGGGACGTGCGAGCGTAACCGTCCCCTTTATGCCTCCGGATACTGTCATGACATCAAGATAGGAAAAATCCTGGTCGACAATGGGGCTTCCGTTAATCTCCTCAACGTGCGAGTGCTGAAGGAAATCTGCATGAGTGTTCAACACCTCGCTCGGGATAAGATCACCATCTCCGGGTTCGACTCTCAGTCATCACGAACTCTCGGGTCTGTGATACTGACACTGCGCTTCGGGTTATTTTTCACAGCTATTAAATTTCATGTCATCGACGCTAAGACCTGCTATAATGCTTTGCTCGGCCGGCCTTGGTTACACGAGTACAATATCATCCCTTCTACACAACATCAGTGTCTGAAATATTTCAAGGATGGTCTCGAGTACACTGTGACGGGAGAGCTGAACCCATTCTCCGTAAACGAAGTTCGGAAATACGAAGATGCAAAATACTTCTTGCCAGATTTCGAGGACATGGAGAGATGTCACAAACCGAAGGACAAAGCTATCACCACTATTCCAGTCTTCGGGAGTGATACCGAGGAGGAAGAAGAGATAGTTTACTTAGGTCCGCCCCAGTAAAACAAACCAGGACCGTCCGCCCCCATGTTGATCTTCGACAACGACTCGGAAGACGAGGTTAATGTTGTATTCTCCGCTCGGCCGCCAATACAAGCATTCGTTGGTGATAATCAGGGTTTGCAAATCACTATGATTCCGCGGAAGCACTACAAAGATCTCGACGCACTTGAAGCTTATAGCGTGCAACAGCTTCAAACATTTTACGTCCCTCCCAGGCGAAAAGGTGAACAAGCAATCCTATTCTACCGATCCGCATAAACTAGAGTGGAGAAAGAAATCTGGCACGGTGCCGATTCTACGCTCGACAAGCTCCAGCCTATCCGTCTGCCTAGATATTACACAGAAGGCTTGAAAAGGCTATTGAAGCGTCAAGGGGTACCCTTCAAACAAAACACTCGACAAGCTCGATTCTACAACAGGATCTGGAACGTCCCTGGAACTCAGTGGAAATTGCCCAACGGAAGAATGGAAACGACCAGACTTGGGTATGTTCAATCCAAGAAACGGGAGCTACTCCGCGACTGCTACGTCATACATGAATTTGATGAAGAAAGAGATGCTCTGTGGGAAGATGCTAACCCTGAACCAGAAAGGGCTCCCGCAGTGAAAATGCCTAGTCCGTCGTTCGAAGAACAAATGGACAAGCTTATAAAGGAAGCAGGTCAAAAGGTTCGAGACGACCATAATCGCAAAATGGCCATCTACGAGAAAGCCATGACGCAATGCCTCCTTCAGCAGGCTGTGAAAAACGAAAATGCTCCTCCTTGTCAACCCGTTATACAAAAGACCCGACGCAGAGGCAGAAACCAGCCAAAGAACGGTAAAGGCGTTCGATGGCGACAAAGCGGGTCCAAGAAGCCACGTGATCAGGAATCGAGCGGCCAAGATTCATCTCTTATAAAGAAGATGGGTCAAGCATACTCTTTTGCCCAAGACAAGACAAAGAAAATACTTGATCTTGCCATAAAATATCAACTGATTACACTCCCGAAGTCCAAGCACCCCGAGCAAGCAGGCGAAGTCTCTCATCCGGACTATTGCTCCTATCATAGGGCAATAGGACATCCTATTGAAGACTGCTTCACCTTCAAGAACTGGGTCGAAGATCAATATCGACAGGGCAGGTTCGCTCTATCCAGCAGCTGGAGGGTAACCCCGCCGCAAAGGAATGAACCCAAATCCACGAGGGTAGAACCAGATCAACGTCGGTCTTGGAAGAGAGCTCGTACCTGTCACGTGATAACGTTATCAGAAGAAGACCCCGACGGTATGGATAATCTCCCCTGGTGCTTCGAAAACAATGATAACGAGGTGATCTCAGAGTTTCCACCAGCGCCGAAAGAGCTGGAAGATGGAATACATACCACTGCAGATGAGCTCAAGAAAATTGATTTGGGGACGGCAAGTGACCCGTGGCCGACGTTCGTCAGTGAATTGCTGTCTGAAGAAAGGGTGGTTACACTAAAGGACGTGCTCATGCAGCATAAAGATTGCTTCGCATGGAATTATTCCGAGATGCTAGGGCTAGACCCAGAGATTGCGGTTCAAAAACTGGCCATATCCCCAGACGTCAAGCCAATCAAACAAGCACTGCGAAGAATGCGGCTCGAGCTTGAGATGAGCATCAACGCCGAGGTCAAGAAGCTGATCGACTCTGGTTTCATCCAAGAGGTTCAGTATCCTGACTGGATCGCCAACATCGTCCCGATGATGAAGAAAAATGGGACAGTGCGCATATGTGTGGACTTTCGGGATCTTAATAAAGCCTTCTCGAAAGACGACTTCCCGGTACCGGTCACCGAGCTGATGATAGATAATATATCCACTCACGAGGTTTTCTCCTTCATGGACGGCTCGTCAGGATACAATCAGATTAAAATACATCCCGAAGACCAGAAGCACACCGCTTTCCAGACCTCTTTGGGTATATTCTGCTACAAGGTGATGCCCTTCGGTCTAAAGAACGCTGGCGCCGCCTATCAGAGGGCCATGACGAAGATCTTCGATGATCTCATACATGAAATTGTCGAATGCTATATCGACGACCTCGTGGTGAAAAGCAAATCATACGAGGAGCACTTAGAGCATCTGAGAATCGTGTTTCAATGCCTTTGGCAATACAACTTGAAGATGAACCCTCTCAAATGCGCGTTCGGTGTTTCCTCAGGCAAATTCCTAGTATTCATCGTCCGACACCGAGGTATCGAAATAGATCTGTTGAAAATCAAAGCGATCATGGAAATGCCTCCGCCAAGGACTCTCAAGCAATTGCGGTCTCTCTAAGAAAAGCTCGCGTACATCCGGCGATTTATAGCCAATCTCTCAGGCAGGTGTCGTCCTTACAGTCACCTGATGAAGAAGGGAACCCCTTTCGTCTGGGATCACAAATGCCAAAGCGCGCTGGACGAAATCAAGCAGTACCTACAGAATCCGCCAGTACTGGCCGCTCCGATCAAGGGAAAGCCTATCATTCTGTATACAACCGCCCTTGAAGGTTCCTTAGGTGCATTATGGGTACAGGAGAACGACCACGGGAAGGAGAGAGCGCTCTACTATTTGAGTCGAGTTCTGCTGGGGGCAGAAAGCAATTATTCTCCCATCGAAAAACACTGCCTGGCATTAATCTTCGCGATAACGAAGCTCAGGCACTATGCATCGGCGCATGACGTCCGTCTCATATCGAAGGTGGATCCTCTCAAACATTTGATGTCAAAGGCCATATTGACGGGGCGGCTCGCTAAATAGGCCTTGCTCTTGATGGAATTCTCAATAACGTATCAGCCTCTTAAGGCAGTAAAAGGACAGGCCATCGCCGACTTCCTCGCTGAGCATCTGATACCTGCCGATTCTCTCTTGAACTGCGAATTGCCAGACGAACATGCATTTGACACGATCGACGGAAGTGATACCTGATGGGAACTTTACTTCGATGGAGCGTCTTCCATGAAGAATTGAAAGCAAAGCACCCCCATAATCAAATCAGGGGTAGGCCTCATTTTCGTAACTCCATAAGGAGGGATAATGCGCTTTGCCTTCTCCTTAACAGAGCCGAGGACAAATAATGAAGCCGAGTATGAAGCCTTGATAGCAGGTCTCGAGATCGCCATCGACATGGGAATTGAAAACCTTCTCATATACGGAGACTCCCAGCTGGTCGTCAGTCAAGTAAACGACGACTATCAAACGTGCAAACCGGAACTGGTGAAGTACGGCGAGAGAGTACAGCAGCTGCTGACCCAAAGACATTCCTATACCTTGGAAAGCATACCGCGTGCGGAAAATAGCAAAGCGGATACATTAGCTAATCTTGCTAAAGAATTGGCCGATGAGAACCTCGATGACGTAAGAATCGTGGTACAAAGCCATCGGGTTCTTGCACCGGCAGAAATATCTCCGGAGTCGTCCAAGGAAAAGGGAACGACCGAGCAAATGACTCTATAAGTAAAAGACCAAGAAAAGGTTGAAGATTGGGGAGAAGTCTTTATAGACTACTTCAAATCCTGTCGAACACCTGAAGACACGTCCTCAAAACATCAGCTCATGAAGCGAGCCCTATCTTTTGCCTTTGTCAATGATACTCTGTACAAGAGGTCATTTGATTCTCTGTGGTTAAGACGCCTGGGACCTGAAGAGGCAAAGAGAGTCGTCCAAGAAACTCACGACGGACTCTGTGGTTCTCACCAAGCCGGGCCGAAGATGGAGCTGAAGATCAAACGGATGGGTTATTATTGGCCCACGATGATCCAAGACTGCCTCGAATACGCGAAGCAGTGCCACTCGTGCCAGATTCATGGGGACTTCATCCATCAGCATCCGAATCCGCTACATCCGACAGTGGCTAGCTGGCCTTTCGAAATGTGGTGGACTAACATAATCGGCCCCATCGAACCAGCATCGTCCAGAGGACATCGATTCATTTTGGCGACAACTGATTACTTCTCCAAATGGGCAGAAGCAGTACCGTTGAGAGAGGTAAAGATGGAGAATATCCTCCACTTCTTCAAGACGCACGTCATTTATCGGTTCGGAACTCCGAGACGGATTATCTCCGATAACGGGCTAGCCTACAGAAGCCACAAGATCAGCCGCTTCGCACAATAACACAATATAGACTGGAGATACTCCTCAGTTTATAATCCCCGAGCTAACGGTCTAGTTGAGACTTTCAACAAGACCTTGACAAAGATCGTGAAAAAGACGGTGTCCCGAAATAAGAAGGACTGGCACGAGAGACTGCATGAAGCTCTCTGGGCGTACCGGACTACGTTCAAAACGGCCACGAACACAACTCCATACGCATTGGTATTCGGTACAGAGGCGGTACTCCCCCTCGAGATAGAGCTACCCTCTCTACGAGTGGCAGTTCGTTACGAACTAACGGACGAAGAGAATGCTCACCTTCGGCTCGAGAAGCTCGACGCCCTTGACGAAAACCGGCTCATAGCGCAACAAAATCTATAGGCTTATAAAGCAAAGATGACGCGCTCATATAAAAGATTGACTAGGCCGAGGACATTCCGTCAAGGCGAACTCATGCTAGTGGTCAAAAGACCTATGATCCCCAATCGCGCCAAGCGGGGGAAATTCGAGCCAAACTATGAAGGCCCGTACATCATAGACAAGGTCTACCAGGGTGGAGCCTATCTACTCATGGACATGCATGGCGAAAGGCCCTTCAGGCCAATAAATGGTCACTTCCTGAAGAAATACTACGCCTGACGAGTCACGGCCTAGGTCAATGACAGATGACGACGACTATGTCCGCTCGCTATCTTCCTAAGCCCAAACTCTATAGGTAGTAGCCGGCTTCCTTAACAACGGACCGAAACGTCCTTAAACTAACAACGGACCGAAACGTCCTTAAACTAACAACGGACCGAAACGTTCTTAAACTAACAACGGACTGAAACGTCCTTAAAACTAACAACGGACCACTATGTCCTAAAACTAGCCGTTGACCGAGATGTCAATAAACTACGGTGGATTGCAGCATCCCAAAGCTGATACAAAAAAAAAGAATAAAAAAAAAGAAAGAAAAAAGAAAACGGTATGTCCATAAGCAAAATGGGCACGGATGAAAACCCGAAAGGGCTCCGTGAGTAAAAACAGCAGGGCTGCCGGCGAGTTTTGTGAAAACCCGAAAGGGCGCAATCTCGTTAAAAGACACTTGCAAGGTCCTCTCGACTTTGTAAGGAGAAACCACCTGCGTGAGATCCTTACGACTCACAAGGGAGCAACACACTTAGGGATCCCCACGATTCCTAAGGAGAAACACACTTGCGAGATCCTCACGACTCGTAAGGAGAACCCTCTTATGGGACCCTTACGGCTCATAAGATTTGAAAGTCTTAAGCTACAAGGACCTAAACCTGTTCTTAAGAAGCCCCCACAACCTCCGATACCGCCCTACAATCGGCTCAATGCTGACCCTTGTATACAATCCATGGGCGCGAATAAACATTTCCCTAACAAAGTCCAATCCATGACTAGGGATATGTGTACATGGTGAACAACCCTTGTAAGTCCTCTCGACTTATAAGGAGAAAACACTCTTGTAAGATCCTTACGACTTATAAGAGATCATACACTTAGGATTCCTCACGATTCCTAAGGAGAAAACGCACCTACGAGATCCTCACGACTCGCAGGGAGAAATACCTTTATGAGACCCTTACGGCTCATAAAGTCAAAAGCCTTAGTCGACAGGATCTTAACCCTGATCGCTAAGCCACCTTTGTCCGACATCGACAGAGGCAAATGATGATTCGCTCTTGGCCATATCCCAGTTGTAGCGGTGCTGATGCTGAAACCGGTGTCTAATTCCAAGCTTGCAGCAAGAAGTTGACAAGCCACACATGCATACGAAATAGCCGAAATGATGGAGCAACTTGCAAACAAAATCAGCAAGTAAAAAAATGTATGCATGCAAAATAGCCGAAATTATTGGGCAACTCGCAATAAAAAATAGCGAGTAAAAATAAAACAAATAGCCGAAATGATTGGGCACCACGAAAAATAGCCGAAATGATTGGGCAATCGCGATTTTCGTGATATAAAAGCTGAAATGATAGAGCATCGCGGAAAGAAATAAAAAAAATGAAAGAATGAAACTTTATGCCCTACAGGTGATATCATGTCAATCCCTGTATACAATCCAGGGGCGAAAACAAAGAGAGAATCACACCCGTCCTCCCTAAGTTTCGTCAGAAGGAGAGGCCAAATCTCAATGATTCATAGATGGCCTAGAGATCATCTCAACATTCTTCTCATTACAACAGACACAACATCAAGCAAAGCGGAACAGCGGCAACTCCCAGTTCCATGACTCGGCGGTGCACACATAACCAAGAGTCAAACCTCGACACTGTGAAATACGGATAAAGTCAAAATTCCTGGCTACGTGGAACATGGATTATGTCACTTCTGACACCGTGGAAAACGTCCAGAGCGGATCCTGGTCCTCGCAGAGCACGGCAGTGAACCCGTGTGAAGCATCCAGAGCGGAGCCTAGTCCTCGCCGAACACGGCAGTGAACCCGTGGGAAGCATCTAGAGCAAAATTCCTGGCTACGTGGAACGCGGATTATGTCACTTCTGACCCCGTGGAAAACGTCCAGAACGGATCCTGGCCCTCACAGAGTACGGCAGTGAACCCGTGTGAAGCATCTAGAGCGGAGCCTAATCCTCGCCGAATACGGCAGTGAACCCGTGGGAAGCATCTAGAGCAAAATTCCTGGCTACGTAGAACGTGGATTATGTCACTTCTGACCCCGTGGAAAACGTCCAGAGCGGATCCTGGTCCTCGCAGAGCACGGCAGTGAACCCGTGTAAAGTATCCAGAGTGGAGCCTAGTCCTCGCCGAACACGGCAGTGAACCCGTGGGAAGCATCTAGAGCAAAATTTCTGGCTACGTGGAACGCAGATTATATCACTTCTGACCCCGTGGAAAACGTCCAGAGCGGAGCCTGGTCCTCGCCGAACATGGCAATGACCCCGTGTAAAGCATCCATAGCAAAATTCTTGTCTATGTGGAACGCGGCTTAAGTCAATCCTGACCCTGTGGGAAACGTCCAGAGCGGATCCTGGTCCTCACAGAGCACGGCAATGACCCCGTGTGAAGCATCTAGAGCCGAGCCCGGTCCTTGCCGAACACGGCAGTGAACCCGTGGGAAGCATCCAGAGCAAAAATTGGACTTGTGGGGTCCTTAAACTCATGGACTATGATGTCCTTAACCTCGACCGTGATGTCTTAAAACTAACATTGGACTCTGAGGTCCTTAAACTCATGGACTATGATGTCCTTAACCTCGACCGTAATGTCTTTAAACTAACATCGGACTGTGAGGTCCTTAAACTCATGGACTATGATGTCCTTAACCTCGACCGCAATGTCTTTAAACTAACATTGGACTGTGAGGTCTTTAAACTCACGGACTATGATGTCCTTAACCTCGACCGTGATGTCTTAAAACTAACAACGGACTGTGGAGTCCTTAAATCCATGGACTATGATTTCCTTAACCTCGACCGCGATGTCTTTAAACTACGGTATCCTGGAAAGCATCCAGAGCGGAGCCTAGTCCTCACCGAACACGGCAGTGAACCCGTGGGAAGCATCTAGTGCAAAATTCCTGGCTACGTGGAATGCGGATTATGTCACTCCTGACCCCGTGTGAAGCATCCAGAGCGGAGCCTGGTCCTCGCAGAACACGGCAGTGAACCCGTGAGAAGCATCCAGAGCAACCCCTGACTCCGTGAAATGCGGATAAAGGCAACTTCACCGATCACTTGCAGGTCCTCACAACTCGTAAGGGAGTAAATTCTCTTATGATATCCTTACGACTTTCAAGAGAAAACACACTTAGGAATCCTCACGATTCTTAAGGAGAAAATACACCTACGGGATCCTCTCGACCTGTAGGGAGAAAATTCTTTATGAGACCCTCACGGCTCATAAAATTGAAAAGCCTTATGAAGCAGATCTTAACCTGACTCCTAAGCCATCGCTGTCCTACAAAGAAATCAAAGTAGATTATCCATAAAATGTACTTACTAAAAGGGACACACCATCATGAAGCAAAATATGCCTTTTATTCATGAATCCAAATGAATACAAAGTACAATTTATGAAAGAACCAAAAATACTCTCATTCAGGAGTATGTACAAAAGAAGAATAAAAAGTATACAATTCTTCAAGTTGGTGGATGATTTAAAAGGTTCATCAGTTCATCCTTCCTTTCTTGGGTCTCAGCTTCAAAATTGTCTATGGTTGCGAGACGGGTCTCCGCTTCCGACTGTTGGGCCTGATGCGAGGCAAGCCGGCCTTCGAGTTCATACTCAGTAGCTTTATGAGCATCAACCATCGTCCGGGTAAAGATAACAGCTTTATCAACAGCCACCACGTCCTTGATTACGGCTTGAAGCTCTTGCCAAAGTTTATATGCGCGGGTGGTCTTAGATGTAAGTTCGGCTTGAAGCTCCCCTAGCGCGGTTGAAGCCAGCTTCCTCTCTGAGAACTTTCGGCGGAGCCTCTTTTCACAGGAAAGCGTATTAGCGGCGTACCGCTTAATCAACTCCTGCAAACTTTTCTTCGCAGCCACCACCTCCGAGGGAAGGCGTGCGCATTCAAGACTATGCAAGCAAGCCTCCACTTGACGACAGAATTCGACCCAAACTTGCACAAATGCTTCACTGTGATAAGTGGCAACAAAAGGGGAGAGAACCGTTGGCTTCAGCGCCAAATTCTTCGGCTGTGAGCGAGCTACCAACACGAAGGTCTTGGATTAACGCTAACAAAGAGTGAAGGCTAGACTTGGCCATACGTTCGGATGCACGCAGCGCATAAGGGCCAGACGACAGACGCTGGAAAGACTTCCTGGGAGACAGGCCAGCGATGGACGCCGCCAATTCCCGTAGTTCTGAAAAGACAGAAAATTTCAAATAATGAAGAGATCGTTAAAATAAGAGATGGAACAATACCTTCGATGCTCCTCCCACTTTGGGTTGGAGGGATAGCAGCTTCGGCGGCCTCCTCCGTGCCCCCAGACACATCGTTGGGGGGGTAGACCGGTATAGTAACTTCCGGTACAGGAGTAGTGACCATCGCTACGGGCTCCAATGGAAGGATGGTGGCCTTAACTACCTGTCCCGCAGTCTCCGGGCTGTCCCCAGGGATATCCATTAGACCCGCGGCCAATGAAGATGTCTCTTCCGGAGGAACAATCACCTAGGGAGCAGGAATCACCAAGGGAAGCTCCATCGCAGGAACAACAATTGCATCAACCCCCTCCACACTGATTAGTGATTCGTCGGGGTTATCTACGAAGTCCATAGTCAGGACGCGACTTGGACTCAGCTTCTCTGCCATCGCCGAAGTCCCTGCAAATTTTGTACGAGGATAAGGAGATATATATATATATATATATATATATATGTATGTATGTATGTATACAAGCAATACAAAATATTATAAAGTGATACGTGAACATACCGATGCGTAAGGGAGCTTCTAATATGGCTTGATCAAGCCGACACTCCTTCCTGAGGAGGTACGCTTGCCGAGGTTCAAGGGTAGACTCGTGGCCACCGGTCCACAATGAAAGTGCATCCTCGGTATCGGCTGAGACGGCCTGCTTAAGAGCCCTTTCCCCCCATTCTTCTAGAGGACCTATGAATAGTCGCCGTATCCACGGAGGGTCTTCGTAAAAATATGACGGCAGGGTAAGGCCTTTTCGGGATCCTTACATTTTCGGATTCGTCTTGTGAGCGTTTTATAGCCTCAGCCAATTGTGCGGATTCCTCGGCAGAAGAACCAGAAAAAGAAGACCGTCTTCTGGTGGATTAGTAACGGTCTTCTTCCTCCGCCTTGATCTAGAGCTAATGATTGCAGAAGATCGCTTCTTTCCCCTGGCCGAATGTTTTTTGGGCTGCTTCTCAGTTTTGACAGGGAGATGAGGCTTCTTCAAGACCTCCGCCAAAGAGATATTATCACTAGGGCTAGGTTTTACCTCCGGAACCATTACGGTATCCATCATCGGTCGTTCAAGCGAAGACTCTGTTGGCAATGAGACGCGAAGCCTTTCCTCCTCTCCAAAGATTTTAAGCGAAGCAGCATTAGCTTCTTCTATAGAGGCACCTGTTAAAATAGCAAGCGTCAGTCAAAGCATGATAAAAGAATGGACAACGGAGAGATAAGGGTAAAGTATACCTGACTGCGCAAGGGCAGCCAGTTCTTTTTCAAGAATGGCTGGCTGTTTGGAAGCTTCGTTGGAAGCCTCCAAATCGGTATCATCAAGCGTCCCGAATAAGCCCTCATTGGTCCCATATTCGCTCAAGCCTTCGCTAGACGGATCAGGGGGCGTCGAGCCTAATATGGTGTCCAAAGAAAGTACTTGTTTCTTTTTCTTCTGAGGACGGGCATCGGTGGCCGATAACACGAGTTTGCGTTTGGTAGACGCCTTTGGACGACGAGTCCCAATTTCTTTTCCAACATCCGATTCGGGGGACGCGGCAGCCGCCTCTTTTTCAGGCACGCTGGGTGGGGGCAACCCATGCATAGGACTTAACACGTGTGGAGGCTCAACTACAGTGACCGCTCTCAAGGGAGGATGAACAATGTTCCGTCGCTTCAGAGGAACATTTCGATCACCAGCCGGCACTGCATCCTTGCGATCAAGCAACAATCACTTCTCTTCCCTGATGACGGCACCCATTGAATGTTGATACCATGCCACGTACGCATTAAGAGCCTTTGGGACGCAACTCGGTTCGCTGATAAAGAAGTTGGACCCTGTGTTCAAGCGCATGAAATGATGCAGTGCGCTCCACATTCCCTCTTCGGTAGCAGCAGGCTCGGCCAAGAAGGCTTCAAGTGGGACGCCCTGATTGTAACTTAGCTGCTGGGTGAAATAGTGTGGATTGTATCTCATGAATAACGCCGCATCATTTTGCCTGAACACTAAGAAACCCGGTCTGATGGAGTATAAATGAAGGATCTCCCGAGCTTTCAACACAGAGACCCCATCTTTAAATATGTCCTGCAGTGGCAGCACCATCTTCCCCAACTTTTGGCCAACGGTCAAAACTTTATCAGTAAAGGACATGCCAGCCCCAACCATGTGCGAGCGAAGAAGCAAGCCTCTAGCTTCCCGCTGCGTTGGAGTCACGATAGAAGCGCCGACCAGTCGCATGATCCGAGGGAACCTGCACCTGTCATAAAAACCCGGCCTCTTGTGGATGCCAAAGATACCTAGCACGTGTAACTCGAGCCATGACGTGAAATAATGCATCGGGAAGTTTACCGACTGCAGCACTGTCTCAGTGGTATCAGCCGCCAAGCTGAGGCCATGATACATATGGGCTAACCCAGCAATCCCCACAGCCACTTGTATCCCAGCAACCATCCGATGCGAAGGATAGAAGACGGACGGACTCATACGGCGAGGGTGCATGGGAAGCGTGAACTAACTCAGCCAGAGCCCGAGGAACCCTAAAAAGAACGCTTCTTCGTCGATCCCAGGAGCCGCCAGTTCTGCAAAAGGGATGACCGGGGTATCAGGTAGAAAAAAGCTCTTCTGATCCGCCTCCACCACTGGCAAATTGCCTAAACCCAAGCCGAAGGGGTCATCAAGACTGGCGAATTTCTCGTCTTCTTCCTTCAATATTTCTGGCCGAAGAAAATCAGCGATAAAAGCCGTAAAACTAACTCCACGACCTTCGGATGCAAGAGAGAGGTTCTCGTACATATTCAACACCTTTATTAAGCTCGGAAATTTGTGTTGAATAACATTCTCGGGAGTAAGACCCATTACCACTGATTTGGTAACGAAAACATACTCATCCGGGGGAAGCAATTCCTTATAATGTCCCCCCCTAACGGGTAAACCCGAGACCTCTGCAAACTCCTCCAAAGAAATAGAGACTTCTCGATCTGATAGAAGGAAGGTGTGGGTTGGGATGTTCCACTGTTCCAGAAATGCCCTGACCCACCATGTAGGGGTGTGGAATATTGAAACAAAGAAGCATAAACGGCGGAATACAATCTGAGCTTCATCAACTGTGGCTTCCTCGCCGATAGAATATACCGGGCCCACTGCAAATTCCTGGCTGGGTGACGGGGAGTTAGTCCTACATTGTACGGCTTTCCCCAGGGATGTGACTCGCCCTGACATATGCGTCGCCCTAGGATGTCCAAAGCCACCGGCGGCTGTACGGGTATTGCGGCAATAGAAGGCCGAAGGAGACCTTCTAAAGTCCAGTTGACCTCCTCCACAGTGTAATTTATCAGAGGCGCATCTGCATAAGCAATCGCTGAAATAGGCTCCGAGGGTGTCGCACAGGAAAAGCTCCATCGGCCCATGATAATTTGATCATACCATTTACCCCATAGATGAAGACTCTTATGCTCCGGGTCATGGTCTTTTATCAGCGCGAAAACCTCTCGGTCAACGGGTGCTTCAGGAAATCCGCCTTCTGAACGAATGAATGGAAAGGAGGTGTCATAAGACATAATGCCTGCGCAGAAAAGAACGAATTTTTCAGCCACCAATGCTATAAATTAAATTCTGTTACAAGGTACTATAAATCCGTACCGCACTGCAATGCAGTTAAAGGGGACCAAAGGGGACCCACAAAATCTAGATGACAGTTCATCATTAATAAAACATCCTCATCATTGGATGAGGCTGACATTAAATGAGGAAATCCTCAAGAGATTCTCATTAAATGAGAAATCCCTCGGGCAGAGGAGTAAAACTCCTATTGAGAGCAGCGCTCTTCACTAGACAGACATCTGTCAAAGTCTAATGATGAAGGAATAAAATTCCTTAAGAAGAGCCTTGCTCTGAAAAGATGATGGAATAATCTATCGAAAATAAAATTTCAATTTGATCTTCAAGATCCATGAACAAACTCTTAAGAGTTCTTCTATATGATCTGAAAGGAGCAAAGCTCCATTAATGGATTAAGAAATCATAAGCAAGATCCGTTTAGATCTATGATTCCAAGAGAGAAAATATTAATAAAACCCTAAAAAGGATTTTCTTTAGATCAAATATCTATGAAGAGCAAAGCTCTGTTAATGGGTGAAACCCTAAAAGATGTCTCAAAAAGATTTAATCTTTTACCTAATCCGACAAAGTTCCGTCCTTAAAAATTCTTAAGAAGAAGAGCTGCGTTCTTAAGAAGAAAATAAATTTTCAAGAAGGATTGAAGATGAACAGAAGTCATCTTAAGGGCCAAGGGTCCTATTTATAGGCACTAAGCGGCATTTCAGTTCCTTGGGTGATCCAAGAGTCGAGATGTTCCCACCGCTGCACCTACGTATGGACCCCGTGAGCGCAATGGTGGGGGGGCATTTGTTTCCCCAATTAGAGAAAAGCTCTGTTCAGAATTCAAAATTTGAATTACAGCTGCGCTTTTATAAAAGCGCTTCGCTACAACCAGCGCACCCCATGCAAAGTACATAGGCGCTAGCTCTAGGTGCGCTGCGCTCCAAGTAGCGCACCACGTGCAAAGCACGTGTGCGCTAGCGCTAAGAGCACTGCGCTCCAAGTAGCGCACCATGGGCAAAGAGCACCATGGGCAGAGCGTATAAGCGCTAGCGCTGGAACTAAATGTTACTCACCGTTAGATTAAATATCCAACGGATATGATTAAATTATCGGTTAATAAGAATAAAATTCTGTTGAATCTTTCCAAACAGAAAAGATTGTGCCCTGAATTTGGAACACCGTTGGATCAATGATCCAATGGTGAGTAAAAATCACTAAAATACAGAACAAATTCTGTAAAGAAGGAAAGATTTCTCAATCTTGTTAAAACAAGAAGATTATCTTCTGTAAATCAGAAGCCCTTAGATCAAGGATCCAACGGTGGGGAAATTCCCAAATCAATTGGAGAATAAATCTCTTTAACTGATTCAACAAATCAGCTTCCCCTATATAAAGGACCCAAGACTTCAAGTCTAAAACAGAGGACCCCCCCCCCATAAACTTTGAGAAAGTCTCAAGAAGAAGAAGTAGCTCTCGGCAAAAGAAGATTTTTCTTCAAGGTAAAAAGAATGGTGATGAACAAAGAGATGAAATCATCTCATAATTAAAGAGAAGAATTCTCTTCTTAAAAGATCATAGATCTACAAAGACCAAGGTCTTTTATAAAGAGATAAAAAAAAGATCTCATCATAAAAATAAAGAAGTACTTACTTCACAGGTCATAGATCTATAAGACAAATTGTCCTTCTGAGATCATGAACATCTCATTATAAAGGGGGGAGAATTATCCAATTCTCTTAGGATCATAGATCCGTAAAGGCAAAACCTTTCATCAAAAAGAGATTGAAGTATCTCTTATAAGTTAAGAACATTGTTCTTGGAATCTTGAGACAAAGTCTCTTATCAAAGAAGATAATCTTCAGCGCGCAAAGTTAACCTAAGAAGAGTCTTAGCGCTCCTAATTTAAAAGTGCCTTAGTGCTCTTCATCTAGCGCAAAGCGCTGCAGTGTAATAGTACTTCAAACACAGCGCACCGCGCTCATTGGCTAGCGCTCAGCGCTAAACGTGCCATGTGCTCCTCACGTGTGCGCTGCATTACTAAAAGCGTTTTGAGCTCATTATATGGCACCAGCACCAAGCGCCCCAATGCTTCAATTATAGCGCATCAGCGCTCTTCACTTAGCGCAAAGCGTTAAACGTATCAGCGCTCAACATTTGGTGCAAAGCGCCAAGCGCACTAGCGCTTTAACCATAGCGCACTGCGCTCATCGACTGGCGCTAGTGCCAAGCGCGCTATATACTTTTATGTGCGCTTGGGCAGAACATAAATTGTTCTTTGGATAAGCCCTAGAGCTATGATGAATGCTTAGCATTCAATAAAAGAAAAACATTGTCAGAATTTAAATCAATGCTCCGCATTGTTAAAAGGGCCAAGCCCAAACAAATGCTTAACAGCCCAAAACGAATGTTAAACATTTTTAACTTGATTGGACTTAGCCCAAGTTGGCCATAAGTCCTCAATTCAGACTTAACTGAGTTATTGTGCTCATAACATAATTAATTGATCTTAGTTCCAAATCGGACTACAGATCACTTAACTCACCCTGGTTCAAGGGTACATCTCTTCACTCCTTTGATATTTGTCGTTGTAATTTCTCAACGTCTTCAAAGAGGTGACGGGTCCCGACAACCACACGTTTTATAGACTACGACGTCTCTAAACTACGGACTGTGGGGTCCTTAAACTCATGGACTATGATGTCCTTAACCTCGACCGGGATGTCTTTAAACTAACATCGGACTGTGGAGTCCTTAAATCCATGGACTATGATGTCCTTTACCTCGACCGTGATGTCTTTAAACTAACAACGGGCTGTGGGGTCCTTAAACCCTCGGACTGTGATGTCCTTAACCTCAACCGCGATGTCTTAAAACTAACATTGGACCGAGATGTCCCTAAACTAACAATGGACCGTAATGTCCTTAAACTAATTATTGACCGCAATGTCACTAAACTAAACAATAGAGCCCAATTGCTCTCTTGTCGGATCTAAACGATCCCGTTAAGTTGATCTTATTCTAAAATTAGACTAACGTGTCCTTAACAAACGTTTAAGTTGATCTTAGTCTCAAATGAGGCTAACGTATCCTTAAACCCAAACCCCCAAACCCAAATCTAAGAAAGATACGGATTTGGACTAGTCTACGCCCTACGGACGATAATATAACTTAGTCTCCGTATACAATCCACGGGCAACCAAACACAAAACAAACACCCACGACACGAAGTGACCATCTGGAGAAGGAGAAAGTTGTTACCGCGATGCGATAGCGTAATTAACTGCAGGGGCTTGCGCCTGCAGGGAAGAGCGTCCCCACAATCAAAAACCCCTCAGATGAGGGGGAATCTGACGAAGTCTGCTACATCGGCCGCATCCGTTTAAACCTTCGATACATGGTTCCATAAATCAACTTGGTATCTTCGGAGAGGTGGACGGATAGCACCAATTAGCATCTGCCCCCAGATTCAGACAAGATATTCGTCTTCCCGGTTTCCGGCGGTAAACAGTCTCATTTTTCTTCATCACTGGGACAATGTTGGTGATCCAGTCGGGATATTGAACTTCGTGGATGAAGCCGGAGTCGATTAGCTTCTTGACTTCGGCGTTGATACTCAATTGAAGTTCGAACCGCATTCTTCTTGGTGCTTGTTTGACCGGCTTGACGTCCGGAGATATCGCCAATTTATGCACAGCTATTTCTGGATCTAGCCCCGGCATCTCGGAATAGTTCCATGCGAAGAAATCTTTTTACTGCTTGAGCACGTCTTTTAGCGTAGCCACCTGTTTTTTAAACAGCAGCTCACTGACAAACGTTTGCCGCGGGTCGTTTGACGTCCCTAAGTCGATTTTCCTTAGGTTGTCCGCAGTTGTATGTATTCCATCTTCCAACTCTTTTGGCGTCGGTGGAAACTCTGAGATCAATTCGTCTTCACCCTTATTTTCGAGGCACCAAAAGAGGTCATCCATTTTCTCGAGCTCTCTTTCTTCTAACAGCGTTATCATGTAACAGGTACGAGATCGTTTCCAAGACCGATGTTGATCTGGTTCTACTCTCGCCATATACGTTGCTTTTGGCACATGCCTTTGTGGTGGGGCCACCCTCCAACTGTTGGATAGAGCGAATCTGCCGAGTTGATATTGGTCTTCGACGCAGTTTTTGAAGGTGAAGCGGTCTTCAAGAGGATGTCATATCGCTCGGTGATCGGAACAAAAATCCGGGTGATGAACCTCGTTTTCATGATCGGGGTGCTGGGACTCCAGGAGTGTCATCATTTGATGTTTAATGACAAGGCTAAAGATTCTCCATGTCTCGTCTCGAGGGAAAGAATATGCTCGGCTCATCTTTTTCATAAGCGATGGGTTCCAGCTGATCTTTTCTCGATTGCGTGACCTTTTGGATCCGTTTTGCCATTGCTGAACGTTTTTTTTTTGTTCTTTAACTTGTTTTTGCCTCTACGTTGGACCCTTTTCTTGTCTTGGGAATGCATGGCGGGCTGACGGTGAAGGGCATCGTCATCCTCCACGGCCTGCTGAAGGAGGCGTTGCATCTTGTCTTTCTCGTAAATGGCTATTTCGCGCCTGTAGTCGTTCCGAGCCTTTTGACTCGGTTCCCTTATTAGCTTGTCCATTTGTTCTTCAAACGACGGACTCGACACTTTTATGGCAGGACTTCGTTCTGGTTCAATGTCAGCGTCTTTTAAAAGAGCATCCTCTTCTTCATCAAGGTCCTTTATGACATGGTAGCCATGGAACTGCTCCTGTTTCTTGGACTGGACATATCCAAGCCCGATCGTTTCTATTTTTCCGTTGGGTAATTTTCGCTGAGTTCCGGGGACGTTCCAGATCCTGTTGCAGAATTGGGCCCGTCGAGCAGTCTGTTTGAAAGGTACGCCTTGGCATCTTATAACCTTTTCAATCCCTCTGAGTAGTATCTGGGCAGACGGATTGGTTGGAGCTTGTCAAGCGCAGGTTCGGCACCACGCTAGACTTCTCTCCCGACTTTGGTTTCTCCGGATCGATAGAATAGGATCGCCTTTTCACCTCTTCGCCTGGGAAGGACGTAGAATGTCTGTAGCTCTTGCACCCTATATGTCTCAAGCGCATCAAGCTCTCTATGTAGGGTTCCTAGGCACTCTAATGAAGTCTCACAAGGCATCGAACATGCCTATTTCGAAAATTATGGGTGCCAAGAAACCCTAATACGGATCGTCGGCTAGATTTCTAGGCGAAAAAAAACGAATCTAGTTAACTACTTAACTAAAATTTATGCTACAACCTTTGTAGATCCGGTTCTCCACTTCCTTAGCTCCACGTGGGTGTCCTCTCGCTATCCATCATGAATCCCGAACTCAATCGTCGGCTTCATCGGAGAAACGGGCGAGCTAGGTCGTCGGCTTCGTGTCAAAGACGATCTACGTCGAGGCATCACAAGTTCAAGCTCCGACTTCACAAATTTGTGAAACTTGTGAAGAAAACACCCAAAACAACTTGGCAAGAGGTAGAGGGTGAAGAAATAGGAGGTGGGTTCACTTTAGAATTGGATTTCTCTCACTTTAGCTCAAGTTGCCATTGATGGCATCAAGCTTTTATCTTGAAGATGAAGATGAAGAAGAAGAAAGAATATGATAAGTGTTGAGATAAAATAAAAATAAATCAATACTTATCATAATGTGAACCATAGTTAAGTGTAGAGAATTAACTAAGGTTAGAAGAATGGTTAGGGTTTAGTGTGAAGACAAAATGGTCACAAAGTCAAAGCTTCATGAAGCTTCAACAATGTTCAAGAATGAAAGCAACCATTTTGTATTCTTATCCCATTCTTTTTCCAAAAATGAATAAATAAAAGAATGGATATATAAAAACCCTAATCACTTTCTTAACCTAAGTTTAATTCTATACACTTAACCAAACGAGCATGCATCATCAAACATGATACAAACATGTGCACAAAAGTATATCACATATACAATTTGCACATCAAGTGAGAATATCCATTTAAAGTGAACCAATACTAGTTAATGCAAAGTAATATATCAAATATATAATTATACATTAAATCATTAAATCAACACTTGACTTAACGATCCGGTCATATCGCATATAACCGACTAGTATTCTATGTATCGGCTTATCGAATCAATGATTCGATAACTAGGTCATATCGAATATAACCATTCGATACATCCATCGTGAGAATGAAATACGGTATCACATACACGCATTATTCTCGGTCCTGCACATATCTCATATGCGCTCCTATTTCGTTTCGCTTGAGCTAGGAAACCTCTGTGTAGAACTCTAAAGACTCGTCAATACGCCGGTAGCAGATGATGATCATATCAAGCACCCACAAGCCGCAAGCGGTCTGCTAAACGTAACGGCCATCCGGGTATTGAGCGATCAGAAGATCGACGAGCTAGCCCGCTCACACTCCTGTGAATCCAACCAGTAACACTTACCGTACAGTCCGGTCTGTTCGTCTGATATGTCGCATATCAAGTCTAGGGGTGGTATACGTCAGACCCCAATAACTGATAAGTCGTGCCGATGTGAGGCTCATAACGGGTCGAGAAACTACTGGTAACACTTACCAGCAAATCTCTGATCAGCCCTGGCCAGGGACTTCCCTGTTACGGCCAATCGAGCACAGCGCAACATCAACCCCCAATACCGGGAGAGACGAAACCCCTCCTATCGCTCATTGCCTCCATGTGACTCGGGACTGTACCCAAAGACCACCGTTTTGCATGCCCTCATGGACGTGGTAAGGTGGAGATCAAAGCACAGTGGGAATCACACAAGACTCTATGACGATCTCGGGTCTACAGACTAACCTGCACAAGTGTCACCTGAGAACTGCCATCTGACGTGAGGTATAATACCATCTGGGAGTTCTCGGCGAGTCCGTCCAGTGTACCCAGTCTTCACTGAGCACCCGTACACCATCTCTGATGTCAAACACCAATGGATATGGGATCATCCATCGCCCATCACATGGGTCGAGAAGCGTATACGCTAGTCTACACTGGTATATCGATGCCCCGTCTCGATACACCCACGACTAGGGACCTTGAAGGATGTACTTATGGACTACCATGTCCCCACTAGTATGATCTGCATCATAGTCCAGGTAGTCAAGTACACATCCTAAGGGCTTTACCAACATGTAACTATAAGACAGTATAAAGAGACTAGTGTACATGTTAAGATAAAGAGCAACCAGATAGCATACTATCATGTCGAGCAAGAAAGTCATCTCTATATATGTCCAAGCATCCAATATAATATACATCATCTGTACAATACTGGCCTCTAGGGCATACATACAACTAACACTCTGTAGTGCTGCTGCGGAACCATGGCGATCTGCAAACTCTGATCATTTCCAGTAAGGGCTTGCATTGATGGATGGATCGAGAACACTATGTTGACTTCGTCTTCGGAGTCACTGCCAAAGACTAGAATATGGGTAGATGGTCCCGGCCAGTTGCATTGGGGCGGCCCGGAATAGACTATCTCTTCTTCCTCCTCGGTATCGCTCCCGAAGACCGGAATAGTGGTGATAGCTTTTTGCTTATTCTCCGGTTTATGGCATCTTTCCGTGTCTTCAAAGTCTGGCAGGAAATACTTTGCATCCTCATACTTTCGGACTTCATTTATGGAGAATGGGTTCAGTTCCCCCGTCACGGTATATTCGAGACCATCTTTAAAATACTTCATACACTGATGTTAGGTAGAAGGGATGATGTTGTACTCGTGTAACCAAGGCCTACCGAGCAAAGCGTTGTAGCAGGTCTTGGCATCAATGACATGAAACTTGATATCAGTGATGAGCAGTCCAAAGCGTAATGTCAAAATCACAGACCCGAGCGTTCGTGATGACTGGGAGTCGAACCCGGAGATGGTGATTTTATCCCGAGCGAGGTGCTGAACACTCATGCAGATTTCTTTTAGCACTCTCACGTTTAGGAGGTTGACGGAGGACCCGTTGTCCACTAAGATCTTTCCTATCTTGATGTCATGGCAGTACCCGGTGACATACAGGGGACGGTTGTGCTCGCACGTTCCGAGGAGGAGATCTTCATCGCCGAAAGTGATGTCAGCTGTGTGCACTTCTTCCAGCTCATCCTTCATCTTTTCTTCGGTAAGGAAAGCTTGAAATTGGTCGGGCTCTCGTAGTGCCTTGATCAGGGAATCCCACACCTCTTTTGATAGCAGAAGGGCATCCAAAATGCTTATCTGTGAGGGTATCTTCCTCAAGTATGCCAGAACATTATAATCTACCTTGTTTTTCTTGGGCGGGTCCTTGGCTGCTGATCGTACGCCGATGGCGTGTCGGATGTTCAAAGAATTTAAGTGTAACCGCGATCAAGACGGTGTCGCTATGCAGCTAGCCGGTTGAGCACGGGTCGGTCCACAGGGAGATGGTGGTATCTTACCTTCTTGTCTTAGACGAGTTAATAAAGAATCTGTATGTTTGTTCAGTCTAACCTATGTGTTTATCTGCAAGTATAAGGTTGTTAAGAAAAGATACGAAATTGTAAGCTAAGAAATCCGTACTCAAAACCTTTGAGCCGAGTCTTGACCAATTGAAGCTAAGCAATCGGCAACAACGTGGATTAGGGGATTTAAGCGCGGTATTCATGGAATCCGGCTTATTTACCCTTGTCCTTCCGTTCTTGTCTCTTGCTTTCGCCTCCGGCCAAACCGAACGCAACCGGTCGCGGTTAGGAATCACCGTTACCTTGTCAGGGTACGGTGCCTAACGGAGCGCTTGCGTATGGTTTGGGCGAAGTTCAAATGGAAAATAACGGGAAAAGGAATTGGCAAAGAAACGTTAACTTACAATACCGTATTAATTCTTAACAACAACAATAATTACAACATTCACAAAATAAACAAAAGAGGACAAAAAGAAAAGAACAAAGAAAAGAAAAGATACAAGTATTAAAGTGCATGAATAAAATTGCAAGTAATAAAAGCAAGAATGAAAAATGCAAGTAATAAATAAGCAAATAAAAAGAACACGGAAGTAGAACCCAAGCCAAGCATGTGCTCAATAGCCAACCCTTAAACTTGCAAGCTCAATGAAGAGGTTGCAAGATCAAGGGAAGGGTAGAGAACGCATGTGAAGTGAAGAACTAGTCCCGTGAGAAAATACGACCCTTGAGATCAATAACTAACCCTTAACCATTCAAGCTCAATAAAGAGATTGAATGAGAAAGAGAAAGCAAGAATCTCAAGGGGGAGCAAACTAACAAGAAAGATAAAAAGCCCTCATCTTCATTAATCTTCCACTCAAAAGCTCTCACTACAATTTCATGGAGAAAGAATGAAGAAGAAGAAGAAAGAAGAACAAAACTACAAAAAAGAGGCTAAAGAAAAGCTCTCTTGGTTTGGCTCAGATCTGCTGTATTTATAGGCAGGAGAATGGAGTTCTAGGGCAACCAGCAGACACAATATGAAGTACCCAAACTACCCAGAAAAAACGACAAGGAGTGGGCCCCACCTAGCCGCGGATGCGCGGCCAATACCCCCTATTGGCCGCTCATCCGCGGCCGTACTGGTGAATTGGGTGGTCAAATTTGGTGGCTCTTTCTGGTTTGTCTTATCCTTGTGTTTGCAATCTACATATTGCACAGAAGTCTTCAGAATATTTGCAGATTTCAAAGTCCAAGATTACATTATCTTTTATTTAATTTTGACTTTATCTCCCTCGAGCTCCGCGCACCCATTGATTCTTGTGCAGCCCACCTCGTGCTCTGTGCTTGTCCCAGACATGAATGACTACTGTCACATGTCTTGTATCGGGAACCGGTACTCGGCACTGGACGGATATGGATGACCGGAACCCGGCTTTTATCTGCTGTGACAGATGTTCCGTATTTTGCCGTAACTGTGGAGATTTCGTCCTGATTTGCAATATTTGTACTGGAAACCTTTATTCTGTAAACATGTAACAAACACGGATTAAAAGTACCTACCTATAAACACACGAGCGTAAGAATGGGCGGTATAAAATGCAGTATTCTGTGATGAACAAATACCCCCAAACTTAACTTTTGCTCGTCCCGAGCAAAACCAATTATTCACAAAAAAAAAATGATAACCGCACTTTCGCAGGGAACGCGATTGCACTGAGCATGTGCAACAAGCCGTTAAACCTCTAGGTGTCCCTAGTAGGAGGAGTGTTGTCTCCTGAGGGTTTTCAGCGGATACTACCCACAAAATCCGGTCAAGTTGGTTTTGTAAAATAACTAAGATTCAAGCCCCTAAAGTTTTGTTTTAGAAAATAACAATTCTATAATCCTAAGTTTAGACTATCGAACCTTTATTTTTCACACCTCTCTTCTTATTTAACTACAGATTTTATATGTCTTTACGTGCAGTGCAAAATAGTGTCGTTAAGTTCCCGAAAGGTCGAATAAAGTCATTATGTCACACAATAAAGCCCAGATAACAATTTTAAAAGGATCACATAAGTTTTATAAAGAGTTAAGCATTTTTCAAGTTTCGTTTTCCAGTAAAGTTTCAACTTCAGAATTTCTATCTTCCCTAACAGGAAACTAGGTCTTATTCTTCACTCCACCTTTTTCTTGTTTTCATTTCATACACACCTCTGTGAACGTGCAATAGTCTTTATCATAGAGTAAAACTTTCATATCTCCGTTAAAATTTTTTATAAAAGCTTGTCTTTTATCAAGATTATTCTCACACAAAGAACCGTTAGGAATTTTAACTCGGAGAGAACACTTGCTTGACTTTGCTTTTATCTGGACTTTCTAGGCTTCTTAGCGAGCTTTGGGCCAATGCACCTAAACCAGTTGGTTTTAGGGCATTAGGTGTAGAAACACCCCGGCGGACTTAATTACTCAAGTTACCCAGGTCCAAAAACAAAAGACAGTTTGGCGTGAAAATCATGATGATTCAATACGAACGGAGATATAACCGGTAGTTCAATTATTTTTTTGGATAAAAGACGTGTTTAGTGGGTTTGGTGTGTAATCATTCCAATCAAGTTTCAGATGGGTTATTTTTCAGACTTAGTTCCAATTACGGCATCAATAACATTCCTTCATATTCGCTTTACTTCATAAACTATTCTTGACATTACTTATTTCAGAACAAACCTATTTGATCCTCAGAAAATTATTTATCTGTTTAAAAGTTTTTAAACATAAAAGACTTGTCTTCTAATTTCCAAGACTCACGACACGTGTAGTGTGATGTAAAGACGTATATCAGCTATAGTTAACTTCAAAGGAGAGTTATCTTTCAGGTTTTTAAAATCTAAACATAAGATTTAGTTATTCCTATTTTTTCAAACAAAAACCGTCGAATGTTGAATCAGAGTTCTTCCACAATCTAACTTGACAAAAAAGTTTTTATATTTTTAGAAAATTTTCAGATTTTTATGGATTTTATGGATTTAATATGCAGATGCAAAATATACATATGAATGCGAAGGAAGAAAGCTTACCGAGCACACCCCCAAACTTAAACTTGACAGTGCCCTCACTGTCAGGCTATACCAAGAGGGTCAAAATTGCCGGCGCTCCCTAAAAACAAATTATATACAAAACAAAAAAGAAAACAAAAAATATATACAAAAAAAGTGTCCCCCCCAAACTTAAGTAAAACAGTGTTTCCACTGTTAAGCGTTGAAATTCAAGATTAGGGGGGAAAGAACAGTATCCAACTATACAAGGCCTTACACAGGCCAAAAGTTAACACCAACCATTCAAAGATTGTATCTCTATAAAGCAGTGGCTGGTGGAAGAATGCGGAGAGGTAAGAAATGGAGACTACGCGAGACCGCTTGTGGAGAGAAGTGGAATGCGGTCTCGGTAGATGAGAAGAAGAATGGCGGAAGGGAAAAGGAAGTGGAATACGAACTTGAGGGTGCAAATGGAGTAAATAGATTAGCACAATTCGTGATGAGCGATGTGTAAACAGCGATTGTGCTAATCTATTAACCCGTCGAGAGATTGGGTCAAATCCCTCAAGATTCGTAAGAAACCATGGGTACGCCGAACTTGGTAAACCAGACAATGGAAATGGAAGTGAGACGGGTTCTTGCAAGGTCGGAACGATGGAAAGGATGGAGGGAAGTGGTTGAGGAAGGTTATCGGTTAAAGGTTCAGGAGGGTGTACACAGTCAGTGGAAGGATTAGGATGAATTGGAAAATCCGACTCATCAATCAAAATTGGTTCATCCTCAAAACTATCCTCAATATTCTCCTCAAAATTTATCTCATCCATGCCTATTTTATCAAAGTCCAGACGCATATGGGGTTCGAGAAAAACATTTAATGATTCGGGATGATGATTTGAAAAGAAAAACTCAGTCAAATCTATGGGTTCATCATCCAAATTATTCCCAGCGTCAATATTCTCAATCAAGTGAAAATTTATATTCTCAGACACCTCATCAAAAGCATGGATATTAATCGATTCTGGTTCTAAGATGGAGGTGTAGAGGTCAAAAGGATTGGGATTGGTTTCACTTGGAATGGACCCTTCACAATCAGGTAAATCAAATACCACAAAGTCGCACAACTCATTAATCATTCTATCTTCAACTGGTGAATCGTTTGGAACACTAGATAGACTTTCAACATAGGAGTTGTGGGATTCAATTTCAGACGGGTAGGTTTGATTCGGAAGGGGGTACATCTCACTCTCTCCACTCAAATTCACAGCCTGTCCTGCCGCCTCATCATACATTGAAAAAGTTGGAGCTAGTTGAGAACTAGCGACCGGGTCACTAGGTTGCATGAGGGCGGCCATGGATGCATTCAAATCCATCATCTGTTGGCTTGACGCTACCCTAAAATCTTCCAACGACTGTTCCAGACTAGACATAGGTTGTGAAGGAGTTTCAGTAAAAGATTCAAAGTTGTTTGGATACTGAAAACTCCCAAATGGCGGTTCTGAAGCAATGTCTAGGGAAGGTGCAAAAGTAGGGTAGGATTGGTAGGAATTGAATGGCTGGACAGGAGTGGGGTCAACATTGGGATAAGAAGGTGAATGGAATTGTTGATCCCAAGAACTTGAAGTGGTGAAAGGAGTGAAAGATCGGCTACGAGATTGTTCAATTTGTTCAGCAAGAGACATTGGTCTCGGGGTGGCAACATGACTCGAAGAAGGGGTATCAACGTAAGTAGGGGTGACTGTTTGAAATGGTTGATACGAAGTGAATTGCGGAGTCAAATTGTTCGTCCTAGACGCGTCTATCCGATCTCTCAATGAAATTTTCGGCAT
Organism: Agapanthus africanus; assembly: GCA_030015575.1. NCBI lineage: Eukaryota > Viridiplantae > Streptophyta > Magnoliopsida > Asparagales > Amaryllidaceae > Agapanthus > Agapanthus africanus. The sequence continues at coordinate 448,862 of JASDDO010000148.1, read as the reverse complement.
GGATGGATCGTTCGAAGTTCGGCCAAAGCAAGAACCGTATGAAGTAATGTCTGGTTGTGGGTACCAAAGTTCGGCAAGAGTTTTGCGAGGTGGAGTACCCATGATATGAAGAGAGAATGAAAGAAAGGAGGGAAAAGGAGGGGGGAAAAATGTGATTTTTTTTTTAAAATTTTTTTTTATATTAACAAAAGAATGAAGTATACACAAAAAGATTATGGACAAAAACAATCACGACACAAAAATACCACACACCTAATCGTTCTAGGGTTCACCTAGGTCAACTAGACCTGCTCCAGAACTTAATTGTCGAAGTAAAACTGTGTCGAGAAACAGGCTCAAGATACACTGATCACAAGGCCAGGTAAGTGCAGAGATAAGGGGAGGTTTTCCAACGCTTTCGCGAAGTTCCTTAATTAAATAACCCTTTCTCTTTTGGCGGTTTCGCCGTTAACACTTTCCTAGACACTCCGTAAACAATATACCGTTAAGCAAGGTTCTAAACACAGTTAACTTCTCCTAGTGAGCGCGAAGTCCTTAAGGCTTAAAGTCTAATTTCTTTTAAAATTTGTGCGGGTAATCGTTATGCTCAAGTTCATGATTTGTGGGCCACGGAAAAGGTGATGAAATCCTTTACCGTATATTGTGGGGTTCGCTTGCCCTTAAGTCCGTATTAACGTATGCAATGCGCAATTCAAAAAATTCTATAAAGAATCAAACAATCGTTTTTTAGTTTAAGCGCGGCGCTGCAACAAATACAGGTTAGTCAATTTTTAGCGTTTGCTAGCGAACTTGCAAAGAATCCTGCAAAGAATAGTATATTGGAAGCGTCGGATTTGAGAAGAAGGTGTTAGTAAAATACGTACCGTTAAGTTTTGGGTTAGGAAACCCCCGTTGAATCAAATCCGGTAAGCTTGAAAAGTTCGCTTGCGCGGGTCAAACTACCCGGATCTTTGGCACTGTACTTCGTAAACACCTTAGCCTTGAATGTACACTTTGCTCCCCACAATTGCAGTTTGCAAATACGCAAAATTCTGCACACTTGCCCACAAAAATGATCAAAAAAAAACAAAAAGATTTTTTTTTTTTTTATATATATACAAAAAGAATATTAACCCGAATAACAAGAAAGAAAATACGCTACCGTCTCCCCGGCAACGGCGCCATTTGATCGCACGCCGATGGCGTGTCGGATGTTCAAAGAATTTAAGTGTAACCGCGATCAGGACGGTGTCGCTATGCAGCTAGCCGGTTGAGCACGGGTCGGTCCACAGGGAGATGGTGGTATCTTACCTTCTTGTCTTAGACGAGTTAATAAAGAATCTGTATGTTTGTTCAGTCTAACCTATGTGTTTATCTGCAAGTATAAGGTTGTTAAGAAAAGATACGAAATTGTAAGCTAAGAAATCCGTACTCAAAACCTTTGAGCTGAGTCTTGACCAATTGAAGCTAAGCAATCGGCAACAACGTGGATTAGGGGATTTAAGTGCGGTATTCGTGGAATCCGGCTTATTTACCCTTGTCCTTCCGTTCTTGTCTCTTGCTTTCGCCTCCGGCCAAACCGAACGCAACCGGTCGCGGTTAGGAATCACCGTTACCTTGTCAGGGTACGGTGCCTAACGGAGCGCTTGCGTATTGTTTGGGCGAAGTTCAAATGGAAAATAACGGGAAAAGGAATTGGCAAAGAAACGTTAACTTACAATACCGTATTAATTCTTAACAACAACAATAATTACAACATTCACAAAATAAACAAAAGAGGACAAAAAGAAAAGAACAAAGAAAAGAAAAGATACAAGTATTAAAGTGCATGAATAAAATTGCAAGTAATAAAAGCAAGAATGAAAAATGCAAGTAATAAATAAGCAAATAAAAAGAACACGGAAGTAGAACCCAAGCCAAGCATGTGCTCAATAGCCAACCCTTAAACTTGCAAGCTCAATGAAGAGGTTGCAAGATCAAGGGAAGGGTAGAGAACGCATGTGAAGTGAAGAACTAGTCCCGTGAGAAAATACGACCCTTGAGATCAATAACTAACCCTTAACCATTCAAGCTCAATAAAGAGATTGAATGAGAAAGAGAAAGCAAGAATCTCAAGGGGGAGCAAACTAACAAGAAAGATAAAAAGCCTTCATCTTCATTAATCTTCCACTCAAAAGCTCTCACTACAATTTCATGGAGAAAGAATGAAGAAGAAGAAGAAAGAAGAACAAAACTACAAAAAAGAGGCTAAAGAAAAGCTCTCTTGGTTTGGCTCAGATGTGCTGTATTTATAGGCAGGAGAATGGAGTTCTAGGGCAACCAGCAGACACAATATGAAGTACCCAAACTACCCAGAAAAAACGACAAGGAGTGGGCCCCACCTAGCCACGGATGCGCGGCCAATACCCTCTATTGGCCGCTCATCCGCGGCCGTACTGGTGAATTGGGTGGTCAAATTTGGTGGCTCTTTCTGGTTTGTCTTATCCTCGTGTTTGCAATCTTCATATTGCACAGAAGTCTTCAGAATATTTGCAGATTTCAAAGTCCAAGATTACATTATCTTTTCTTTACTTTTGACTTTATCTCCCTCGAGCTCCGCGCACCCATTGATTCTTGTGCAGCCCACCTCGTGCTCTGTGCTTGTCCCAGACATGAATGACTACTGTCACATGTCTTGTATCGGGAACCGGTACTCGGCACTGGACGGATATGGATGATCGGAACCCGGCTTTTATCTGCTGTGACAGATGTTCCGTATTTTGCCGTAACTGTGGAGATTTCGTCCTGATTTGCAATATTTGTACTGGAAACCTTTATTCTGTAAACATGTAACAAACACGGATTAAAAGTACCTACCTATAAACACACGAGCGTAAGAATGGGCGGTATAAAATGCAGTATTCTGTGATGAACAGCTGCCAGCTCTTCGACGACTCGATCATCGAGGGCAATATCCTCAGGGACTTTTTCCTTCCCTTTATCTTTTTTGTTTGTCCCCTTATTTGTGGGTCCGAGATTCTTTTCAGGCAACGTACGGTTGCGCAGCTGAATATTCTCACAGTTCTTCACCTCTTCCTCTTTTCCTGAGGTGGATTCTTTGAAGAGGGGGCCGAGGGCTATTTCTTCATCAGAATCGCTTCCGAAGGTGAGAACTTGCGATCCCCCAGAATCAACCATATGATAGTTGCCGGCAGTTCTTTTGCGCTCAACTGTCGTGCTTCTCTGTTCCCGACGATCCTTGTGCTTCAATCGCTTGACGTGTTGTCGGTGGGCAACATATCCCTGCCACCAGTTTTTAAAGGTGTTGCAATCTTCGATAGGGTGTGTGACCTTTCGATGGTACAAACAGTAGTTAGGATGTAAGTCCGCTTCGTCAAGATGTATACTGCTAGGAGCATTTCCTTTGAAAGATGACAGCTTCATTCCCATTGACAGGGATTTAGCGAACCGTTTCCTTGCCTTAAGCTTTCTTTTGTCTGCCTTAGGCGTGCTTCGATCTGGTTGAAGCGCTTTGTGACTCATCCCTACCATGACTTCCTTAACTTGATGCCGACGCCTGGCTCTTTCGAATATGACCATTTCACGCTCTTGATCAGCTTTGCTCTTCTGACGGGCTTCGTTCAGTAGCATGTCGATCATCTCGTCTGACGGTCCTAAGAATTTTGGCACTGATCCTGTCCCCGGCTCCTCTACATTATCTTCTGATGCCGAGTGAGCTTCTTTGTTATTTAGCGACGAATGAGAGATCATGTGGCAACTTGTCACATAATCTTCGGGTTCCTGTGACGAGTCGTCTCCCTCATCATTTTCGTTATCTCCGCCCTCTAGGATATGGTTGAGAAATTCTTGGAGTGTGACCGGGGTTCGCGCCTTCTGGTCGTATTCCTCTAGCGTGTCAATATGCTTTTGCAGGTCCGTGCGCTTGTCGTCAGGCTGCGCGGGCTTCTTGGTCTTCTTCTTTTTCTTTGAATATTTTGACGGCTGAGCCTGGGTGTTTTGCCCATCGTTACCAATTCTCGGTGTTGGGCGCGGTTTCAGCATCCCCTCAATGATTTCTGGCTCTAGCGGGCTTCTCCATCTGATAGCTGGGCATGCTTGAAGATCCTTTAGCATTCTCTTAGTCTTTGCCGAGAGAACAACTTCCCATGGAGCTTCCTCTATAAATGAGCATGATGCCCCCGGCGTGTCCATCTTTTTCGGAGCGTGCGGTTATGGCGGGTTTACCCTCCAGTTTTCAGACAATGCGAATTTGCCTTGCTGGTACTGGTCCTCAATCCAGCTTTTGAAGACAAAGCAATCTTCGATCGGATGGCCCAACATTCGATGGTAGGGGCAGTAGTTGGGATTGTTGACGTCACCGGACTGCAGTGGGCGTTTCGGATCCGGCAGGGTGATGAGCCTATTACGCACCGCTAGTTCGAACAGCCTTCTCGTTTTATCCTGGGGGAACGAGTAAGGACGTCTTAACTTCTTGTTGAGGAATCGCGACCTGTTGCCTTGGCGAGCTGCTAGTTTCAGCTCACTCGGCTGTTGTTGAGCGTTGGCGACAAAGGTCGCTTTCCCTTTGCCCTTTTCATTTCGAAGCTCCGTTTTCGAGGAGGGCGGTCTATGGTCCATCTGGTCCATTTGGGCTAGCTTGTCGATCACGGCTTGGAAAGTGGTCGGCTTGAAGAACATCATAAACTGAGATATGGTCGCATGCGGATTGAGGGTCCCTATGAATATGCCCACGGCAGGAGCTTCTTCTATGCGTTGTTCACATCTCGACCATAGGTTCCGCCACCGGATTGCATACTGCACCCATGTCTCTCCTGGCTTCACCCTGGCATTGATCAATGCCGTGATTGGGGTGCGTTCGCTGGCGCTTGCGAAACGCTGAGTGAATAGCAACTCCATCTCTGTAAACGTTTTGACGGAGTTATTCGGCAGCTCCGAATACCATTCAAAGGCCATCTCCGCCAAGCTGCCGACGAACTGGCAAAGTAGCAATTTGTCGTCACCTCCGGTATTGCCGCAGATAGCCTTGAACTAAGCGACATGCTGATGGGGATTACCCGTCCCCCTATACACATGGAATTTAGGGATCGTATATCCTGGCGGGTACTTTATTTGATCGTATCAACCCGGATAGGGTCGTCCAGTTCTAACGACTTGGCCGGTTGCTTCATTTGCCTGATGAACTCATATTTGTTGAGCTATATAGTCATCAAGGGCGGCTTTGGAGATGGCCTCTTCCTTGGCTGCCGATAGAGCCGGAAGAGGGTTTGATGTCTTGCCTCTGTCATCTTCAAGAATTATTGGAGGGTCTTCAGCAGTAGGATCCGGCTGTATCATCATCCCGACCATATCTTGGAACAGGAGCGCCATTTGTTTTATGTTGCCGCTTGTTCCGCGACCTCTTTGTCTTTCTTCTCGAGCATTCTTCGGAGGAACTCGGCGTTAGTTTCCTGTTCCTAGCGCTGCTTCGACGACGTCCCCGGGCTTTCTTTCGGCCCAGTGAGCACGGCCATCTTTGTCAGCATCTCCTGGAGCTTCTGCTATTGTTGCTCCTGAGCCTTTGTCACAGATCGGGTGAGTGGTCGATGACCCGTGGAGATACGGCTCTCTTCTTTCCCGGAGGCTATGTAGATGGTGTGCACTACCATGCCACCAGACCTGGGGCGTTTGGATTCAGTGCCCTTGAGATTTATCGCAGACACAGGGATCTTCTCCGGCTTTCTCCTTTCATGAGCGGTCGACGTTGAGGGGGTTGTTGTGATAGGAACCCGGTCAGACGATACCTTTCACGGCACGGCGACGGGATGGTCCTTCTCTTGCCAAACCTTCATTTTCTTTGGTCGGCGGGAGTAGTCTTGGTTAATCACAGAGTCTTGGACTCTTCGCCAAACCCTGTGGATTTTGGAGGATAGCCGCTGAGGAGGCTGCTCCGGCTTCTGTTTTGTAATGTTCTCCGCGGGTGGAGGAGACTTCTTCAATATAGCAGTTGGAGAGTTCTTGCGCACCCTCTTGAGCGGCTCAAAGCTATTTCCAGTTGGAACAGCAGCATCAACTTCCACCATTGGAGCTGGTAGAATCAGTCCAGAAAGAGAATTGCCCCTAGCTTTCCTTACTCGGCGCCAGTGGCGACGTCGAGCATGTCGTGCGGATGGGACTGGCTCAGTTACAGGGATAGCTTCATCATGCCCTTGCTTTGAAGAGAGGCTGTTGTTGGTGCCAGCCTGTCAAAGACCGACGTCCGTTGAGGGGGGACGTCTAATCTGTCGAAGACCGACTTTCAAGTAGGGGAAGTAGTTTGGATGACCTCCCCCGAAGCAGGAATTGGGATGGCCAGTCTCGCGAAGACCGATTCCTTCGCAGGAGAGTCCCTTTTGACGACCTTGTCTACCGGAGCTGGAATGGCTATCCGCTTCGGGATAACTCCCTCGGGTATTGCAGGCTTCTTCACGGGCCCGCTTGAGCTTTGGCCTAGTCTGTTAAAGACCGATGCGTTGGACTTGAACGACCCGTTGAGAGGGGCCGTGGTGGTGGTAAGCCGATCAAAGACCGACTTCTTTGGAGCCTCCTGCGTCGGCATTGGAGCATTGAAGCTCATTGGCGGGAGCATGGTCCCGAAGAACAACCCAGTGGTGGCTTGTGTCACCTGTTCCACCGGCATTGCAAAAATGGAGGCCGCTTAAGGCCCGTAGGTTACACCTCCAGACGGGGCGGAGCGGGAGTTGTTGTTGCAGCTGGTGCAGTTGGAAGCTATTTTCTCTTCACGGGACCAAGACACCAAATCTTAGTACCTCGAATCCAGGGGCAACCATATTAAACCGCTATTCGTTTGTGAACACGACACACGAAGTGTGGAGTAGAAAGAGGAAAAGGTCCCACCGAGCGTGCCAGAATCTGTTCGCAGCCGAAAGACGCGACCGGGACGTTGGGTTGTCCGGCCTGAATTTTGGGGGCAGATGCTATTTAGGTTTTATCTGTCCACCTCTCCGAAGATGCCAAGTTGATTTACGGCACCGTATATCGGAGGTTTAGACAGATGCGGCCGTTGTAGCAGACATCATCAGATTCCCCCTCGTGTACGAGGGGCTTTTGATTCTGGGGACGCTTTTCCCTGCAGACGCATGCCCTTACAGTTAATTATGCTACCGCATAGCGGTAACCACTTTCTCCTTCTCCAGATGGTCACTTCGTGTCATGCGTGTTTATTTGTTTTTGGTTGCCCGTGGATTGTATACGGGGACTAATTTAGGTTGTCGCCCGTAGGGCGTGGATTAGTCCAAATCCGTTTTTTCTTAGATTTGGGTTTGGGTTGGTTTAAGAATCGTTAATCTTGTTTTAGATTAAGATCAACTCAAACATTTGTTGAGGATACGTTAGTAAAATTTTAGACTAAGATCTACTCAATAGGATTTTTTTAGTTTATAGGGACATTGCGGTCCATTGGGTTTAAGGACATCATAGTGTGTGAGTTTAAGGACCTTATAGTCTATAGTTTAAAGACGTCATAGTCTATAGAGCTTAGTTTAGGGACGTTACGGTCCATTGGGTTTAAGGACATCATAGTCCATGAGTTTAAGGACCTCATAGTCCATGTTTAAAGACATCACAGTCTGTGGGGTTTAAAAACATCATAGTCTGTGTTTAAAGACGCCATAGTCTGCAAGGTTTAAAGACATCATAGTTTGTGTTTAAAGACGTCATAGTCTATAGGGTTTTGTTTCCACGGTTTGGGGATGCGCCAAAAGTTATTGGTTATTGGGACCCTCTATCTCTCTGAAGACGTTGAAGAATTACAACGACATGTATCAGAGTTATGGAGAGATGTACCCTCGAACTAATATCCCGACTGAGGGGGAAAGGGATGAACATCATTTTAGATGCCTTCTGTTGGGAGCTCATTAGCTATCTCTGGGACTGAGATCAGTTCTGGGGACCCTGAGCATAAGGAGCTCAATTGATGGTCCTCGGGAAATTTGGTTTGAGTTTGGCTAATATTGGCCTTTCATAGTGTTAAACACTAGTATATGTTCAGCGCTCATATGCTCCCACGTGAGGTGCTTGAAGTAGTGTTAAACACTAAAAATTTGATGCGCTCACGTGGGGTCACGTGAGGCGCTTGAAGTAGTGTTAAACACTAAAAAATTTGAGACGCTGTTTCTTTGGGTTTATTTCCTTGTTCTTTTCTGAGCGCTAAGCGCTATTGGGTCACGTGGGATCACGTGAGGCGCCCCAAATGGAAAATGCCTTTGATTTACTCCTTTTTTGCTTTGTAAATGCTAAGCACTAATTGGGGGGTCACGTGGATCCACATGAGCCAGTGTCAGTTGTCCTCTTTGTTCATCAAGGGTGTCACATGGGAGCATGTGATCGGTTATTATCATGTTAGGTGCCAATCTTTTTTACGTGCATGGAGATCCTGAATTTCGAGACTTTCAAGCCCACTGTTTTGTAAGAATTAAATTCTCAGGACATAGTTTTTCTCTTAAGTTTGGGATCGGCATGGCAGAATCGTCCCGATAAGAATTGAATTCTCAACTTGTAGGGAGATCTGCTTCTGCAAATCTTCCACTATAAGGAAGAACTAAGTTCTCATATGAAGGGTTAAACCCTTGTTTTATCAGAGAAATTAAATTCCTATATGGTTGTTGGGAGAATTAAATTCTCTGAACTTAGATCTTCCCCTAGGTTTTGGATCTACATGACAGGATCTCCCCGATGAGAATTAAATTCTCAACTTGTGGAGAGATCTGCTTCTGCAGATCTCAATCAGAGGAAGAACTAAGTTCTTTTTAGAAGAGTTAAACTCTTATGGAGGTGAAAGGGAGATGAGATATTCTCTGTGTTTTGTTCCTTCTCCTACCTAGAGTTTCTTTTTCTCTTTTTCTCTCTGGAGAATTAAATTCTCTTTTCTTTTAAGCTTATGAAGGGGATTCTCTCTTCTTCTTTTTTATCCTCCTCCTTTCTTTTTTCTCTTCTTCATTCTTTTTTTTGTCTCTTGGCTCCTATTTATAGGAGAAAGAAAAGAATCAATTTGTTCAGAAAATCTCTTGTTGAAAGATTTTGATTGATTTTATAATCAACCAGAAACGATCTTTTAGATCAATCGGTGAATTTTATTCACCGTTGGATTTTTAATCCAAGGGTTTCTGTTTTACAGAAGATATTTCTCATAAGATTGGGAAAATATTTCCCTATACAGAATCTTCTTCTGTAAATTGGTGATTCTTTAATCACCATTAGATTTTAATCCAACGGCGTTCTGCTTTACAGAGCGCAATCTTTCTTGTTTAGAAAGGTCTAAGGAAATATTTTCCAAATGGGGCTCTGATCCCTTTTATTTTAGAATTTAATTCTATCAGTTCAGAAGGCATAGGAGCCCATCACGTGTAGCATGCGACCCCGCAAAGTTAAACACATTAAAGAGCGTCACGTGCTATCACGTGACTTCTTTCGGACAATTGTTTGTTTTAAGAAGGCGCCTATATACTTTGTATATAGAAGTCACATGTCTGCACGTGAGGCTCAGTTTCAGTCTTGTTTTGTCAAGCGCAGTGCCTATCATGTGTGGGCACGTGATGCTCCATTTGGGGACTTTTCCCGTTTCTTTTATATTTTTTTATTCAATTTTCATGAGGGAACAACTGCTTTCACTGCATGTTTATATATTATTTATTTGGGGAATGACCGAGTTGAGGTCGATGTCAACCTTATACATATTATTTTCTTTTCAGTACTAGGATTACCACGCGGTGGAGTGCACGAATAGCCGGGTTCTAGATAGCAACGGGCTCGCATCTCATTGCATTGAGACAGAGGGGGCCTCACTCTAGAATTGGTGGGCTATTCGCCGCACTCGAAGAGGGTACAGGTTGACCTACGGAGGGGTGCTCAAGTTATCAGATTCCTTGAAGTGACGGGTGGCCCATTCACTTTGATGAAGGGGGTTACCTCACTTCTGGTTTTGGCGGGTAACTTGCCGCACTTGTAGGAGTCTAGGTTTTCATTTCACAGGCTATCCACACGACCGGGGAATGTCAGGTTTCATTTGCGGCTCAAAAAAAATCCGGGGCTCCTAGATTATCCGTTTTTCTGTGATGTTTCTGTGATGTTGCTTATATCATGCCTGGGATGAATGTAATATATGTAAGTGCACGGCGGCGCCCCGGCCGCCAATCCGAGGCCAAAATGCGGAAACGATAATTTACTTTAACTTTTTAAACCGGCACCACCGCGCACTATAAACCCGGATCGGGCCATTAACCTACTCCTAGCTAACTAGAGAAGGGGTAGAGAGATATACCGAGCGATCCGTGTCCTTTGGTCTTCTCGTCGTCGTCCCGATCTCCCCACGGAATCTCCGGTCTTCACCTCCTCGCCGGCTTCTTTTATAAGCTTCCACCTCTAGACCGAGGCAGCTCGGGCACGAAGTTGGTGAGCCGATGTGCCCAAGGATGCTGTAGGTTAACTGTAGAACTCTATGTCTCTTTGGGGTTGTGGAAGTTGCCTTTTGTGGAGGAATAAGATGATAGCATTTTAGAGATGAAATTGGGGATTTTTGCAAGCACAAGAGAACCAAAAATCCCCACCCAAATATTGGGCAGCCCCTCTCCTTGTCTTGGCCGTCCATGCATGATCAAGAAGAATGAAAGAGTGGAGTGAGCATGAATGAAAAAAAAGTGAGCCAAAAAATCAAGAGAGAGAAAAGGGTGATGATGATCAAGAATCATTACAACCATAACCTCACTCCAAATCAACCATCATGAACCCAAAGTCAATCAATGATGAAGTCAAGAAAGTCAAGGGATGGTGCAACCATCATGACACAACAAAATGCAAACAACACCCTCCACAATGCTTATTTGCACATTTACAAATAAGCCCTCCTCCACCATTTTTCAGCCAATGAAAGATACCAAAAAAAATAGCCGAAACCGAAAGCAAACTGGCAACTTCAAAAAAACTGTTCCCGTAATAAATTACAGGAAAACCCCCGCTACTGTATATATATACCCGCATTTGTATTCCGATCGAAATACAAATGCAATGAGATAAAATCTACACTGTCCAATACTAGGATCCGGCTTAAATCAAAGCCCGCTAGTATTATCCGTCCGATCATGGTCCGTGCAATACCGCACGTATCTGATCGAACCCTGCCATATCTCCATACGGCCTCTACAGCGTTTCGTCCGAAACTTAAGAAAACGGTCTGTGGGGGACTCTAAAGACTCGTCAATAGTTTGGCTGTGGATTTAACCACTAGCACGTCAGAGGTATTAGCCATATATAACGGGCAACCAGGTATTGATCAAAAGGGACGTCGATGAGCGAACTCATCCTGACACCCTACTGAGCCTGTCAGTGACAATATCCGTACAGTACAGTCCGTTCATCTATGAGCATCGCATGGCGGGCCTAGGGGTTGGTAAAAGTCAGACCCCCAAAAGAGGTACAAGTCGTGTCGGAGTGTAGCCCAGAACACCCTGAGATACTACTGGAATACCTACCAGTAAATCTCCTACCTTGGCTAAGGACTTCGTGTAATGGCTCTCCTAGACACAGCGCGACCTCACCCCCAATACCGGGAGAGACGAACCCCTGCAGATCCGCTCACTGCCTCCATGTGGCTCGGAACTGTACCCAACTAAAACCTGTTTGCACGTCTCCTTTGAGCGTGGTAGGGTAGTAATCAAAGTACAGTGGGAACTCACACGAGACAAATGACGATCTCAGGTCGATGAACTAACCTGTACACATGTCACCAGGAAACTGTTATCTGACGTCAGGTATAAGACCAACTAGCATGTTCCCGGCGAGTCCTGTCCGGTGTACTCATAACCTAATAAGCACCTGTATACATCTTAGGTGAACCAACTGACACCAGTGGCTTGTGAGACCGGCCACCGCCCCTCGTCGGGGTCTCGACTGTATACACTAGACTACGCTGGAGTATCGATGCCCTGTCTCGAAACTCCCATGACTGGGGACCATTTAAGGATGTGCTTATAGACTACCAGCTCCCACGTATATGATCGCCCTCATACTGATGGCAGTCAAGCAAGAATCCTAGGGGCTCTATCAACGCGCAATAGTGACCTGTAAGGTCACCTAAAGCAGTACACGATGATAAAGATAAACCAAATAGCATACTATCATCTTGAGTAAGACTGTCCTATCGGGATAGGTCCTCCATCAATCATTGCAATTACGTGCCTGTGATCCAATAATTGACTCTGAGGGCACTATCTCCAACAATCTCCCACTTGCACTCAAGACTAATTATTGCGATGTCGCATACTCATAGCCCGTGTGATACCGAACACCCAACTCCTCTACTGATCAGTCTCACAAAACTAGTTTGTGAAACTAATGTGTTCGAAGAATAGCCTCAGTGAGTGGATCCGCCTTGATGTTTCTTTCTATGTCTCTCTATATCTCAAGTTCGCGGAGAATGCCATCTCCCAAAATGAGCAATACCTGTCTTAGAATATGTCTGGATGTCTGATGGGACCTAGCTCATAAATGAACTCCAAATCCAAACTTCTTAGACTGTATCGTCAACTGAACTTAATCAGTATCCTGCGCCATCCTTCCCTCAGTATCCACCTGGACCACCTGTCCAAAATACTGCCCCTCGTCAGAAGGAAAACTATAACTCTGAAAACCAATTTGTCATCTAGGTCACCTTGGAAGCCTGGAATGATAACTGTCTCCCGAACGAGGCTGTCGTTATCATATCCCTAGAACATCCACTTATGTTCTAAAACTGCTTCCGATCGTTTCTCCAGGATTGGATCAATATCAATTTATTGCATCCACTGCAAAAACAACATCTGGTGTGGTACTTGACATCTCATGATTGGCTCAATTGCCTAAGCAAGTGATCTGTCAATCATGCACATCCCTCTCCCCTTTAGTCTGTAAGACTCCTTTAGAGAGGGTGACTCCATCACCTGCAGATATACTACCATACCAGGAGTCGTCCATTCTAAAAACTCTTAAATGCTGTCTAAGTACCCTGATTGGGAAACCACCCAAATCTAGATCTATAGATCTAGTAACCATAATATCTTGATATTATATCCAAGTCCCATGTGGAGAAACCATTGTGTGACAACCAAAGCATAACCGATCGTAGTATAGGAATATCACTTCCTACTCTGTGTATGTCATTCAAATACCAGGACATCACACCCTACTACCTTCTTAACAGATCTATCCCCTATTCTGACGAAGTCAAATCTATGACTGTCACATCAGAAATTGATGATCTATCTCCGCTACATCTGCTTTAGTCTATAAATAGACATAAGCCACTTGTCCACCATACTTCCGCTGCTCCCACTGACTACGACAACCCTCTGGCAGAGTCATATAGACGTACACTTCTAAAGCTAGTTTAGAACGACGCTATACTCATCCTCCTGTCGGGTCTCACAGTCTGGAACAACAGCAATGGCAGGTCTGGGTAAACAAGAACCTCCCTGCCACCGTCCTTAAGGCTACCGGAGTACCTCACGGGTGCCTGAGGTTACCCACCATATCTGCGGAGTGGCCAATGGAATGTCAAACCAGATTGAATCTTTAGGTTCCTATCAAATTTTCAGTAATCGTTTGCGGTTCTGGAATCACTTCCAGTTCTACCATACTCCCACTACTGTTTTCTGAAAAAAAAAATCCATTTTATTAAAACTGTGGCGAATCTAGAACAATATCGCTATTGATCTTCCAGATGGTAGAAAATCAACCCTCGTCATAACCTGGGTCAACCCAGAAACAGCCATTACAGAAACGTGCCTTGAGTTATCCAGAGTCTGGTTTTAAGCATAAGCCGGACAACTCCCCGTACCTTAACAATGTCAAGATATGAACTGTTCTATATCCAATATAGAAACAGAGGCACTGATTTAATTGAACCAGATTCAAATCATGCAGCTGTCTCCAGTGCATGTCAACTAAATGGAAGGAGGCCTATCAGCGTTACTCAACTTAGGAATGCTTCCAATTATGAGTAACCTGAAAGAGAAGCAAGTTCTCTTAATCATTACTATCAACTGAATACCATATAAAAGTATCTACATCTTCGATCACCTTGAAGAATCCCGATACTTGCGTCTACTCTATTCTTATACTTATAACATCTCAAAACTCAGACCTTGTGTTTCTACGAAACACATGTCTGAGAACCAGAGAAGTCATAAGTAGACCGAATATAGTACGAGGACCAACCGCTCTGTCCTAATGGACACTGGACAACTTACAATACTCTGTATAAGTCCTTTGAGTCTAATAACTCAAACTCTGTGTTTCGTAGGTTGAAAACTGTACTTATGGTTAAGAAGAATTACACCGCTGTTTAATGCTCCTTACCTAACCATCCACTGATATAGGTAAATGTCATCGACATAATTTCAAAAAGGTATATCTCACTCTATAAAAATAGACGTACAGATATATCAATTTGAAATTGGTGCATTACAGCGGATATTCAAAACCAAATATTTGCCGTCCGGCAAACAACCCAGGTGACTTCCTCAAATATCACCGATTACAATGAATCCCGATATAATGAGGATGATCACCTAATTCCCAATAACTTACTCCCACTCATCATCTGTAAAACCATACAGATGTGAGAATCATACCTGGTAAATACATACACTGGAGTAAGTATCTAATCGGGAAATCAGTTTTCCTTTAACAGTACACAGTGAAACTGAAACATTGAAATGTTTCGTAGGGGTTTCCGGGTATTCCTAGTAATGCCTCTTCCATTATCCAGATTCACAACTGTAACCGTATATTTCTATGCCATCTCTCCAAATCCCTTCATATGTCTTTAGTCATTACCTTCTGTACACCCCTTTAGGCCAAATGGTTTTCTTCCTTCCCTACCATTCGGCACCAGCCTATGATTTGGAAGAAGACTATCCAATAAGCATAATGGGTGTACTGTCCTAATCCTAGGAGCACTCGCAATGCGAGAGAAGGTGAAGATAAAAGACACCTGAATAAACCTTATTCCTATTTCTCCTGAACCAGAATCCATCCCCGAACTGGAACAAGTTCTTTTCGAGTTCGTATATAACCATACGATGGAGTATCTAATAAACTGTGGATCTTCGTAGTGATACAGAGTGTCCTGGAGAAATACAAAGGTGATTTAGGATTGGCGAAGAAATACTTGGTTTGGTCGTGAATAGCAGTCGCAATTTACTTTGCTCTCTTACTAATCCCTTGATATGTCTTTACTTAATACCTTCTGTACACCATCGTTATGCTAATTGGTTTTCTTCATTCCCCACCGTTCGGCACCAGCCTAAGGTTTGGAAGAAGACTATCTCCTAAATCAAGGAGTACCCGCAACTTGAGAGAAGGTAAATGGAAAAGACAATTGAATAGTCCTATTCGTTTTCTCCAGAACCGGAAACCATCATCGAATAAATTCCTTCGAGTTCGTATATAACCATACGATGGTTTTGTCCAGTGGAAGTGGACGTTCGTAGTACTACGGGGTGTCATTGAGAAAAGGGTAAAAGTAGGAGTGGCAATTGGGTTTGCAACTCTGACAATCCAAAAGCCAGTGTTAAAGAAGGTTCGGTCAATATTGGTCACTGAGTCATAGTCTAGGGTCGGGCCATAGTCGCTGCCAAAGAGAGAGAGAAAAGAAACACTCATCGTGCATTCTAACCTAGATCAGAATGGTTACCAATTTATCTAATCTGGAAACCTCCCACTGTACCGTCAAATTCTCCTCCAAACCTGAAAGAAGAATTAGTCGGGATCACCCGAGGAGTAAACCAACTCATCAGTGGGAATCGGGATTCAACTATCATCGCATGATAACATGACGGAATCCGCTCACGTTATCACACTCCAGAAGGTATGCGCATATCTGGCAAGTTTCGGTTACTTTAGAAACTCCCGATGTGATTTTTTTTACCCCATGCTCTTATGACTTTGACTTTGGCCAACATATCATAAGTCACATGTCAAGTTCTACCCGTCATTCTCCAGGTTAATTTGAACCCACCCGAACATACCCTTGACTTTGGCCAAAATAGTAGTACGACTGTCTCAAACCAACGCATCTATCTATGTTGCATATGAATACCCAATAGCTACCAATCACTGTGCCTTAACTTTGGCCAACATACACAGCTTGAATTCTTATTGACTATCCATATGAAACGACGAAGGGCTGCGAATGGTTTCTGGCGAAAACCTTTAACGTAATGAACTTGATATCGTTGAAGGAACCGGATAGATTTTAAAAATATAGTGACGAAAACCTTTGCTAAAGAAGTCACTCCCGGTGAAGGGATCTCGGTACTTTCCCTG
Source organism: Agapanthus africanus (assembly GCA_030015575.1). Classification (NCBI taxonomy): domain Eukaryota; kingdom Viridiplantae; phylum Streptophyta; class Magnoliopsida; order Asparagales; family Amaryllidaceae; genus Agapanthus; species Agapanthus africanus. Next base: position 432,548 of record JASDDO010000148.1, on the reverse strand, counting down.
TAGAATGAGGTGCAGGATATTCCAACTGAATACCACGATGCAAAGCAAAAGTAATCGGCTATAGTGAAGTTATTACTCTGACGCAAACTTCTGTCCAAGGGGTCACTCCCGGTGAAGGGATCTCGGCCCTTGCCTCGTCGACTGAGGTGCTGGATATTCATAACCGAATACCATTGTGCAAAACAAAAGAGAACGCCCTTGCAATAACAGCTTTTTGAAAAGTGTTCCAACAACATCAGAATAGGTTTGTTTAGCTTGCATTGATCCGAATCAACGCAGTCCCATTAATTGATCACACCAATAAAGAACGAAAATAATGATGTACGTATATGCCATCCGCATTCGCCACTGGGTCCCGTCATTACCCGTTAGGTTACTTAACTAACGACAGAGCGGGGACTGGACTAGCGCGGATGCAAAACATATACAACATCTACTAGTATATATATCAATATATAATATTTCGCTCAAGGCGTGATAAAATGCAACATCACAGAAATGTAATAAGCATCACAGAACAATACAGATATCTAGGATCCCCGGGTTTCATAAAGCCGCTACTGAAACCCGACGTTCTCCTGGTCGTGTGGATAGCCTGTGCAATGAAATCCTAGACCCCTACGGGCGCGGCAAGTTACCCGGCAAAACCTGAAGCGAGGCAGCCCCCTTCAGCAACGTGAATGGACCACCCGGCACTTCACGGAATCCGGTAACTTGGGCACCCCTCCTGGGTCAACCTGTACCCCCTACAAGTGCGGCGAATTGCCCGCCAATTCTAGAGTGAGGCCCCCTCCGTCTCAATGCCATGAGATGTGGGCCTGTTGCCCTCTAGAACCCGGCTATCCGTGCACCCCTCCTTGGGGTAATCCTAGTACAGAAAGTAAAATATACATACAACGGGTACATCGACCTCATCCCGGTCGTGCCCCAAAAGAATAATATACAATCAGGCAGTGACGGCAGTCCACATGTCGGACGCTCGTCCCGCAATATCAAATGTACATAATACAACCAAAACTGTACTACCATTGCATCCAGGCTATCCCCCACGACCAATCCGCAACATCACAGCACAACACAGAACATCAACGTGAATGTTACGTTCGCAAATCCGTCTAACCGGGTTATAGCAGTTAAACAGGATTTACCGATCAAGTGACATTCACGGTCGCAGATATAATGTAAATACTGTGAACTAATATGTTTAGAATATTCGATCGATCAAATTTTCCTAAGTGGGCCCCAAAGCACTACTGTAGCACTTAAAGAAATTCTGGGCCCAAAAAAGAATATTCCAAAACCCCAATTTCCCTGTAAAAAGATCACTGTGGAAAAATGATGCAGTGAAGACACTGTGCTGCGGCGGAACCGCGGCGCCAAGGGGGTTTTGGCTGCGGTTCCGCGGTGAGTCTACAGTGTCACACTACCATTTTTTCACAGAAGTCTTAGAATTTCCTGAACATCATTCTGCAACAACCTGAAAAAATTTTGGAGCCAAAAAAATTTCGACAAAAACTATGCTTTTGAAAACGCGGGTTTTGGAATTTTGTTCGATCGAAAGTGTAAACACATTAGACCAAGATAGACTAGCTTAATGGCGTGGCTCTGATACCAATGTAAGTGCACGACGGCGCCCCGGCCGTCAATCCGAGGCCAAAATGCGGAAACGATAATTTACTTTAACTTTTTAAACCGACACCACCGCGCACTATAAACCCGGATAGGGCCATTAACCTACTCCTAGCTAACTAGAGAAGGGGTAGAGAGATATACCGAGCGATCCGTGTCCTTCGGTCTTCTCGTCGTCGTCCCGATCTCCCCGCGGAATCTCCGGTCTTCACCTCCTCGCCGGAAGGGCACCACGTCGCCGGCTTCTTTTACGGGCTCCCACCTCTAGACCGAGGCAACTCGGGCATGAAATTGGCGAGCCGACGTGCCCAAGGATGCTGTAGGTTAACTGTAGAACTCTATGTCTCTTTGGGGTTGTGGAAGTTGCCTTTTGTGGAGGAATAAGATGATAGCATTTTAGAGATGAAATTGGGAATTTTTGCAAGCACAAGAGAACCAAAAATTCCAACCCAAATATTGGGCAGCCCCTCTCCTTGTCTTGGCCGGCCATGCATGATCAAGAAGAATGAAAGAGTGGAGTAAGCATGAATGAAAAAAAAGTGAGCCAAAAAATCAAGAGAGAGAAAAGGGTGATGATGATCAAGAATCATTACAACCATAACCTCACTCCAAATCAACCATCATGAACCCAAAGTCAATCAATGATGAAGTCAAGAAAGTCAAGGGATGGTGCAACCATCATGACACAACAAAATGCAAAGAACATCCTCCACAATGCTTATTTGCACATTTGCAAATAATCCCTCCTCCGCCATTTTTCGGCCAATGAAAGATACCAAAAAAATGGCCAAAACCGAAAGCAAACTGGCAACTTCAAAAAAACTGTTCCTGTAATAAATTACAGGAAAACCCCCGCTACTGTATATACATACCCGCATTTGTATTCCGACCGAAATACAAATGCAATGAGACAAAATCTACACTGTCCAATACTAGGATCCGGCTTAAACCAAAGCCCGCTAGTATTATCCGTCCGATCATGGTCCGTGCAATACCGCACGTATCTGATCGAACCCTGCCATATCTCCATACGGCCTCTACAGCGTTTCGTCCGAAACTTGAGAAAACGGTCTGTGGGGGACTCTAAAGACTCGTCAATATTTTGGCTATGGATTTAACCACTAGCACGTCAGAGGTATTAGCCATACGTAACGGGCAACCAGGTATTGACCAAAAGGGACGTCGATGAGCGAACTCATCCTGACACCCTACTGAGCCTGTCAGTGACAATATCCGTACAGTCCGGTCCGTTCGTCTATGAGCATCGCATGGCGGGCCTAGGGGGTTGGTAAAAGTCAGACCCCCAAAAGCGGTACAAGTCGTGTCGGAGTGTAGCCCAGAACACCCTGAGATACTACTGGAATACCTACCAGTAAATCTCCTGCCTTGGCCAAGGACTTCGTATAATGGCTTTCCTAGACACAGCGTGACCTCACCCCCAATACCGGGAGAGACGAACCCCTGCAGATCCGCTCACTGCCTCCATGTGACTCGGGACTGTACCCAACTAAAACCTGTTTGCACGTCTCCTTTGAGCGTGGTAGGGTAGTAATCAAAGTACAGTGGGAACTCACATGAGACAAATGACGATCTCAGGTCGATGAACTAACCTGTACACATGTCACCAGGGAACTGCTATCTGACGTCAGGTATAAGACCAACTAGCATGTTCCCGGCGAGTCATGTCCGGTGTACTCATAACCCAATGAGCACCTGTATACATCTTAGGTGAACCAACTGACATCAGTGGCTTGTGAGACCGGCCACCGCTCCTCGTCGGGGTCTCGACTGTATACACTAGACTACGCTGGAGTATCGATGCCCTATCTCGAAACTCCCATGACTGGGGACCATTTAAGGATGTGCTTATAGACTACCAGCTCCCACGTATATGATCGCCCTCATACTGATGGCAGTCAAGCAAGAATCCTAGGGGCTCTATCAACGCGCAATAGTGAACTGTAAGGTCACCTAAAGCAGTACACGATGATAAAGATAAACCAGATAGCATACTATCATCTTGAGTAAGACTGTCTTATCGGGATAGGTCCTCCATCAATCATTGCAATCACGTGCCTGTGATCCAATAATTGACTCTGAGGGCACTATCTCCAACAATATATATATTTATATATACTGGTAGATGTTGTATATGTTTTGCACCCGCGCTAGTCCAATTCCCGCTCTGTCGTTAGTTATGTAACCTAACGGGTGATGACGGGACCCAGTGGTGAATGCGGATAGCATATACGTACATCATATATTTTTATTCTTTTTTGGTGTGATTAATTGATGGGATTGCGTTGATTCTGATCAATGCAAGGATAAAACAAACCTATATATGATGCTGTTGGAATCAAGTTTTTAAAATTGACATTACATATGTTTGCTTTTGCTTTGCACGGTGGTATTCGATTATGAATATCCAGCACCTCATTCGACGAGGCAAGAGTCGAGATCCCTTCACCGGCAGTGACCTCTTGTGCAAAAGTTTGTGTCATTGTAATAACTTCACTATAGTCGTTTCTTTTGCTTTGCATCGTGGTATTCAGTTTGGAATATCCTGCACCTCATTCGACGAGAAAAGAGCTGAGATCCCTTCACAGGGAGTGACCTCTTTAGCAAAAGTTTGCGTCTCTATATATTTGTAAAGCTATTCGATTCCTTCAGCGATATCAAGTTCATTACGTTAAAGGTTTTTCGCCAAAAACAGCCGTAGCCCTCCGTCATTTCAGATAGGTATCTATTAGTATTCATGCTATGTGTTTTGACCTTCGCCAAGGCATAGTGTTTGGTAGCTAGTGGGTGCTTATTTGTAGCATAGATAGATGCATTAGTTTAGGACAGGCGTACAGCTGTTTTGGCCTTCTTCAAGGGCTTGTACGAATGGATCTAGATTAATCTGGATAATGACGGCTTGAACTTGTCTTGCGACTTATGATGTTTTGGCCTTCGTCAAGGTCATAAGCCGCTTAGGGCAAAAACTACATCGGGAGTTTCAAACATATAGGAAACTTGCCAGGTATGGGCATACCTTCTGGAGTGTAGTGACTTGAGTGGCTTCCATCAAGTTATCATGCGATGATAGTTGGATCCCGATTCCCACTGATGAGTAGGATTACTCCTTGAGTGATTTTAGATGATCCCAGCTAATTTTCCTTTTGGTTTGGAGGAGAATTCGAGGAAACAGTGGGAGACATTCTGATTAGATAAAGTGATTAACCATTCTGATTTAGGTTAGAGTGCACGCTGAGTGTTTCTTTTCTCTCTCTCTCTCTGGCAGCGACCATGGCCCGACCCTAAACTAAAACTCATGAACCAAGATATCCGAACCTTGTTAAAACAGTTTGGCTTTTGGATTGTCATAGTTGCATATATCATTGCCACTCCTACTTTACCCTTTGCATTTCTCCAGAACATTCTGTATCACTATGAAGATCCACATTTATTGGATATGACCATCGTATAGTTATATACAAACTCGAAGAAATTTGTTTCAAATTCGAGGATGGTTTCCGGTTCTGGAGAAATAGAATAGGACTATTCAGTTGTCTTTTCCCTTTACCTTCTCTCAGGTTGCGAGAGCTCATGGTATTTTGGAGAGTACACTTATTACGCTTATTGGATAGTCTTCTTCCAAACCTTAGGCTGGTGCCGAAGGATGGGGAATGAAGAAAACCAATTATCCTAAGTGTAGTGTACAGAAGGTAATAAGTAAAGACAAATAAAGGGATTAAAAGAGAGCAAAGTAAAATTCGACTGCTGTCATTCACGACGAAACCGCGTATATCATTGCCACTCCTACTTCACCTTTGCATTTCTCTGGAACATTTCGTATCATTATGAAAATCCACATTTATTAGATACGCCATCGTATAGTTACATACGAACTCGAATGAACTTGTTCCAATTCGAGAATGGTTTCTGGTTCAGGAGAAATAGAATAAGAATTATTCAGTTGTCATTTTCCTTTTACCTTCTCTCAGGTTGCCAGGGCTCCTAGGATTAGGAGGGTACACATATTACGTGCATTAGATAGTCTTCTTCCAAACCTTAGGCTAGTGCCAAAAGGTAAAGAAGGAAGATAACCATTTAGCCTGAGTACGGTGTACATAAAGTAATAAGTAAAGACAAATAAAGGGATTGGAGAGATGGCAAGAAAATATACGGTTACAGTTATGAATCTGGATAGTGTAAGCGGCATTACTAGGAATACCCGGATACCCCTTCGAAACATATTTATGTTTCAGTTTCACAGTGAGTTGTTAATTGAAAACTGATTTCCCAATTAGATTCTTACTCCAGGGTATATATTTACCAGATTCGTTTCTCACATCTGTATAGTGTTACAGATGGTGAGTGGGAGTAAGATATTGAGAATTAGGTGATTATATTCTCATTATATCGGAATTCGTTGTAATTGGTGATATTTGAGGAAATCACCTGGGTTTTTGCCTGACAGCAAATATTTAGTTTTGAATATCCGTTGTTATGCACCAATTTCAAACTGATATATCTGTACGTTTATTTTATAAAGTGAGATATAACTTTTTGAAATTATGTCTGTGATATTTACCTATATCAGTAGATGGTTAGGTAAGGTGCATTCAACAGCGGTGTAATTCTTCTTAACCATAGTACAGTTTTTAACCTACAACGCACAAGGTTTGAGTTATTGAACTCAGGGGACTTATACACAGTATTCTATGTTGTCCAGCGTCCATTAGGACAAAAAGGTTGGTACTCGTACTATATTCTGTTTACTCATGACTTCTCTAGTTTTAGACAAGTATTTCGTAGAAATACAAGGTCCAAATTTTGATAAGTATGTTACAAGTATCAGGATTCTTCAAGGTGATCGAAGATGTAGATACTTGTGTAAGGTATTGCGTTGTAAGTAATAGTTTTGAGAACTTACTTATCTTTCAGGTTACTCATATGTGGATGCACTCCTAGATGAGTAATGCTGCATGGCCTCATTCCATTTGGTTGATATGCACTGGAGACAGCTGCATGATTTTGAATCTGGTTCCAATTAAATTAGTGCTTTTGTTTCTATATTGGTTATAGAATGGATTCATATCTTAACGATATTAAGGTATATGGAGTAGTCCGGCTGATACTTAAAAACAGAATCTGGACAAACTCAAGGCACGTTTCAGTAATGACAGTTTGTGGGTTATCCCGGGCATTGACGAGGGTTAACTTTCTACCATCTGAAAGATCAATAGTGATATTGTTCTTGACTCGCCACAGTTTTAGTAAAAATGAATTCTTTTCAGAAAACATAAGTGGGAATATGGTAGAACTGGAAGTGATTCCAGAACCACAAACGATTACTGAAAATTTAATAGAACCCAAAGATTCAATTGGATTCGACATTCCATTAGCCACTCCACAGATTTGGTGGGTAATCTCAAGCACCCGAGAGGTACTTCAGTCTTCTCAAAGACGGTGACATGGAGGTTCTTGTTTACCCAGACTTGCCATTGTTATTGTTCTAGACTATAAAACCCGGCAGGAGGATGAGTATAGCGTCGTTCTAAACTAGCTTTAGAAGTGCACGTGTATATGACTCTGCCAGAGGGTTGTTGTAGTCAGTGGGAGCAGCGGAAGCATAGTGGAAATGTAGCTTATGTCTATTTATAAACTAAAGAAAGTATAGCGGAAATAGATAATCTATTTTTGATGTGATAGTCATAGGTTTTGACTTCATCAGAATAGGAGATGGATCTGGTAAAAAGGTAGTAGAGAGTGATGTCCAGGTATTTGGATGACATACACTTTATAGGAAGTAAAATTCCTATACTACGATCGGTTATACAGTGGTTGTCACAAAGTTGTTTCTCCACATAGGATATGGATAAATATCTGTTTTTCTAGTCACTAGATCTATGGTTTTAGATCTAGATTTGGGAAGTGTCCCAATTTTGGGTACTTTGACACTATTCTAAAGTATTTTAGAATGGACGACTCCTAGCGTGGTGGTGTACCTGCAGATGATGGAGTCACCCTATCTAAAGAGATGTCTTCTACACTGATGAGGAGAGGCATTTGCATGATTGACGTATCACTTGCTTAGGCAATTGAGTCAATCATGAAATGTCAAGTACCACACCAGACATTGCTTTTGCACTAGCTACATTAAGCAAATATATTTGTTAAATCCTGGAGAAGCGTTGGGAAGCAATTATGAACATAAGTGAATGTTCTTGGTATATGGTAATGGCACCCTCCTTCGGGAGGCGGTTATCATTTGAGGCTTCCAAGGTGACTTGGATGACAGAGTGACTGGCAGAGTTATAGTTTTCCCTCTTTTTGAGGGGCAATATACTGGACAGGTGGTCCAAGCGGATACTGAGAAAGGCCTGGCACAGGATACTGATTAAATTCAGTTGATGATACAGTCTAAGAAGTTTTTTGGATTTGGAGTTCATTTATGAACTGGGTCACATCAGATATCCAGACAAATTCTAAGACAGGTATCGCTCATTTCGGGAGATAGTATTTCTCCACGAAGTTGAGATATAGAGAAATACAGAAAGAAACCTTTAAGCGGATCCACTCACAGAGGCTATTTCTCGAACGCAATAGTTTCGCTAATGGGCTTTGCGAAACTGATTAGTAGAGAAGTTGGGTGTTCGGTATCACACGGGCTGTGAGTATGCAACACCGCAATAATTAGCCTTAAGTGCAAGTGGGAGATTATTAGCTATAGTGCCCTCAGGTCAATTATTGAATCGCAGGCATGCGATTGCGATGATTGAGGGAGGACCTATACCTATAGAACAATCTTACTCAAGATGATAGTATGCTATCTGGTTTGTCTTTATCATCATGTAAAGTATTAGGTGGCACTACAGATCACTATTACATGTTGATAGAGCCCATAGGATTCTTGCTTGACTACCAGCATTTTGATGGCGATCATATAAGTGGGAGTTGGGGGGTCTATAAGCACATCCTTAAAATGTCCCTAGTCGTGGGAGTATCGAGACTGTGCATCAGTACTCCAGAGTAGACTAGTATATACTTATCAAGACCCCGACGAGAGGCGATGGCTGGTCTCACAAGCCATTGGTGTATGTCCGTCACCTATCATAGTATACAGGTGCTCATTAGGTTATGAGTACACTGAACAGGACTCGCCGGGAACATGCTAGTTGGTATTATACCTATTGTCAGATAGCAGTTCCCAGGTAACATGAGTACATGTTAGTCTGTCAACCTAAGATCGTCATTTGTCTCGTGTGAGTTCCCACTTTACTTTGATTACTACTCTACAACGGCTCAAAGAAGTCATGCAAACAGGTTTTAGTTTCCCGAGCCACATGGAGGCAGTGAGCGGATCATCGGGGATTCGTCTCTCCCGGTATTGGGGGTTGATGTCGCGCTGTGCACGGGTGGCCATCACCAGAAATCCTCGGCCGAGGTGGACGAGAATTACTGATTTGGATCAGTAGTTTCTCATTGGGTGATGGGATTCATACCGGCACGAATTATCGCGTTATTAGGGTTCTGACTTTATCCACCCCCTAGACTCGATATACGATACTCTTAAACGAACAGACCAGACTGTATGGAGATTGTCACGGACAGGCTCAGTAGGGGTTCATATGAGTTTGCTCGTCGGCCTTCCTTTCGCTCAATACCTGGGTAGCCGTTACGTACAGCTAGTGCCGCTGACGTGCTTGCGGTTAAACCTACTGCCAGCGTATTGACAAGTCTTTAGAGTTCCACACAGAGAGTTTCCCTGGTTCTGGCGAAATGATGTAGTAGCTGTATTGGATACGTGATGTACTTTGTACCCGGACTTTCGATCGGACAGTTGATAATACTTGCCGGCTCGGGTTTTGAGCCGAATTATTAAATCAGGTATTGATTTAATAATTTACGTATATGTATTTTGATACGTATATTCTAGTATTATGTTCTTTGTATTATTCTATCTCTTTGGGTATTCATATTTCGGTACGAATGCGGGTATATATATACAGTAGAATGTAATCCGTATTTTTTCCGGAAAACATTCTAGAAGGTGGCCACCTCATTTTTGGATTTGACCATTTATTAGAAAATGGTAAATGAGGTGGAAATTAGCATGAGAGGAGTATGGTGATGACCATGCTTGCATAGTGTGCACAAATGAATTTTTAATTCCTTTGTGCATACTATTCAAGTATGGGTGGATTTTAAAATGAGAAGAAATAGTTTTACAAAACCTAGCATACTTGTTTTTCTCTCTCATGTGAGCTTCATTATTTTAGAGCATGGGTTTTTTCTTGAGCTCTTCTTCACCATTTGTGCTTCACTCCTCTTTAGTTTCCATAGTTGCCTCCACCTTCATCTTTCACCTCCTCTCAACCATCTCATGTGTTGAGAATCATAAGAGTAGGTGAGATGAGATAGCCAAACACTTTAGAACACTCACTACATTCTAGGCTTTCTAGATTAGCAACCGAGAAACCCTAATTGCTTCACTTGCATCCTTGATATGAAGCTAGAGCCATTACTACATCTTTCGGGTGGATCGTCTTCGACGAAGGGAGACTGGCAGCCAAGCTCAACCGGACATGCCTCAAGGAGCTAAGGAGGATGATGGAAGACCAAAGGACTTGGCTCTTTTGGTATTATCTTTCTCACTTATAGTTTAGCCTCTTTTAGTTTCTAGTATAGGTTTCTGGTTTGATCTTGTGCGGGTTTTGTTTGTGCCAAAGTTTTGAAAATTTTTGTTCCACATTTCGCCATGGTTTGATAGCCAGAGCGCCGACAAAACCCAACACAGCCATCTACTAAAGTTTCCGACGAGCATTCGATCTTGAATTGAGAATCTTGTTGAATTACCCGACTTGTTTTTTGAAACATGTTTTCAATTCGAGACTTAAATGCAAAATTTATAGGGTTATGCATGAAATCCGGAATATGTGATATTCCGGGTTTATGATGTCTAAGGATGATGCAGATTCTAATTATTGTAGTTTTCATTTCTTTTCTGCGACCGTAAGTGTAATATGTGGCCGTATCCCCGATCTCGTTGCTATACGTCAATGATATTAGGGATACGTATATTTACTTACGTTGATGACATGTGATGTTATTGTGTTGCTGGTTGATATGTTATATTGGATCGTCGTGATTGAATAGCCGGGGGGTTTTCGTGAGATGGGAGTTTTTCAATTTTCATTCATGTAAAAATTTGTATGTAATATTCTTTTATTGGGACTCTTCCGGGTTGAGGTTGTTGTCTCCATTGATGTATATTATTTACTTTTCCACATTAGGATAGACCCAAGACCGGGAGCACAAGTAACCGGGTTCTAGAGTCCAGTGGGAGGCCATCTCGAGGAGTCGAGACCGGGTCGCCTAACTTTAGAACTGGCAGGGGTGCTTGTCGCTCTCGTAGGGGTCTAGAGATGTGGATTTGGCTAATCATCATGACCACGGAATCCATATTTTTCATTACTGGCTTAATCTAAAATACGGACCTCTTGGTATATCTTATATTTCATATGTTTGCTTCTGCTGATTCTGTGATATGATATGATCATATAATTGCGTGAGACGAATGCTACTTATATATATGATATACTAGTAGACACTATATATGTTTTGCATCAGCGCTAGTCCTGACCCCGCCCTACCGTAAGTTAAGTAACCTTACGGTGAAGACCTGGGTTCCTGTGGCGAATGCGGTGGCATATATGTGTGTTTTATTTTCGTTTCTTCTATGATGTTTAGGAAACATAAATAATGGGACATAATTAATGAGATTAATTAAAAGAAAAGAAACCTAAAGATATTGTAGAATCAAATTTTTCAAAAAGGTAGTTTTAGTTCTTGCTTTGCATAGCGGTATTCCATTATGAATATCCAACAGCTCATTCGATGAGGAAAGAGCTTAGATCCCTTCACCGGGAATGACCTCTTTAGCAAAACTAGCATATGCTACAACCCACTCGGTTTGTTTTTAAAACTACTCGATTTTAAAGCGGAGCTTAAACCCCTCCTTTTCAAATCACTAGATTCTACAACGATATCAAGTTCATTACGTTAAAGGTTCTCTTCAAAACCAGTCATAGCCCTCCGTCATTTCAGATAAGAACTATTTAGTATTCGTACTGCGTTTGTTGACCTCCGTCAAGTCGTAGTGTGCGGTAGCTGATTAGTGCTTATCTACCATATATGATGTGATTGGATTAAGGTAGTCGTACAGCCTTGTTGACCTTCATCAAGGATCGTGCGAGTGGGTTTAATTCAATCACGAAATGACGGGTTGAACTGTTAGTGTATATGCCCTAGAGGCCATTACTGTATCATACTAGTTTGTATATTACTTAATGGAAGCTTGGTATATTCACCTTGTATATACAATCTTGCTCAATATAGTAGTATGCTACTTGGTTTGTTTCTAATTCAATGTGTACATGTGTTTATTTTAGTATATCACCTATACACATTAGTGGAGCCCTTAGGATCTTTACTTGATTACCAGCGTTGTGATGGCAGTCACACTAGTGGGGGCTGGGTAATCTATAAGCACATCCTTATGCAGGTCCCTAGTCGCAGGACTATAGAGACAGGGCATCGATACTCCGGAGTAGACTAGCGTATGCGCTTCTTATCCCAGTATGGGAGATGGTCTGTCCCACAGCCATCAGTACGTCGTACTGGAGATAGTATGCGGGTGCTCATTGGGTTACGAGTACACTTGACAGGACTCGTCGGGAACTGATTGGTTGGTATTATACCTATCGTCAGTTATCAGTTCCCAGGTGACATGAGTACAGCTTAGCCCGTTGACTTGACACTGTCACTTCGCCTCGAGTGTGTTCCCACTGTACTTTGATTACTACCCTACCACGGCTCAAAGGAGTCGTGCAAACAGGTAGTAGTTGGGTGCAGTCCCGAAGCACTTGGAGGCAGTGACGATTAGACAGGATTCGTCTCTCCCGGTATTAGGGGTTGACATCGCGCTGTGTCTAGGAGAGCCATTACACGAGTAGTCCCTGGCCAGGGCAAGCGAGATATACTGGTAGGTTTCCAGTATTATCTCAGGGTGTTCTGGGCTTCACTCTGACACGACTTGTACCGCTATCAGGGGACTGACGTTTACCGCCCCCTAGGCCCGCCATGCGATGTATCAGACGAACAGACCGGACTGTACGGAGACTGTCACATTCAGGCTCAGTAGGAGTTCAGATGGGTTTCACCTCGTCAGTCTTCTTGTCGGCATCTACCTGGGGACCGTTATGCACAGCTAGTGTCGCTTGCGGTCTGTGGTTAAACCCACTGCCAGCATAGTGTCGAGTCTTTAGAGTCCCACACAGAAAGCTATTCGCCTTTAGGCAAAAGAGTAGAGGTCGCATGGTTTTGCGACAGGTCGCATGGTTTTGCGACAGGGTTCGGTCACATCCGTGCTCTTGTGCGGGTTTAGTGTCCGGACAGTTAACACTAGCGGGCTTTGGTTTAAGCCAGATCCTAGTATACGTTTGGGATTGATTTCATCTAGTATGTATTCGTGTTCCTCGGAACGCGGATGCGGGTGTGTATGCACAGTTGATGGAGAGACAGAGGCAGAGGATTCTCATTAGGGTTGTTGACTGTTGACTGTTGACCATTGACTTCTTGCTAAACCCTAATGAGAATATGATATATCATTAACAATAATATTAATTAAGTATTATGGTGACATGGTTGTTGAGGGGTTGACTTTGTTGACTTGTTGACTTTGTTGACCGGTTGACTAGGTTGGACTAGTTGACCATCATGATGACAATGGCTATCATTTCATGGCAAAGACTTTTTGCTTGCTTGTTCTCTTGTGAAAAATGAGTGCATGAAATAATATGGCTATTGTAGCTTAAACCATCACATAATACTTGATTGCTATGATTTGTTATGATGGCTTTGGATTATGAGAGCCAAGAGAGAAAAGTCTTTCTCATTCTATCATTTTCATTTTCTCTCTTGTTCTTGAGCTCCCATCCTCTTCCTCTTGCTCTCCCTCTCTTTAGTCTATGATTCACTTGTCTCATGTGTTGAGAAGCAAGAACCATAGAGTAAAATCCCAACACACTCTTCTCTACTCACTCTAGTTCACAAGGTTTAGCAAACCGAGTGAACTAGTTTCTTCAAAGCTCGAAGAAGAAGCCAAAGGTAGAAGCTTTCGGGTGGATCGATCTTCGGCGCAAGGAGACGACGGGGTGAAGCCGATCCGGACAACCATCAAGTGTAGAAGACGAAGGAGTTCAAGAAAGAAAGGTATAACCCCCTAACCGAGTAGATAACAACTCTTAGTTAGGATGTTAGGTAGACAAGTTTAACAAAGATCCGTTTGAGTCCATGTTACCGCCTCTAGAAAATTGTTTTCCACCAAATTCCGCAAGCCCGTAAGTACCGGGAGAGGTAGCATGGACTTACAGTGGTATCAGAGCCTAGTTAAACACTACCTAACATGTTAGCATAGTAACTAGAAATTCGATCGGAGAAAAAGTCATGAAATATACCCAAAAATCCAACTTGCTGTCGATTTTTTTAAGTCTGTAAAAATAATAAACCATGCTTTAAAAATGGACTCAGGGTTTTTTAAAGATACTGTAGAAAAACGATGCAGAGATTCCATCAAACCACCGCGGAAATGCGGCAATAGCTTGCTATTGCCGCGGTTCCGTGGCCATCTTGGCTCTTCTCTGGATCTTCTTTGCTACAGTATATTCAGTGGGGTATTTTGGGAATTTTGGTATATGTTTTTTCAGCCCAGATTTTCCAGAAAGAAAATTTTATTTTTGGGGCTTTAAAAACCGTATTTTGATCGAGTTTCTAAAGACTTAAGCTGACGGGTTTATTTCTGTGATGTGATATTTGTATTGAACGTCTGCTAATCGCTATATGTCGATTAGTTGGGGTTATACAAATCTGTGATCTGTAATGATGTTGGTTTGTGTATATGAATTCATTGGATTGTCGCGGGTGAATAGCCGGGGGTTGTGAGACGAGAGTTTTCTTTTCTTTCAATTCATGTAAATTTGTAAATTGATGTAATAATTATTTGTATGGCCGCACAACCGGATCAGGGTTGTAGCCGTCATTGTATAATTTCTTTTTACTATTTTTGCTCCCAGGATAGACCCATGGAGGGGGTGCACAAACTACCGGGTATCCCAAAGTGCCGAGTGGCCTACTCACGGAGTTGAGGGAGGTTGCTTCGCTTCGGGTACTTGGCGGGTAGTTTGCCGCACCCGTAGGGGTCTTGGGTGGGGTATTGGCTATTCACCGCGACCATGTAATCTGCTTTTCGTTACAGGCTCGTACGAATTACGGGTTCCTAGTATATCCAATGTGTTCATCTGTGATCTGAAATGGCTATCATTGCAATATATCTATATATGATATTATTTAGGCGTTGCTTATGTTTTACAGCCGCGCTAGCCCAGCCCCCGCTCTGTCGTTAGTTAAGTAACCTAACGGGTAATGACGGGGCCCCGTGGCGAATGCGAATGGTATAAGCGTATGTCATATTTGGTTGTTTTCTGCAATGGTAGGATTAAATGATGGGACGCATTAAAAGAACTAATGCAAGAATATCACACATTAAAAGAACTAATGCAAGAAAATAAACCAAGTAAAAGTCGTTGGAACACTTTCGAAAAACCACTCGGTTCTTTTCAAAACCAACTTTTAAATGCGGAGCTTGAGCCACTCCTTTTAAAAGCTATCTTGTTCCATCGATTATATCAAGTTTACTACGTTCACGGTTTAGCCAAAACCATTCGTAGCCCTCCGTCGTTTCACATGAATGGTCAATAGTATTCAAGCTATGTATGTTGGCCAAAGTCAAGGCATAGTGATTGGTAGCTATTGGGTATTCATGTGCAGCATAGATAGATGCGTTGGTTTGGGACAGTCGTGCTGCCATTTTGGCCAAAGTCAAGGGTAGGTGCGGGTGGGTCCAAATTAACCTGGAGAATGACGGGTAGAACTTGACATGTGACTTATGATATTTTGGCCAAAGTCAAGGTCATAAGAGTATGGGGCAAAAATCCACATCGGGAGTTTCATAAGTACTGAAACTTGCTAGCGCTGCATACCATTTGGAGTGTGATGATTCTGGTAGGATTCCTTCAGTTTTGTCACGCGATGATATTTGGATCCCGATCCTACTGTGAGTATATGCTACTCCTCGGAAAATTTCTCACTTAACGATCAATGCTATAAACTAAGTAGGTGTCTAGAAAGGTGTTAGCGGGGCTACGCCCATAGGGAAAAGAGGTTATTTAATTAAGGAACTTCGCGAAAGCGTTGGAAAACCTCCCTCAAAGTACCGACACCAGCCTGGCCGAACGGTTAAGCAAGAATTGTACGGTGAGATTGATCCTGACTAATTCTTCCTTTTTGGTTTGAGGAGGGATTCGAGAGACAGTGGGAGCCATCCTGTTTAGATAAACTAAAAACCACTCTAAACTTGCAAGAGCATCATGCTGAGTGTTTCTTCTCTCTCTCCTAATTGCAGCGACCAATCGACATGACTGGACTTAGTTACTTCTAGATAAAAACATACTGACAGGGCCAAATTACAAAGATTGGCTCAGGAATGTCAAGATGGCAATCACTTACGACAAGCTGGGGTATCTTCTTACCACCAAAGCTCCCCCTGTCCCAGGTCCCAAAACCAGCATCGCGGATAAGGAAATCCGTAAGACCTAGGAACTAGACTGCGCGAAGGCCAAGTGCCTCGTGCTTGCCTCTATGGACAATGAACATCAGAGGAGGCACGAGAATATGGACCTGGAATCCATATTTCTTCATACAAAAGAACTGTATGGAGAGCAGTCTCGTATCGCAAGATACGAAGTATCGAAAAAGTTATTTTCGGCAAGATTGGCCGTCGGATCATCGGTAGCGGAACACGTGCTTAAGATGATTGGCTACATTGAGGAGCTCGCGGACCTTGGGACCACGTTGGAGAATGAGCTCTATACTGACTTGATTCTCCAGTCCCTTCCTTCCACTTACGCCCAATTTATCCTGAATTTCAACTTACAAGGAAAGGAAGTTGAACTTTCAGAACTCCTCAACATGCTGAGGAGCGCAGAGGGCACCCTACAGAAAGGTAGGGAAACATCCACTTTGTTTGTAGGAGGATCTTCTTCTTCTAGGTCCAAGGCGAAAGCCAAGGGAAAGAAGAAGAAAGCCCCCGCCAAACCAAGGGGCGGTGTTAGTAAAGTGGATACGAAGGGAAAGGCAAAAGCAACTAAGAAAGTGGGGAAGCTTGTGGATAAGGAAGAATGCTTCTATTGTCATAAGAGTGGACACTGGAAGAAAGATTGCAGGGCTTGGAAGGCCAGAACACAGGATCTGAAGCAGGTTGCGGCTTCAGCTTCAGGTGTGTATGTTATTGAAAACTGTCTTTCAATAAACTCTACTTCCTGGGTATTGGATACCGGATCAGGATCTCATATCTGTAATTCTTTGCATGCGTTGAGAAACCGTAGGTTTTTGAAGGCAGGTGACATGACCCTCAAAGTTGCAAACGGAGCTAGCATGGATGCTAAGGCCGTGGGGGACTATCACCTGGGAATGTCAGATGGACATGTTTTGGTTTTACGTAATTGCTTTTTTGTACCCAACGCAACTTGTAATATCATTTCTGTATCTTTGGTTTCTAAAGAAGGTTATGAATTTGCGTTTGTAAGCAATGTTGTAAACATTCACCTTAATCAAGTTCTGATTGGGTCAGGTACATTGAGCAATGGTATATATGTATTAAACCAACCACAGATTTTCAATGTCCAGAATACACACAAAAGAAAGTCTCCAGAAATCAATCAGACTTTCTTATGGCATTGTAGACTGGGTCACATCAATGAGAGAAGGTTGACTAAGTTACATACAGAAGGATATTTGGATCCGTTCGAATATCAATCGTATGCCACTTGTCAATCCTGTCTCAAAGGAAAGATGACAAAGACTCCGTTCACTGGACACGGAGTAAGAGCGAGCGAGCTCTTGGGACTCGTACACAGCGACATGTGCGGTCCAATGTCTACACATGCGCGAAGCGGTTATTCTTACTTCATTACTTTTACGGATGACTTTTCAAGGTACGGTTATGTCTTCTTAATGAAACATAAATCCGAAGCCTTTGGAAAGTTCCAGGAATATAAGAATGAAGTAGAAAACCAAACCGGCAAAAGTATCAAGATTCTAAGATCGGATCGAGGTGGTGAATACTTGAATGCCGAGTTCCTGGACTATTTAAAAGAGAATGGAATTCTCTCTCAGCTTACTCCTCCATACACTCTGCAACATAACGGTGTATCGGAGAGACGGAACCGAACCCTATTGGATATGGTACGGTCCATGATGAGTAACGCTGAGTTACCGCGATCATTCTGGGGGTATGCGCTAGAATCAGCTGCATACCTTTTGAACCGAGTTCCAACTAAGACTGTGCCTACTACACCATATGAGATGTGGTGTGGGAAGAAGCCCCATCTTAATCACATTAATACATGGGGAAGTCCAGCTTTTGTCAAAAAGCAGCATGCGGACAAGCTCGAGGCACGCTCAGTACAGTGCAAGTTTGTGGGATATCCAAAGAACTCTAAGGGATATTTCTTCTACTGCGAAGAGGAACAAAAGGTTTTTGTTTCTCGTCATGCCCACTTTCTAGAACACCAGTTCTTAGAAAAGGAAATTAGTGGGAGCGCAGTAGAACTGGAAGAAATTCCAGAACCACAGACTATTACTGAAAGCTTAGTGGAACCAGAGGGTTCAAAAGAACATGACATTCCTACGCCCGCAGGAGTAGTAGGCAGTCTCATCCGCCCGAGAGATACTACGGTTTTCTCATAGACGGGGATAGAGAGGATTGAATCATAGATTATGATGAGCCTACTAGCTTCCAGCAGGCAGTTCAGAGCGTTGACTCGGTAAAATGGCTGGATGCAATGCGGACCGAAATGGAGTCCATGTACACCAACAAAGTATGGACGTTGGACATTGCTCCAGACGGGGTAAAACCCGTAGGATGCAAGTGGATCTTCAAAAGGAAGATTGGTGTAGATGGACAGGTTGAGACCTATAAAGCTAGACTTGCTGCAAAGGGTTTTCGTCAAAGACCTGGTTTGGACTATGACGAAACCTTTTCTCCAGTGGCTATGCTGAAATCCATTCGGATCCTTCTTGCCATTGCTGCCTTCCACGATTATGAGATTTGGCAGATGGACGTAAAGACCGCTTTTCTAAATGGAAATTTAGATGAGTGTGTCTATATCGACCAGCCAGAGGATTTCATTCAGAGTGGGAGCAGCGGAAAGGTGTGCAAGTTGCTTAAGTCCATCTATGGACTAAAGCAGGCATCGCGGAGTTGGAACATCTGCTTTGATGAGACGGTCAAGGAATTTGGCTTTATCAAAAATCCAGATGAACCATGCATCTATAGTAGATTTGTAGCGAGAACTGTAGTATTCCTCGTTTTATACGTGGATGACATTCTCTTAATAGGAAATGACATTCCTATGCTACAATCTGTCAAGGGGTTCTTGTCACACAGGTTCTCCATGAAAGACCTGGATGATGCCTCATACATCCTGGGGATCCGGATCCATCGTGATAGATCTAAGAGGATATTAGGACTGTCACAGTCCAGGTACATCGACACCATACTGAAAAGATTCAGTATGGAAGATTCCAAGCGTGGTAACCTGCCGGCTTGTCACGGGATCACCCTCTCTAAAGAGATGTCTCCCAAGACTGATTTGGAGAGGGATCGCATGTCTATTATACCCTATGCTTCTACGGTAGGCTCTATAATGTATGCGATGTTGTGTACCAGACCGGATGTAGCTTATGCACTTAGTGTAGTAAGCCGGTATCAGTCAAACCCCGGGGAGAAACACTGGATAGCGGTAAAGAACATTCTCAAGTACCTGAGAAGGACTAAGGAGATGTTCTTGGTGTATGGCGGAAAAGACCTCCAGATCGAGGCCTTTACTGACTCCAGCTTCCAGAGTGACAAGGATGATTCCAAGTCCATGTCGGGTTTTGTCTTTACCCTCAATGGAGGGATGGTGTGTTGGAAGAGTTCCAAACAGGAAACCGTTGCAGACTCAACGATGGAAGCGGAATACATCGCTGCATCTGATGCCGCAAAAGAAGCCGTCTGGATGAGTAAGTTCTTGAAAGAACTTCAGGTGGTTCCGTCCATTGTTGATCCAATACCTCTGTATTGCGACAACAACAGGGCTATAGCTTTAGCGAAGGAATCCAGGTCCCATCAGAAATCCAGACACATCTTGAGGCGGTATCACCTGATCGGGGAGATCGTGGATCGCCAGGAGATCGAGGTTCGGAGGGTTGCTTCAGAAAATAACACTGCAGATCCATTCAGCAAGGCCTTGCCCCAGACTCAGTTCGAGCGGCTGATCGAGATGATAGGTCTTCGATACGCCAGTACATGGCCTTAGTACAAGTGGGAGATTGTTAGTGTATATGCCCTAGAGGCCATTACTGTATCATACTAGTTTGTATATTACTTAATGGAAGCTTGGGATATTCACTTTGTATATACAATCTTGCTCAATATAGTAGTATGCTACTTGGTTTGTTTCTACTTCAATGTGTACATGTGTTTATTTTAGTATATCACCTATACACATTAGTGGAGCCCTTAGGATCTTTGCTTGATTACCAGCGTTGTGATGGCAGTCACACTAGTGGGGGCTGGGTAATCTATAAGCATATCCTTATGCAGGTCCCTAGTCGCAGGACTATCGAGACAGGGCATCGATACTCCGGAGTAGACTAGCGTATGCGCTTCTCATCCCAGTGTGGGAGATGGTCTGTCCCACAGTCATCAGTACGTCGTACTGGAGATAGTATGCGGGTGCTCGTTGGGTTACGAGTACACTGGACAGGACTCGTCGGGAACTGATTGGTTGGTATTATACCTATCGTCAGTTATCAGTTCCCAGGTGACATGAGTACAGCTTAGTCCGTTGACTTGACACTGTCACTTCGTCTCGAGTGTGTTCCCACTGTACTTTGATTACTACCCTACCACGGCTCAAAGGAGTCGTGCAAACAAGTAGTAGTTGGGTGCAGTCCCGAAGCACTTGGAGGCAGTGACGGTTAGACAGGATTCGTCTCTCCCGGTATTGGGGGTTGATATCGCGCTGTGTCTAGGAGAGCCATTACACGAGTAGTCCCTGGCCAGGGCAAGCGAGATATACTAGTAGGTTTCCAGTATTATCTCAGGGTGTTCTGGGCTTCACTCCGACACGACTTGTACCGCTATTAGGGGACTGACGTTTACCGCCCCCCTAGGCCCGCCATGTGATCGCACGCCGATGGCGTGTCAGATGTTCAAAGAATTTAAGTGTAACCGCGATCAGGACGGTGTCGCTATGCAGCTAGCCGGTTGAGCACGGGTCGGTCCACAGGGAGATGGTGGTATCTTACCTTCTTGTCTTAGACGAGTTAATAAAGAATCTGTATGTTTGTTCAGTCTAACCTATGTGTTTATCTGCAAGTATAAGGTTGTTAAGAAAAGATACGAAATTGTAAGCTAAGAAATCCGTACTCAAAACCTTTGAGCCGAGTTTTGACCAATTGAAGCTAAGCAATCGGCAACAACGTGGATTAGGGGATTTAAGCGCGGTATTCGTGGAATCCGGCTTATTTACCCTTGTCCTTCCGTTCTTGTCTCTTGCTTTCGCCTCCGGCCAAACCGAACGCAACCGGTCGCGGTTAGAAATCACCGTTACCTTGTCAGGGTACGGTGCCTAACGGAGCGCTTGCGTATGGTTTGGGCGAAGTTCAAATGGAAAATAACGGGAAAAGGAATTGGCAAAGAAACGTTAACTTACAATACCGTATTAATTCTTAACAACAACAATAATTACAACATTCACAAAATAAACAAAAGAGGACAAAAAGAAAAGAACAAAGAAAAGAAAAGATACAAGTATTAAAGTGCATGAATAAAATTGCAAGTAATAAAAGCAAGAATGAAAAATGCAAGTAATAAATAAGCAAATAAAAAGAACACGGAAGTAGAACCCAAGCCAAGCATGTGCTCAATAGCCAACCCTTAAACTTGCAAGCTCAATGAAGAGGTTGCAAGATCAAGGGAAGGGTAGAGAACGCATGTGAAGTGAAGAACTAGTCCCGTGAGAAAATACGACCCTTGAGATCAATAACTAACCCTTAACCATTCAAGCTCAATAAAGAGATTGAATGAGCAAGAGAAAGCAAGAATCTCAAGGGGGAGCAAACTAACAAGAAAGATAAAAAGCCCTCATCTTCATTAATCTTCCACTCAAAAGCTCTCACTACAATTTCATGGAGAAAGAATGAAGAAGAAGAAGAAAGAAGAACAAAACTACAAAAAAGAGGCTAAAGAAAAGCTCTCTTGGTTTGGCTCAGATCTGCTGTATTTATAGGCAGGAGAATGGAGTTCTAGGGCAACCAGCAGACACAATATGAAGTACCCAAACTACCCAGAAAAAACGACAAGGAGTGGGCCCCACCTAGCCGCGGATGCGCGGCCAATACCCCCTATTGGCCGCTCATCCGCGGCCGTACTGGTGAATTGGGTGGTCAAATTTGGTGGCTCTTCTGGTTTGTCTTATCCTCGTGTTTGCAATCTTCATATTGCACAGAAGTCTTCAGAATATTTGCAGATTTCAAAGTCCAAGATTACATTATCTTTTCTTTACTTTTGACTTTATCTCCCTCGAGCTCCGCGCACCCATTGATTCTTGTGCAGCCCACCTCGTGCTCTGTGCTTGTCCCAGACATGAATGACTACTGTCACATGTCTTGTATCGGGAACCGGTACTCGGCACTGGACGGATATGGATGACCGGAACCCGGCTTTTATCTGCTGTGACAGATGTTCCGTATTTTGCCGTAACTGTGGAGATTTCGTCCTGATTTGCAATATTTGTACTGGAAACCTTTATTCTGTAAACATGTAACAAACATGGATTAAAAGTACCTACCTATAAACACACGAGCGTAAGAATGGGCGGTATAAAATGCAGTATTCTGTGATGAACAAATACCCCCAAACTTAACTTTTGCTCGTCCCGAGCAAAACCAATTATTCACAAAAAAAAAAATGATAACCGCACTTTCGCAGGGAACGCGATTGCACTGAGCATGTGCAACAAGCCATTAAACCTCTAGGTGTCCCTAGTAGGAGGAGTGTTGTCTCCTGAGGGTTTTCAGCGGATACTACCCACAAAATCCGGTCAAGTTGGTTTTATAAAATAACTAAGATTCAAGCCCCTAAAATTTTGTTTCAGAAAATAACAATTCTATAATCCTAAGTTTAGACTATCGAACCTTTATTTTTCACACCTCTCTTCTTATTTAACTACAGATTTTATATGTCTTTACGTGCAGTGCAAAATAGTGTCGTTAAGTTCCCGAAAGGTCGAATAAAGTCATTATGTCACACAATAAAGCCCAGATAACAATTTTAAAAGGATCACATAAGTTTTATAAAGAGTTAAGCATTTTTCAAGTTTCGTTTTCCAGTAAAGTTTCAACTTCAGAATTTCTATCTTCCCTAACAGGAAACTAGGTCTTATTCTTCACTCCACATTTTTCTTGTTTTCATTTCATACACACCTCTGTGAACGTGCAATAGTCTTTATCATAGAGTAAAACCTTCATATCTCCGTTAAAAATTTTTATAAAAGCTTGTCTTTTATCAAGATTATTCTCACACAAAAAACCGTTAGGAATTTTAACTCGGAGAGAACACTTGCTTGACTTTGCTTTTATCTGGACTTTCTAGGCTTCTTAGCGAGCTTTGGGCCAATGCACCTAAACCAGTTGGTTTTAGGGCATTAGGTGTAGAAACACCCCGGCGGACTTAATTACTCAAGTTACCCAGGTCCAAAAACAAAAGACAGTTTGGCGTGAAAATCATGATGATTCAATACGAACGGAGATATAACCGGTAGTTCAATTATTTTTTTGGATAAAAGACGTGTTTAGTGGGTTTGGTGTGTAATCATTCCAATCAAGTTTCAGATGGGTTATTTTTCAGACTTAGTTCCAATTACGGCATCAATAACATTCCTTCATATTCGCTTTACTTCATAAACTATTCTTGACATTACTTATTTCAGAACAAACCTATTTGATCCTCAGAAAATTATTTATCTGTTTAAAAGTTTTTAAACATAAAAGACTTGTCTTCTAATTTCCAAGACTCACGACACGTGTAGTGTGATGTAAAGACGTATATCAGCTATAGTTAACTTCAAAGGAGAGTTATCTTTCAGGTTTTCAAAATCTAAACATAAGATTTAGTTATTCCTATTTTTTCAAACAAAAACCGTCGAATGTTGAATCAGAGTTCTTCCACAATCTAACTTGACAAAAAAGTTTTTATATTTTTAGAAAATTTTCAGATTTTTATGGATTTTATGGATTTAATATGCAGATGCAAAATATACATATGAATGCGAAGGAAGAAAGCTTACCGAGCACACCCCCAAACTTAAACTTGACAGTGCCCTCACTCCCCGGCAACGGCGCCATTTGATCGCACGCCGATGGCGTGTCGGATGTTCAAAGAATTTAAGTGTAACCGCGATCAGGACGGTGTCGCTATGCAGCTAGCCGGTTGAGCACGGGTCGGTCCACAGGGAGATGGTGGTATCTTACCTTCTTGTCTTAGACGAGTTAATAAAGAATCTGTATGTTTGTTCAGTCTAACCTATGTGTTTATCTGCAAGTATAAGGTTGTTAAGAAAAGATACGAAATTGTAAGCTAAGAAATCCGTACTCAAAACCTTTGAGCCGAGTCTTGACCAATTGAAGCTAAGCAATCGGCAACAACGTGGATTAGGGGATTTAAGCGCGGTATTCGTGGAATCCGGCTTATTTACCCTTGTCCTTCCGTTCTTGTCTCTTGCTTTCGCCTCCGGCCAAACCGAACGCAACCGGTCGCAGTTAGGAATCACCGTTACCTTGTCATGGTACGGTGCCTAACGGAGCGCTTGCGTATGGTTTGGGCGAAGTTCAAATGGAAAATAACGGGAAAAGGAATTGGCAAAGAAACGTTAACTTACAATACCGTATTAATTCTTAACAACAACAATAATTACAATATTCACAAAATAAACAAAAGAGGACAAAAAGAAAAGAACAAAGAAAAGAAAAGATACAAGTATTAAAGTGCATGAATAAAATTGCAAGTAATAAAAGCAAGAATGAAAAATGCAAGTAATAAATAAGCAAATAAAAAGAACACGGAAGTAGAACCCAAGCCAAGCATGTGCTCAATAGCCAACCCTTAAACTTGCAAGCTCAATGAAGAGGTTGCAAGATCAAGGGAAGGGTAGAGAACGCATGTGAAGTGAAGAACTAGTCCCGTGAGAAAATACGACCCTTGAGATCAATAACTAACCCTTAACCATTCAAGCTCAATAAAGAGATTGAATGAGCAAGAGAAAGCAAGAATCTCAAGGGGGAGCAAACTAACAAGAAAGATAAAAAGCCCTCATCTTCATTAATCTTCCACTCAAAAGCTCTCACTACAATTTCATGGAGAAAGAATGAAGAAGAAGAAGAAAGAAGAACAAAACTACAAAAAAGAGGCTAAAGAAAAGCTCTCTTGGTTTGGCTCAGATCTGCTGTATTTATAGGCAGGAGAATGGAGTTCTAGGGCAACCAGCAGACACAATATGAAGTACCCAAACTACCCAGAAAAAACGACAAGGAGTGGGCCCCACCTAGCCGCGGATGCGCGGCCAATACCCCCTATTAGCCGCTCATCCGCGGCCGTACTGGTGAATTGGGTGGTCAAATTTGGTGGCTCTTTCTGGTTTGTCTTATCCTCGTGTTTGCAATCTTCATATTGCACAGAAGTCTTCAGAATATTTGCAGATTTCAAAGTCCAAGATTACATTATCTTTTCTTTACTTTTGACTTTATCTCCCTCGAGCTCCGCGCACCCATTGATTCTTGTGCAGCCCACCTCATGCTCTGTGCTTGTCCCAGACATGAATGACTACTGTCACATGTCTTGTATCGGGAACCGGTACTCGGCACTGGACGGATATGGATGACCGGAACCCGGCTTTTATCTGCTGTGACAGATGTTCCGTATTTTGCCGTACCTGTGGAGATTTCGTCCTGATTTGCAATATTTGTACTGGAAACCTTTATTCTGTAAACATGTAACAAACACGGATTAAAAGTACCTACCTATAAACACACGAGCGTAAGAATGGGCGGTATAAAATGCAGTATTCTGTGATGAACACCATGCGATGTATCAGACGAACAGACCGGACTGTACGAAGACTGTCACATTCAGGCTCAGTAGGAGTTCAGATGGGTTTCACCTCGTCAGTCTTCTTGTCGGCATCTACCTGGGGACCGTTACGCACAGCTAGTGCCGCTTGCGGTCTGTGGTTAAACCCACTGCCAGCGTAGTGTCGAGTCTTTAGAGTCCCACACAGAAAGTTATTCGCCTTTAGGCAAAAGAGTAGAGGTCGCATGGTTTTGCGACAGGTCGCATGGTTTTGCGACAGGGTTCGGTCACATCCGTGCTCTTGTGCGGGTTTAGGGTCCGGACAGTTAACACTAGCGGGCTTTGGTTTAAACCATATCCTAGTGTACGTTTTGGGATTGATTTCATCTAGTATGTATTCGTGTTCCTCGGAACGCGGATGCGGGTGTGTATGCACAGTTGACGGAGAGACAGAGGCAGAGGATTCTCATTAGGGTTGTTGACTGTTGACTGTTGACTTCTTGCTAAACCCTAATGAGAATATGATATATCATTAACAATAATATTAATTAAGTATTATAGTGACATGGTTGTTGAGGGGTTGACTTTGTTGACTTGTTGACTTTTTTGACCGGTTGACTAGGTTGGACTAGTTGACCATCATGATGGCAATGGCTATCATTTCATGGCAAAGACTTTTTGCTTGCTTGTTCTCTTGTGAAAAATGAGTGCATGAAATGATATGGCTATTGTAGCTTAAACCATCACATAATACTTGATTGCTATGATTTGTTATGATGGCTTTGGATTATGAGAGCCAAGAGAGAAAAGTCTTTCTCATTCTATCATTTTCATTCTCTCTCTTGTTCTTGAGCTCTCATCCTCTTCCTCTTGCTCTCCCTCTCTTTAGTCTATGGTTCACTTGTCTCATGTGTTGAGAAGCAAGAACCATAGAGTAAAATCCCAACACACTCTTCTCTACTCACTCTAGTTCACAAGGTTTAGCAAACCGAGTGAACTAGTTTCTTCAAAGCTCGAAGAAGAAGCCAAAGGTAGAAGCTTTCAGGTGGATCGATCTTCGGCGCAAGGAGACGACGGGGTGAAGCCGATCCGGACAACCATCAAGTGTAGAAGACGAAGGAGTTCAAGAAAGAAAGGTATAACCCCCTAACCGAGTAGATAACAACTCTTAGTTAGGATGTTAGGTAGACAAGTTTAACAAAGATCCGTTTGAGTCCATGTTACCGCCTCTAGAAAATTGTTTTTCACCAAATTCCGCAAGCCCGTAAGTACCGGGAGAGGTAGCATGGACTTACATGAACTTGACTAGCGGCCTATGGTTTGTAGACCTCCGTCAAGGTCATAGGTCGTTAGAGGTAAAAACAGATATTTGGAATTTCAAGTGTTGAAATTTGCAATGAGATTGCATACGTTCTATATGATAGTTGGATCCCGATACTCACTGTGAGTAAGTGTTACTCCTGGGATAGTTTTTCCACTTTACAATTAGCTAATCCATTAGGTGTCTAAGAAAGATGTTAACGGGGTTATGCCCCTGCGGAAATGGGGTTATTTAATTAGTTCCATACGAAAGTATGGGAATACTCCCTCGGAGTACAAATACCTGCCCGGTTGACTGATTGGCGAACTTGTAGGGAGTAATTAATCCCGGCTAATCTTACCTTTTAGGGTTTGAAGGAAGATTTGATAAAAACAGTGGGAGCCATCCTGATTAGATAAGATAATAACCAATCTAATCTTGCAAGAGCACACGCTAAAGTGTTTTCTTCTCTCTCTCTCCAGGTAGAGATCATGACACGCCTTAATCAAGATAATAATATGGATGTATTGACCGAACCCGCTTATTATACTGGGCTGGGGAACGTTGGTTCCGCTCTATCTTATGACTGTTATAAGTTAGAGCAAGGGATAGGGGAATGCACAGATTCCCATGCAACCTGAACAAAGAAAGAGCATTCTGATGTTTGTTCTTCGGGTGTGTTAGTTCCTGAGAACTGTTTTTCTGTCTGCTCTACATCCTGGGTATTGGATACCGGATCAAGATCTCATATTTGTAATATGTTACAAGGGTTAAAGAGAAGTAGAGAACATGGAAAGGGTGATATGTCCCTTAGAGTAAGGAATGGAGCAATGGTTGCTACCGAAGCTGTCGGCGAATATCACCTTGTTTTGCCAAATGGTAATACATTGATTTTGAATGACTGTTATTACGTACCGTCGATGATGTGCAATATAATATCGGTTTCTTTATTAGATAAAAAAGGATATAACTTTGTATTAGAGAAAAATGTTATGACCATTTTCCTGAATCAAGTGTTGATTGGGTTTGGTATGTTGTATAATAGTATATACGTTCTGAATAAAAATACAGTTCTAAATATACAGAACACACACAAGAGAAAAAGTTCACAAATGAACGAAGCCTTCTTGTGGCATTGTAGACTTGGTCATATCAATACGACCAGACTAGCTAAGTTGCATAAAGATGGATATCTGAATCCGTTTGAATTTACATCTTATGAAACTTGCCAGTCTTGTCTAAAAGGCAAGATGACCAAAACTCCGTTTACTGGACACGGAGAAAGAGCTACTGAACTCTTGGGACCAATATATAGTGATGTATGTGGTTCTATGTCTATACATATCAGGGATGGTTTCTCGTACTTCATTACATTCACCGATGATCTCTCAAGATTCGGACATATGATCTTGTTTGAACACAAATCTAAAGCTGTAATGACTCCAATTTCATTGTACAAAAATTTTCAAATTAATGTACAGAATAGAGTTTCAAGCCTGAGCATAAGTTATAAATTTAATTTGTTTAAGAACAATAAGAAAGCACTTGTCGCTCATTGGTAAAGCCTTGCACTGCTGTAACATAGCCCCTGTGTTCGAATCCCATCAGCCACATATATTTTTACTGATTTTTATTTTAAACTTTTTGGAAGCCCAAAAGTTTATACGTGCAATACACGTAAGAAATGAAAAGACAGAAATCAAACATGTGCAAAATGCTATTAACTGTGAGAGGGACATATGGCATGAAACCCAGTACCCAAAGCCCTGAGATGGTCAGCAAGATCATCACTTGGGCCGGTGATGCCAGGCTCAACCGTCGATAATGCCCCCATTCCCTGCACCCTGGTCTTTTGGCCTACCCCCACTACTCCTATGTTGTTTGATTTCCCTGTAAATTAATAGAGAGATTAAAATCACCATTAATCCAAGTTTAAATATACTTATAATTCTCTTTTCAATTCTCAAAACTCTAATTCTACCCTATAAATACAACCCCACACCCTAGACCACTTCATTCTGAAATATTTTGTTAAAATTCTCAAAATTTTCCAAGTCAAAGAAGAGTACGTGGAGTTAGCACTAGGTCAATTTCCTGCGACAATTCGATACAATTCCGGCGACCTCGCGACTCCACGAAACCATCAAATTTTCCCTCAACCTCCCCTCTATTCTCTAAGCTAGTAAGTTCCCTCTCTTCTCTTCTTTTCATATCTCAAAACTTCTTCTTTTCAATGATGTCGGTAGGTGGAGTTATACCAACATTCATTTCTAAAAATTTTAAAATAACAACTTTTCTTAAGAACTAATTATCTAAATTATTATACTTTGTTTGTTAAACATTAAACAATAATTATAAGCAAGTTTCATTTCAAAACTCCATATAAAACAACTTTTATTACACTTTTACGTTTAAATACCATAAAATTACATATGACATCTTTTATCATTTTTGCTTGTATTGCCTTTAGAAAATCTCACGAGATAATGGCCTACCTCTCACAACACGCACCATGACATAGCACGATTAGCTTTTAACAATAGTTTGGTACAAATACGATTTTTACATTAAAATACCATAAACTATTAAAAACCGTATTCTTTAAATTGTATTATTTAAATTCCTTGCAATTATGCCTCTACAACCCATTTTGGGGAATCCGATTCGGTTGGTGCGGGTTAACGCACATCCATCGGACTAGTAGGACGAGATGCAGACCTCCTCAGGGAGCATACGATCTCGATGGAATTTTTAATACAATTTTTAAGAAAAACGTGATTTTCTATTTAATAAATAAATTTTATTTTTAATAATTATATATAAATATTATCAAACCATCTATTTTAAATATATAATAAATTCCATATTTTTCTAAACAAAAGAATTACAAGTTTCATGAAAATACCATCAAGAATCCATACAAGTCAACTTTACATTAAAATACCATGTATTATTCAAGCTAGGTATTTATTCACTAGAATATCTCATTTTTAAAAGTTACATCCATGAAAATACTAAATACGATAAATAAATACTTGAGAATTATTTTGGAAGTATATATAAAATATTTTTCATAAAACCCCCTCAAGTTATATTAAATAACAATAAGGAACCTAGTAAATATAGGTTAAAGTGGAACTAATTCTCTTGAGCCTTAGGGAGCCGGAGAAAGTGGGTGCTTGTCTATTTAAGGTAGAAAACTAAAACGGGATTATCAATGGTAATTGGCTTGGAAAAAGTCACAAATCCTGTCGTCCATGTGCAGCAGTTACCGATAACTCCAAAACCTAATTCAGGAATCCAATTCTGTTTAAGTGTCTGACTCAATCTGAGTCTTAGTCTAATCTTAATACAATCCAAACATGAATCCAACTATAATACCATTTCAACAGGAATCCAATCTATACTTGAACTTGAATATGAATACCAGAACTATACCAGAACAAAATCAACATGACTTGAATTGACCGAACCATGGATATATCTAGACTTGACGACATGACTATCCGCTTACATCCGATCTGTTTACATGAACAACTTATACCTGTCGTCCATGTACAGCAGTTACCGATAACTCCAAAATCTAATTCAGGAATCCAATTCTGTTTAAGTGTCTGACTCAATCTGAGTCTTAGTCTAATCTGAATACAATCCAAACATGAATCCAACTATAATTCCATTTCAACATGAATCCAATCTATACTTGAACTTGAATATGAATACCATAACTATACCAGAACAAAATCAACATGACTTGAATTGACCGAACCATGGATATATCTTGACTTGATGACATGACTATCAGCTTACATCCGATCCGTTTACATGAACAACTTATACCATGGTTTCGGCAAGTCTTATACAACAAATCATTACAATCAACACAATATACATTTACGGGGTTTTTAAGGGGTAGATTGGTACGAAATGTATTAGAAGTGGAATGAGATGGTCACTATAATACACCTAACCTGAATATTCGTTGCCGTTGTCCCATGGGTTTTGACGGGGCCTTGTACTCCATATTCCTTAGTCCACGGTGTAAGTTGGACTTCTCTTATATACACTGATATATTCTATACCAAACTATAAACAACAACATCAGTATAACAAAAACAGATAAATTACCATATCTATTCCTTTTACTTGATCTATTTCTCTTTTGGGACTTACCGAGCGATTGTTCGCTGACGACATTCTTATCTTTTCTTTCTTTGGAATGTTGTCAGGAGGACCCGACTCTCAGGAGATCGAGCCCAGCCAAGACGATTTGGAGCACATTACTGAGAATTCGGAGTTTTAGTTCACTTGTACTTACTTTACTTTCAGTTCATTTTCTATTGTTTAGGCATCGCTTTCCAGCAATGTATTTACTTTCCAGTTGTATGTAAAGAATGTTTAATCAATAAAAAGTTGTTGTTTATTTATATCTTTTATCATTTGTTGTGAACATTTATTATATTGTTTATTTACGCTTAACGTGTTTACTTCTGAGTAAATACGTCGCGTGCCTGCCGCGTCCTCTTTCCCGTACACTGGGAAGCGAGGCGTGACAGAAGCTTTTGAGAAATTCAAGGAATATAAGTGCGAAGTAGAGAACCAGACGGGTAAAAGTATTAAAATCCTTCAATCTGATCGAGGAAGAGAATACTTAAGCACGGAATTCTGAAACTATCTAAAAGAGAATGGGATTCTCTCTCAGCTTACTTCTCCGTATACACCACAGCACAATGGAGTATCGGAGCGGAGGAATCACACCCTATTAGATATGGTGCGCTCTATGATGAGTGTTGCTGAGTTACCTATTTCCTTTTGAGGTTATGCACTTAAGATAGCTGCATACCTATTGAATAGGGTTCCGACCAAATCCGTGCCTACCACTCCATATAAGATATGGGAAGGAAGGAGACCATGTCTTAATTTCATTAAGATATGGGGTTGTCCGGCTTATGTTAAAAAGCAAAATCCGGACAAGCTCGAGGCAAGGTCTGTTCTATGTAAGTTTGTTGGATATCCGAAATATTCGCGAGGGCATATCTTCTACCACACTGAGGAACAAAAGGTGTTTGTTGCTCAACATGCCACATTTTTAGAAAAGGAATTTGTTGTGAAAGAAATTAGTGGTAATGAGGTAGAGCTGGAAGAAGTTCCAGCTACACAAACTACAATTGATGATTTGGTAGAACCGGAGGATTTGATAGTCCCCGACGAACCTCAGCCACTCCACAGATCTAGTAGGGTTCATCATCCACCTGAGAGATACTATGGTTTCTTATAGACGGTGGGAGTGAGGATTGCATCTTAGAAGATGATGACCCAACTAGTTTCGAGCAGGCCATCACAAGTGGGGGCTCTGTGAAATGGCTGGATGCTATGCGATCTGAGATGGAATCCATGTACACCAACAAAATATGGACTTTGGAAGTTTCTCCTGAATGGATAAAACCCATGGGAGCAAGTGGATTTTTAAGAAGAAAATTGGTGTAGATGGAAAGGTTGAGACCTTCAAAGCTAGAATTGTAGCAAAAAGTTTTCGTCAACGACCAGGTGTCGATTATGATGGAACCTTTTCTCCAGTGGTTATGCTTAAGTCCATTAGGATCCTACTTGCCCTTGCTGCATACCATGACTACGAAATCTGGCAGATGGACGTCAAGATCGCTTTTTTAAATGGTGATTTAGAAGAAAGCGTGTATATGACACAGCCAGAGGGCTTCGTAGACAGTGGGAGCGGTGGAAAGGTGTGCAAGCTGCTTAAATCAATCTACGGATTAAAACAGGCATCGCGGAGCTGAAACATCTGTTTTGATCTGGCAGTCAAAGAGTTTGACTTCATAAAAAACGTAAATGAACCTTATATATATAAAAAGGTTGTGGAGAGTAAGGTTGTCTTCCTCGTATTGTACGTGGATGACATACTATTGATAGGAAATGATATTCTTATGCTGCATTCGGTCAAACTCTTCCTATCACAAAAGTTCTCTATGAAAGATCTGGGTGATGTCTCCTACATCCTGGGGTTAAATATCTATAGAGATAGATCTATAAAGATGTTGGGATTGTCCCAATCCAGGTAAATAGACACCATACTCAAGAGGTTTAGTATGGAAGATTCTAAGCGTGGTAATTTACCCGCTTATTCAGGAATCACTCTCTCTAAAGATATGTCTCCCAAGACTGATTTGGAGAGGGCTCGCATGACCGTGATACCCTATGCTTCTGTAGTTGGGTCTATCATGTACGCAATGTTATGTACCAGAACGGATGTAGCTTACACACTAGGTGTGGTAAGTAGGTATCAATCAGACCCTAAAGAGAAGCACTGGACAGCAGTGAAGAACATTCTTAAGTACTTGTGAAGGATTAAAGAGATGTTCTTGGTGTATGGTAATGGTGAACTCCAGTGGAGTCCTTTACCGATTCGAGCTTCCAAAGTGATAAGGATGACAATAAGTCTATCTCGGGTTTTGTCTTCACCCTCAATGGAGGGGCGGTATGTTGGAAGAGTTCCAAGCAAGATATCATGGTAGACTAGATGATGGAGGTTGAATACATCGCTGCCATAGAGGCTGTCTGGATGAAGAAGTTCATTGCTGAATTTGGTGTGGTTCCATCCATTGAGGATCCAATACACTTGTATTGTGGTAACAATGGAGCTGTAGCTTTTTCCAAGGATGCTCAGTCCCATCAGCGATCCAGACATATTCTGAGGTGGTATCACCTGATCCAGGAGATATTTGATCGCCGGGAGATCGAGGTCAGGAGAGTTGACACGAAGGACAACACAGCGGATCCACTCATGAAGGCCCTCCTCCAGACGCAATTTGAGAGACTTTTTGGGATGTTGGGTATGAGATACTACAACAACTGGCCTTAGTGCAAGTGAGAGATTGTTAGGAATATTATGCCCTAGAGGCTATTATTGTATATTATAGTAGATGCTTGGTATATTTAGAGGACTTTCTTGCTCGACATAATAGTATGCTATCTAGTTGCTCTTTATCTTAACATGTACACTTGTATTAGTATATTGTCTCTCTGATACATGTTAATAAAGCCCTTAGGATGTAGGCTTGACTACCAGGACTATGATGCAGATCATACTAGTAGGGCTTGTGTAGTCCATAAGCTCATCCTTTAACAGTTCCTAATCAAAGGAGTATTGAGACTGTACATCGATATTCCAGGATAGACTAGTGTGTACGTTTTTTGACCCTGTATAGGACGATGGTTGATCCTACAACCATTCGTGTTTGACATCAAAGATTGTACACAGGTGCTCATTAGAGAATGGGTACACCGAACAGGACTCACTGAGAACTCCTAGATGGTACCATACCTATCGTCAGATAGCAGTTCTCTGCTGACACTTGTACAGGTTAGTCTGTAGACCCGAGATCGCCATAGTGACTTGTGTGGTTCCCACTGTGCTTTGATTTCCCCCCTACCACGGCTCAAAGGAGTTGTGCAAACAGGTGGATTTTGGGTACAGTGCCGAGTCACATAGAGGCATTGAGCAATAGGAGGAGTTTTGTCTCTCCCGGTATTGGGATTTGATATTGCGCTATGCTCAATTGGCTATAACAGCAAGTCCCTGGTCAGGGCTGATGAGATTTACTGGTAAGTGTTATTAGTAGTTTCTTGAAAGGTTATAGGCCATATATCGACATGACTTATCAAGTTACTGGGGTCTGGCGATTCCACCCCTAGACTCGATATGCGACATATCAGACGAAGAGACCAGACTGTACGGTAAGTGTTGCATATAGACTTTACGGGAGTTTGGACAAGTTTGCTTGTTGATCTTTTATTCGTTCAATACCTGGGTAGCCGTTACGTCCAGCTAGTACCGCTGACGACTTGTGGGTATCTAATGTGATCATTACCTACTGTTGGCGTATTGACGAGTCTTTAGAGTCCCACACAGAGGTTTCCTAGCTTAAACGAAACGAAGTAGGGCACATATGGTGATATGTGCAGGAGCTTGATTAAATACGAGTATGTGATACCGTATTCTAATATCGTGATATTTGATATCGGTGAGGTTATATGTGATATAACCGGATTATTGAATCAAGTGTTGATTCAATGATTTGATATATGTATATATATATATATATTTGATATTGGCTGGTTATATATGTTATGACCGGATTATTGAATCAAGTGTTGATTTAATATCGAATATTGAATATTAGACGGTTATATGTGATATAACCGGATTATTGAATCAAGTGTTGATTTAATAATTTTATATATATATATATATATATTTGATATATATATATATAAACTAATATAGCTCACTTTAGATTTTCTTCTCTTGATATATAATTGTATATATATATGATATATATATTTATATATAAAATGGATATTGTATCATGGTTGATGATATATAGAACATGGGTGTATGAGACTCACACTAGAGTGTAAAGATAATTGGGATGATTATTTTTGACAAAAATAGAAAATGAGTAGAAATGAGTCATGGCTTTGGATGCTTGGTGAAGCATTGAGAAGCCATGACTCATCCCCTCAATTTTGTTTTACTCTTAGATATTTATTGATCCCAATCTTATCTTGAGCTCATGGTTCATTCTCTCATTCATTCACACACCTAAGTTCATCCTCTTCCTCAAGTTCCTTCTCTAGGGTTTTTCTTGAGTTGAAAAAAGAAAGAGAAAAAGATTTCTAAAGTAAGCAAATCTCCTACTTCATCAACCTGCACTAATCTAGCTTATTAGTTTAGTTTGTTTGCTTCACTAATATATTGATTAGTGAAGAGTAGGCTTGAGTGAAAGAGACTTCAAGGTGGATCATCTTCGGCTTCGAAAACTTCTGACAAGCTCGATCCTTTCTCAAGTGGAGTCAAAAAAGAGTTCTAGGGACTACTACTTGGAGCTTTAGAAATAATGGACCGGTCTACAAAGGTTGTAACCCTTTTCACTTAGTTTAGAAATTATTTTCTTGCTATAAAACTCTAATTTTCTGGTTCGATTCTTGGATTGTATGCCTTAGCACTCTAGATTTTTTAAAATTTTATACTTGATGCTCTTTGAATACTAGTAGAGGTGCTAAGACACTTTCACCAACCACTCCGTCCAAGCCGAAGGAACGATCACTCTCCTTTTCAACGTCGGGGAGGCCGAAAGAACCCAAACTCTATCAGTGAGTTTCCTCATTGCCCAGATTCTTTCGTCTTATAACGTCCTTTAGGGTTACCTCATATTAAACGCCCTCCAAGCTCAGATCTCGACCGACAACCTCGTGCTCAAATTCCCTCTAAGCAATGGGGGGATAAGCCGGGCTTACGG
Organism: Agapanthus africanus; assembly: GCA_030015575.1. Taxonomy (NCBI): domain Eukaryota; kingdom Viridiplantae; phylum Streptophyta; class Magnoliopsida; order Asparagales; family Amaryllidaceae; genus Agapanthus; species Agapanthus africanus. The sequence continues at coordinate 396,022 of JASDDO010000148.1, read as the reverse complement.
AGATCAGTAAATCTCTCGGGTGTGCCTCGCCGTGATGGTGCCCGAGGATAAAGAAGCAGACCTATCCGAGGGACCGTGTGACCCTCAAGAATCACTGGATACACAGGATGACAAGAAGGAGATCCAGGGTTCCCCAATGGAGGACATATCCGAAGTCCCCCTCGGGGAGGAGGACAACAGTCGGACTGTACAGATCGACTCCCTCTTGACCAGAGAAGTTCGGGACAACCTTGTCCAGTTCCTCCGAAGCAACTCCGACGCGTTTGCTTGGACTTCCGCGGACATGTCGAGGATCAACCCTAAGGTGATCTCCTACAAGCTCGGAATTGACTCAAAAGCTCGGCCGGTCCGACCAAACAAAAGAAGTTTTGCACATGTCAAACAGAAGGCGATCGAGGAGGAAGTGGACTGACTTCTCTCGGCTGGCTTCATCAGGAACTTGGACTACTCGGCCTGGCTAGCCAACGTAGTCATGGTCAAGAAATCGAATGGGAAGTGGCGCATATGCGTTGATTTTACTGACCTGGACAAAGCCTATCCCAAAGACAACTACTCGCTCCCTCAAATAGATCAGCTGGCTTACAGCTCGGCCGGTCACGAGTGGCTGAGCTTCATAGATGCCTTCTCCGGTTATAATCAAATCCGGATGAACCCAGCCAACGAAGAGCTCACTGCTTTCACTACAGATCGAGGAGTCTACTGCTACAAAGTAATGCTCTTCGGCCTCAAAAACGCGGGGGCAACGTACAAACGGCTGGTCAACAAACTGTTCAAGCTACAGATCAGGAGGAATATGGAGGTCTACGTCGATGACATGCTCGTGAAATTCACCCTGTCACCGCGGACCTCGGCGAGACCTTTGAGGTCCTACGAAAGTACAAAATGAAGCTGAATCCAGCTAAGTGTGCTTTTGGCGTCACGGGCGGAAAGTTCCTCGGATTCATGGTCACACACCGAGGAATCGAAGAAAATCCGGAGAAAATCAGGGCCATCATAGACATGGTGATGCCCAGGAGAAACGTTGAAATCATACGGCTCACACTCAGGATGGCCTCTTTGAGTCGATTCATGTCCAGGTCCGGCAAAAAGTGCCTACCTTTCTTCAAAATCTTGAGGAAAATTCCCGGGTTTGAGTGATCCAAGGAGTGTCAAATAGCCTTTGAGCCGCCCAAGACTCATCTGACGACGATGTAACAACTCTAAACTTTCTGTACAAATTTTTTCAAAAATACAGAAAGGGGTACTTGAGTCTGAGCACAAGTTATAAATTTGTTTTGCTTTTTAATAGCAAGAAGGAGCTTGTAGCTCATTGGTAAGACCTTGCACTACTGAACCAAAGCACCAGAGTTCAAATCCCATTAACCACATTATTTTTTAATTAGTTTTCTTTTAAATTTTTAGAAGCCCAAGAGCCTACACGTGCATAACTCGTAAAAACCAAAAGTCACATATAAAACAAACGAGTCCAGAGGGTATACCAATTGACGGTGGACACGTGGCGATGAGTCCCGGCCCGACTCAGCTGACTCGGGCCGGCGACTCGGCCAAATCGGCCGGTGGCGCCGGTTCGGGTGAGTCGGATCGCCGATTTCCCTTCTTAAATCCTGTGCCTTTTGGCCTCCCCATAACCCCTGTACAGTTTATTTTACCTGCACATTTACAGAGCTAATAAAAATATCTATTTACTTTATTTTAAATACAAATTTTTAATACATCTTTTCACACCCTTTCATCTACCCTAACCCTAATCTTTTCCTATAAATACCACTCCATTCCACACACCCCTCACTGACAAACTCTGTCCAAACTCTCAAGAGAATTCTAAGTTCAATAGTGTACAAGTGGAGTTAGCGAAGGGCGAACCTCCGACGAACTTCCAACGATAACCCTAGGAGCTCCCGACGACGAAACGACGCACCGGCACCTCCTACCACTCCCTCTTTCTCTTCTCTAATCTAAAATCCAGTATTTCCCTTCTCCCCCCTTCTATTTACTATTCTAAAAATGTGTATTCCTAAAACCCGACGGAAGCGGAGTTAATCCGACTTCCAATTCGGTTTTCTTTAAAATGTTCCAATTTTCTTAAAAACAACAATACCAAACTCTCACAACATGACTATTAATTATTAACAAAACATATTGAACAAGTTCCATATCAAAAGAATGTATATTGTAATTTTTATAGCACTTTTACAGAAAAATGCCTTGTAGTTTAGTTTCGACATTAAACATCATAATTCATTGCTATACCTTTAGATAGTTCATGAGATAATGACCCAGCTCTTCACAACACTCATATGTAACATAGCACGATGATATTAGGAAACATAGATTTGGGAAAATACGGTTTTACAATAAACTACCTCAAACTTATAAAAACATTTTTCTACAAGATATGTATTTTTAACAAATCTTTGCAATGTGCCACTACAACCTATTTCGGGGAACCCGTTCGGGATGGTGCGGATTATCGCACATCCTTGGGCTTAGTAGTACGAGATGCAGACCTCCGCAAGGAGCATACGGTCTCGAAATGATTTTAAAATACAATTTTCTTTAGAAAATGTGATTTCTATTATAAATAAAACTTATATTTTTAATAAATAAATATATATATAATTAATATCAAAATATCTATTTTTAATACTTATAATATTCCACATTTCCAAAATTCAAAAAAACCATCTCATTTACAAGAAAATACCATACAATTCCAATATTGCAAATAAATACCATATATTATGAAAAATAGGTTTTATTCACTAGAAATGTCACAATGATAAAATATACATCAATGAAAACTTTAAAAACGATAATAAAATACTTGAGGTGTATTTTGAAAACTATACAAACTTATTTTTACATAAAACCCACTCAAGTTATACTAAATTACAATAAGGACCCTAGTAAACATAGGTTTAAGCGGGACCAGTCTCTTGAGCCTCAGGGAGCCGGAAATTTGGGTGCTTGCCTATTTAAGGTAGACAACTTAACAAACGGTGTTATCAATACAGTAATCGTCTTTGAAAAAGACACAAATCCTGTCGTCCATGTGCAGCGATTACCGATAACACCAAAACTTAATTCAGGATTTCAATTTCCTTTCTAATTGTCTGACTCAGACTGAGTCTCAATATAATCAACCTGACTTGAATATGATTCAAGAACAATCTACAATACTATAATTCAATATGAATCCATGAATCCATATATTCAATCTGTTCAATCTAATCAATCTATATTGACTGAACCGAACCATGGATATACATCCATCTACATGATTCTCCAGTTACATCCATTTACTGATATCATGGTTTTGGCAAGTCATCCATCTATACAATTCAATTTACAAGACAATACAATACAAACAATATAAACAAGATATCGCGGGGTTTATAAGGGGTAAATTGGTACGGAAGGTGTTAGAAGTGGCACGAGACAGCAACCATAACACACCTAACCTGAATTCAATCGTTGTTGTTCCGGGTATTATCACGGAGCCTTGTACTCTATATACCGTAGTCTCTAGTCTAGTGAGACTCCTCTCGTATACACTGGCCTTTTCTGTACCAAGATACAAACAACAGCGTTGACAATATAATACAACCTTAAAAGTTACACACACACAAACTCTCTTTATCTCTCTGTCTATCCTACTTCTCTCTCATCTTTGGGACTTATCGAGCGATTTGTTCGCTGACGACATTCTCTTTCTTTTTCTTCTTTGGAATGTCATCAGGTGTTGGTGATTCACTGGAGATCGAGCCCACCAGCGAGGATTTGGACCGGCTAGATTTCGACCCGGGGCTCTAGTTACTTGTATATTTCATTTCAGTACTTTCCATTTCTGTTATGCCACTGTTTAGGCATTGCTTTCCATTCCATGTATTTACCTTTCAGATGTATTATAAAAAGAATGTGAATAAATAAAGTTGATGTTCAATTATATCTATTGTCTCTTGTGCATTTTTATTTATATTGCTTAGATACGCTTAGCGTATTTACTCCAGAGTAAATACGTAGCGGCCTAGTCGCGTCCCCTTCGCCGTACACCGGGAAGCGGGACGTGACAGACGACGACGCTTCTCACGCGACCGGTTGAAGGAGACGAGATGCTGATATATTTGGTCGTTTTCGACCAGGCTACCGGCTCCATGCTTATCATAGAATCCGAGGGCATACAGAGGCCGGTCTACTACGTCAGCCACATTTTCAAAGACGCAGAAACCAGGTACCCGGCCATCGAGAAGATAGTCCTGGCGCTCATCGTCACATCCAGAAAACTTCGGCACTATTTCCAGGCTTATACCATCATCGTTCTCACCGACCGACCCCTGGAAAACATCCTTGGTTCCTCCAAGTCATCGGGCCGTTTGGAGAAATAGAGATGGGAGTTGTCACAGTTTTACATCCTATACCGACCGAGGCAAGCCGTCAAAGCCTAAGCCTTCACCGATTTCATGGTTGAATACACCATTCTCAACAGAGAAGAAGCACCGACGCGAGATCCAAACCCACAACACTCAATCGAAGAAAAGCTCGGTCCGATTCTGGACCGAGTACTCTATGTGGACGGTTCCTCCATAGAGGAAGATAGTGGGGCTGGGTTGGTCATCTGCGGCCCTAATGAAGCCGAGATGGAATACTATTTGCGACTCGGCTTCAAGGCCTCAAACAACGCCGCGGAATATGAAGCCTTATTGGCTGGTCTACAAATCGCCTCAGGAGTGGGGATAAAGAGAATTAGAATTCACAGCGACTCCGCGTTGGTCGTCGGCCAAGTGACCGGATGATTCGAAACCCGGAAACCCCTAATGATGAAATACCCAGCCGAGGTAAAAAGGATTCGGAAAAATTTCGACGAGGTTCAAGTGGAAAAGATTCTCCGGAGTATGAACGTCGAGTCAGACACGTTAGTAAACTCGCCTCCTCCTATTTGGCCAATCACAAGAGGAACATCCTCTTTGAAGTCCTACCGTGACCCAGTATCGAAGATAAAGAAGTGATACACCGGATCTACACCAGTCAGGGGAGTATCTTAGATTGGAGAAAGCCTATAGTGGAGTTCCTCAAGGACGGAGTACTCCTCGAAAACCGAATCGAGGCGCGTCGACTCCGTATGAAAGCTCGCTACTTCGTATGGAGCAAAGGAAACTTGTACAAGAAGTCGTACACACAAGCTCTACTCAGATGCGTCGATTCCGACGAAGCAGAGTATGTTCTTCCTGAGATACATTAAAGAGTCGGTAGCGCACATGAGGGGGCCCGCAGTCTAGTCCAAAGACACTGCTGCAGGGATATTATTGGCCGACTATCCACAGCGACGCAGAAAAGCTTGTACGAAGGTGCAAGATATGTCAACTCTTCGGCAGCACTCGTAGGTTACCAGCCACCGAGTTAACACCGCTGAGTTCCCTTTGGCCATTCGCACAATGAGGAATGGACATGATTGGCTAACTCCCTACCGGTACGGAAGGGCACAAATACATCCTTGTCGCTGTGGACTACTTTATGAAATAGGTCGAAGCCATGCCGATCAGGAAACCGGATGTCGCCTCCACAGTGAAGTTCCTGCAGAACAATGTAATCGCCCGATTTTGAATTCCAAGTTGCATCATCACCGACCACGGAACTAACTTTGAAAACGAAAAAGTTAGAGAATTCTTTAGCGACTATCATATATTAATGAAGTTCTCTATGGTCGCACATCCATAGTGCAAGCCGAGATAGTAAACCGAGGTGTCATTCATGGCCACATAGCCCGCCTAGAAGGAAGACGGGGAGGATGGGTCGAGGAACTTCCACGGGTGTTGTGGACATTGCGTATGTCGAAGAAGACACCCATGGGGGAAACCCCATTCAGTCTCTGTTATAGCATCGAAGTGATGGTCCCCACGGAAATCGGCATTCCCAGTTGTCAAATCGAACACTTCGACGACGAGGCAATGTCTTGGCCCTTCGAAGCAACTTGGACATCCTATTGGAAAAGAGAGACCGGGCGCAAATAAGGATGGACACATATCAGCAACAGACCGACCGATATTACAATGCCCAGGTCAAACACCGAGTATTCAAAACAAGAGACTTAGTCCTACGACGAAATGAATTCGAGTACCAAGGGAAGCTCTACGAGTTCTCCCCAAAGTAGGACGGTCCCTTCCTCATGACCGAGGCGTTGCCCGGTAGAGCCTACCGCTTCCAAGATTCCTTGGGGTGCAACTTTTCGCGGCCGTCTAACACCAAAAAACTTAAATTGTATAGATGAACTTGTACTCTCTTGAATAATGAGATTCCTCTTTTTCTGTCGTTTAAATTTGTTTTAGTTTCCAAGCTAAGCCCTCACGCGAGTAGGTTCCTGCTCAGTTTCGAGGCCGACGGACAGCCTCCTATTTGTCGCAACCGAGTAGCTTCTTGTCCAATGACACTGTGGATCCAAAGCCCTCTTCATGAGGCAGCCTGGTAGCTTCCTGCCCGGTCCATCCACAGCGGGTATATTCCTGTCCGGTCAAACCCGTGAATCCTAAGCCCTCTCACGAGCCTGCGGGCTATCTATCCTGCCCGGCTCGAAGGCAAGCGAAGTACCCTACACCAGCCCTTCGTGGGCATGTCTATAGGCAGCCGACCTAACTATAGCTCTGCCCGCCTTACCTCGACTCCGGAGGAATGAGGGAGGGAGGAGCACCGATCTACATGCACTTGTAAGGAGAAACAAAAATTTTCAATGATCGACACTCTGAGCGAAGAGAAATTCGTAAGCAAAAGATAAAATTTTATTGATAAGAGGTATTCTCGGCTGCTCAGCCTTACAAAAATGCCCGGGGGCTTGCAAAGAAAAAAACTCCTTAACTATTACAGCAAAGGGGGAAGGGGGTCCTGAGAGCATTGATCATGGTACTCAAAGCTGTAACACCCTATTTCGGTTATATGACATTAATTGGTATTTTAACACTTACTTTATATTTCTTCTATTTTATTCTTTTAGGTTGCGAGTGATTCGAATAGTAGTAGTACTTATTCGACCCGACCCGCATGTGTGAAACCCAGTATGGTACTAGATTATATCTGATATTTATTTGTAAACTGAATCTATGTGAATATATATATATATCATCATATATCTTTAGCAGCCACACGTTAGGAATAAGATATATTTTGTTAACTGTTATCATATAGTTGCCATCCCATATTTTATTTTGCTTTTATCTTTTACGTTTAAATCTCAAGATATCTACTATCAAATATTTACTAAATCTAGATATATTTTTAAAATCCTTTTAAATTTTAAATTAGGGGTATGAGTTATTTAAAATATATTCTTGCATTATATTTGAGAAGTTTACGTATGCGAATTATTTTCCAAAATATATTTTTGATGAGATTTTGGTGGAGATTGGTTGTACTTTGATATTATCTGTATACATTAAAACTAATATATATTTATAACCTAATTAAACTATACTATATATTTTTATATTAAATACAAAACCTCTCTTTCTTTGTCTCTCTCTCTCCACATAACATATATGTCTCTTTCCTCTAATTAAATATTTCCCTCATCAATTTATATATTCTCCTTTTTTGTTCTTCAAGTCCACACCCATTTTTGCCGACGTAACTCCAGCCGCATCCTAGAACCTTAACCTTGCCATCAAAATTTGGTGTTGATTTGTATAGCATCGTGTTGTTTTCGTTCATCGCGCTTGTTTCGAAGCAAGTTTACAACTTGCTACATGCTATGCTTTACGTAATTTACTTATATGTTGTCGTACTATTATTATTATTATTATTATCATCATCATCATCATCATCATCATAAAGCTATATCTATATAATTTATACACCGTAGTTATTTAACGTTAACCAGTTTTATAATATATAGTGTGTGCAAGTTTATATTTTGTGACATGCTATAATTATATCTATAAATATAAATATATATATCGTAGTAATATTTCTTATTATCATTATACCGTTTATATCTATATAATCTGTATATCATTATTTAGTTTCTAATCTGCATTTTATAAAGTTATGCAAAATATAGTTTGAAAATATTATAATTTACACATGAAACGTCGTCACCAAGCGGATACGACAAATCTGAAATTTGCTGTACACCTTACCTTATAAAATTCATTATAAATTATAGAAAAATCATTAGCACATGTACTTTAGTTCATTACAAAGCTAACTCAGAATAATATAACCCTGTAAAATATTCACTTTCAAAATAAATTGTTTAAATAATATAAACTGTAAATGAAAGTACCTATGAACTGCTGTCCAGGGAAATTCCAGCAGCAAACTTTCAATTTCAAACGTTCATAACTTTTTATAGGAACAACCTGAGATATTTTAACTTATAAAAATGAAAACCTTATTAAATTATCTTTATTTTGGTATATGACACATCCCTTTTGGAGAACGTTTGTTATGTTTAAACTATTTTGCAAATCATAGTGACGCTGAATTTCTGAACAGAACTTTCTTGTGTATGGTTAATCAATACCACTTTTATAGTTATTAATTGGATTGAATATATTATCCCCGTTAATGATATTATGTTGGTTTTTTACATGATATGATTATGTTAATCTTGACATGTTTGTACCTTCCAGACTGTACTATTTTTGTTATCATGTTAATACCTCTTGCCTGTAATACTTACCGATGCCAATAATTTTGACTTGTTATCCTGATTGACCTGACTTGTTGTCTTGCTAGACAAGACCAGTACATGATTGTTCCAGTGTTGGAATTAGGTAGACATTCTATTAATATCTAACTTGAACACAAAATCTGTGGAAAAGGGAAAATCAAGAATGTAACCGAAATGTAACTCAAGAGAATATTATTATTGTTTGCCGTGATTCCGGGCATGAACGGAATAACCATTGTTTATTGTGTCGTGGTCCCGTGGGGGTATGAACAGGATATATTGTGCCGTGGTCCCGTGGGGTATGAACGGGATATATACTGTTGAGTTACGATGAGAATTACATTAATTGATTTCAAAGACTTGTAGAATAGATAACCTAGAAGCACAGACTTTAGGATACACGTGACATACATATAGCTCATTATTTTACACCTGCGATAATTATTTATACTCATATTTTATCATAGCTTTCTATTATGGTTATTATTATCGTTATTGATATTTATGACGCACTGACGTCTGGGTTTTATATGGCCCAGCTACTTGACTTAGCACGTGAGTATTCGACAGGATCACCGATCGGTGAGGATCACTTTATTGATATAGCTCTTATGCGGGTTAGTTATTCGTTGGATCTTTATTACTTCCGCTATCTTTTCCAGTTATTGTTCTTGTGGCTATTGGACATGTGATAGATAGATTTAGTAGTTTACTGTTCTTGATATCTGATTGACAGTCGTAATGTGACTATGGAAGGATCTTTTCTCGCCATAGGTAACATGGTTGGTTTTGTTACGTCTCAAAATTTATGTATTTTGGGAAGCGGGGCGTGAAATGTCACTGACGTTTGAGTTTTGTATGGCCTAGATACTTGAATTTAGTATGCGAGAATTGTGAGTAATTCGACAGGATTGCCGATCAGTGAGGACTATTTCACTGATATAGCTCTTATTGATGGTTAGATATTATTTTTGTTTGGATCTTTATTACTTCTGCTACTATTTTCTGCTATCGTTCTTGTCGCTATTGGACATGTTTAGAGATAGATAGTTATATTATTGTTCTTGATTATTGATTAACTGTCTTGATGTGACTATAGAAAGATGTTTCCTTATCGTATGTAGCGTGGTTGGTTTTATCACGTTTCATATTTACGGATTTTTGGAAGCGGGGCGTGACAAGATTTTGTTGGTATCGGAGCATAGGTTTAGGTTAGTTCGGCTTGGTTTAATTTGTAGTTGGGTATGGTACCCAATATATTTTTCTTGAGACCCAGAATTTTAAGAACATGTCCTGCCACATTATTGTCTTGTTATTCAAATTCTTGAATCTTATCTTTCTCTTAAACTCTTTTATCTTGGAGATATGGAAATGCTATTGCATCTCAGCTTGGAATTCTCTTGATTCCTTATTGTTTCTCCCCTCTTATTCTCTCAATTTTGATAGTAATATTTGAACGACTTAGATGGAGTTATGTGGTTGTAACTATGTACGTGATATTGTTACAATGTGGTACTCTATTTAGGTAATATGAAGTCCTATTTCGATTCAGTTTTCTTGACTAATGTTCGTTGTACTGTTTTGTTTTCTCTCGGTTTTATTGCATACGAATTTATGTCTTATCGCTAACTTGAATCCAACAATCGCGTTATATCTTTCCCATTGTCCCGTATTGACCAATCCGTCTGCGTTTCGAAAAATAAGGAGAAACATAGGATAGCATATGATGATTGCAGTAGTTCGAGATTGACCCCAGCGGGAGCGGGTACAGACCACTTCAAGACTGATCTGGTGTAAGATATTTCATTGAAGAAGTTCTGACAGACCCGCCTCAATTTATCAGAGTAGCGCAGCGGAACTGTGGTATGCTGATAACACATAAGTCTTAGAACAGACTTGTAAATTCATGATGAGGGGCACTATTTGTATAAACTGAAAGGTGAAGTTCATGAATAAGTTGTAGATGAAGAGCTAATAATAGTTCGGGATTTCATGGATGTGTTCAAGGACATCTTGGGTTTACCTCCAAAACGAGATGTGGAGTTCGTGATTGGTCTTATTACTGGAGCAGTGCCAATTTCGAGGGCTTATTATCTGACGGCACCAGTAGAACTGGAAGAGGTGAAGAGACAAGTTTTTGAATTATTAAAGAATGGTTGGATTCGCAGCAGTGGTTCACCGTGGGGAGATCCAGTTCTTTGGTTAAAAAGAAAGATGGCACGCGAAGAATGTGCATCGACTATCGAGAGTTAAATCGGGTGACTGTCAAGAATAAGTACTCAATTTCTCGCATAGGCGAATTATTCGATCAACTCAGTGGCGCGAGAGTATTCTCGAAATTGGATTTGCGATCAGGTTATAACTAAGTTCGGGTGAAAACAGAAGACATCTGTAAGACAGTGTTCCGAACTTGATATGGGCATTACGGGTCTTTAGTTATGCCATTTAGAGGTACTAACGCACTGGCGATATTTATGGACTTGATGAATCAGATCTTCTAGATCAGTTCGTTGTAATATTCATTGATGATATTCTGGTCTACTCGAGAAGCAAAGAAGAGCATGAAGAACACTTAAGAATCGCACTGCAGACATTGAGACAAGAAAAGTTGTACGCTAAGATGAGAAAGTGCAGGTTTTAGCTCGATGAAGTGAAGTTCCTAGATCATGTTGTATCCAGAAATGGAATTGTAGTTGACCTTCAAAAGATTGCAACTGTTCACGATTGGCCTTGTCATGCCCCGCTTCATAGTAGACGGAAACGGTGACGTGGCAGGCCGCAACGTATTTACTAAGAAATAAATACGTTAAGCGTAATTAAGCAATATATATAAAATGCATAAGAATGAAAAGAGAATTAAAATAAACAGCAACTTTATTTACATTCATCTTTACATACAAATGTTTGAACAGAAAAGATACAATGATATAAAGCAGCGCTTAAACAATGGCATACAAAATGAAAGTAAGTACAAGAAACTAGAAGTCTGGTTGTGCCGCAAGCTGATCCAAGTCCTCCTAGCTAGGCTCGATCTTCTGAAAGTCCGATCCTCCAGACGAACATTCCAAAAAAAATAAAAGGAATGTTGTCAGCGAACTATCGCTTGGTAAGTCCCAAAAGAAGAATGAGAAGACGGTAGATGAAATGAATTGTGTATGATTGGTTACTGGTATATAATAGCTATTATAATGTGGTTGTTTATAGTTTGATATAAAAGGTATTCATGTATACGAGAGGAGCCCATCTTACCCCGTAAACTATGGTAATATGTAGTACAAGATCCTGTCATAACCCACGAGACAACGGTAAAAGAATTCATGTAGGTGTCTTTTAAGTGACCTCCCGTGCCACGATATACGTTCCGTACCAATCTACCCCTTTATCCCGCGTAATATATTGTATAGATTATATTTACAAGTCTTGCCGAAACCATGGATACAAAATGTTCAAGCAGTCATGTTCAGGATATAGTCAAGTATTCAAGTAGTCAAGTCAAGTTATAACCATCGTTCGGTCAAGTCAAGTTAAGTATACATGTTTGATATTGATGTTTGATTCAAGTATTCATGTTCGTGTTCAAGTTTTCATGTTTGATATTGGATTCATATTTGAATTGGATTCAGGTTTGAGACTTGAGTCAGACACTTGTAAACTGATTTAGATCTTGAATTAGGTTCGGGAGTTATCGGTAACTGCGGCATATAGACCGCAGGATTTGTGTCTTTTTTCAAGACAATTACCATTGATAATTCCGTTAAGTTGTCTACCTTAAATAGGCAAGCACTCACTTTCTCCGGATCCCTGAGAGAATTGATCCTACTTAAACCTATATTTATTAATACCCTTAAATATTGATTTTATATAACCCGAGGGGGTTTTATGAAAAAATATATTAATATAGATTAAAATAAACCTCGAGGGTGATTATTATTATTTGAGATTGTCATGAGCATGGATTTTAAATATTTGGGGTATTTTAGTGATAATTACTTAGCTTGGAAAATTCATGATATTTTATTGTAAAACTTGCCTTTTTGGTATCTTGAGGGTATTTTATTGTCATTTGTTAATCTTTTTATTTTTGAAAAGATATAGATTTATTATATTTTGAAAATATGGATTTATAATTTTATATAATTTTAATTTTTTTTAAAAAAATTATTTTATTTAGAAACTTCGTATTTCTTTAAAAACTGTATTTAAATCCTTTCGAGATCGAATGCTCCGTGAGGAGGCCTGCATCTCGCTCTACTAGCCCAATGATATGCGATAATCTGCACCATCCATTAGCGGGTCCCCTAAAGAGGGTTGTAGATGCGTATTCGCAAAAGATATGAAATACCGTTTAAAAAGAAATCCGGTTTTTAAAGTATGTGATTTTTTATTGTAATATTCCCCTCGTAACAAAATATTCATACAAAAGAGTCATCATGCTATGGAACAAGAGTGTACGTGAGGGGTAGGTCATTACCCCATCAAGTTTTTCCTAAAAGCATTGTTTTAACGAAACCAAAAGAAGCGATATCAAAGTTCATGGTATTTTAATGAAAAAGTTAACTTAAAGTTATTTTACATGATATTCTTGATTAAAATTTATTCTAAACATTGGTATTAAGATTACATGTATTGTGTAAGAATTTGGATGAACAATATATAAGAAAAAGTGAAGTTTCTAAGATTTAGAAAAAGGATATCGGTATTAACTCCATTTTTACTGATTTTGATTAAAAAGTAATTCAAAGAATAGAAAAGGTGTTTGGGAAGGACTTACTATTTGATTAGCTCAAAGAAAGGGTTAGGAGGGAAAGGGTGTATTCGTGGCGTCGCGGGAACTCCGGAATTAGCTTCGATTCTTCGCCGGAAGTTGCTTACTTGCTAACTCCACTTTACTCCACTTGTACTTAGAAAATGTTTAAGAGTTTTGGCTAGAATTTTCAGAATGATGTTGAGCGCAAAATGTGGGGTGGTATTTATAGTGGTGAATTAGGGTTTGGGAATTAAAATGGTGGATTAAAAAGCATTAAAATTGTAATAAATTGTGAATTGAAGGGTCTCTGTTTGATTGCAGGAGAATCAAACAGTGCAGGGGAGTTAGGGGTAGGTGAAGGGGTTTGTGTGCAAAGCTTGGGGCTCTTTGGGCTCAGATCAACCGTCCCCGCCAGCTAGATGTGGCTTTTGGCCGGTTGATTAGTGACGTCTGGCTTTGAGATTCGTGCCACGAGATTGAATCAGTGTTTACTCCATTTTCCACATGTTTGATTTTTCTAACTTTTTATTTTTCTATGTATTGCACGTGCAATCTTTTGGGCTTCCAAAAAGTTAAAAAGAAAAATCAGAAAAAATATTGTGTCTGATGGGGATCGAACACGGTGGCTACGTCACAGCAGTGCAAGGGCTTAACCAGTGAGCTGCAAGTTGTTTTTTGCTGTTATTAAACAAAATTAACTTATAACTCAAACTCTGGCTGTAAACTCATTTCTGTACATTAAAATGGAAAATTCAATACAATAAACTCAGAGTCGTTACATTCTACCCTCCTTATAAAAATTTCGTCCTCGAAATTTACATTTATATATGGACTAATTTTCAAACAGGTAAGGGTATCTTGCACGCATGTCTTTCTCTCGTTCCCATGTTGATTCTCCTGGCGAATTCTTTCTCCACATCACTCAGACCAAATTTACTCTCTTGTTCCGTAATGTTTTCATCTTTCGGTCTAGAATCTCAACGGGTTATTGCTCGCATGATAGATCAGTTTGTACTGTGAGTTCTGAGTGATCAAGAATGTGGCTGGGGTCGCTCATATATCGTCATAGCTGGGATATGTGGAACATGTTATGCACTCCTTTCAATGAGGGTGGTAGTGCTAAACGGTATGCCACTTCTCCAACATGTTCGAGTATGTTGAACAGTCCTATGTATCTCGGACTGAGCTTACCCCTCTTGCCAAAACGGATCACTCCTCGGTTTAGAGATATCTTTAAGAAAATATGGTCTCCATGTTAGAACTCCAGATGTCGATGCTTTGCATCAGCCCAATAGTTTTGTCGGTCTTGGGCTATGCGCATTCTTTCTCTGATCGTGCGAACTACGTCCACAGTTGCCACGATCATTTCTGGTCCAAGGAGTTCACAATCTCTGATGTCGTCTCAACTTAGCGGTGAACGACGCTTTCGTCCATAGAGTGCTACGAATGGTGTCATTTCAATACTTTCCTGATAGTTGTTGTTGAAGGGTTTACCTAGCACCCTATGAGAGGTTTGGAAGCATCACATGTCATAAAGATCAAGTTTTTATGGTGCTAAGTAAACATACAAAGGATCATTCCTAGAAAAATTAGGGGTTTCAAATATTGCATATCATCTCATGAAAGAAAAGCTAGGGTTTTGAGAGTACAACCTTTGTAGCTCCCTACGCTAGACTCCTTGGCCACTTGGGGTTTGAAAAAGCTCCGCTTGATCTCCTCTAGGTCACCGATGATCCACCCGGAGTCCGCTTTGTCCAAGCTTGCAACTTCACTTTATCAAGAAGATGAAACGAAGCTAACACTCTAAACAAGTGGGCTAGACTTGTGTAGAATGGTGTTGTGGTTCTCTTTTTCACTTCAAAATCCTATCTTGTTGAATAATTTGCTCACTACAAAAGTGTAGAGAGCAAGTAAAGAAGGAGGAAGAAGATGATGGCTATATTTTTCAAGAGTGAAAAGAATAACTCCACTTGAGAAAAATGAAAATATATGTATATATATTTTCCATCTCTCATTTCAAACCATGGTTAATTATAAAGATATTATTGTATTTGAGTTAAAAACACAAAAGGAAAATAAACCAAGGGTTAAAAGGTAGGTGAGCATGGTAAGGTAAAGAAGAGTGTAGAAACATTCTATGATTTACCCCTTTTTCTTTTCCTTTTTGTTTTAATTCAAAAGCAATAATAATCCATATAAAAACCATGATGTGATTCTTATATTGCCACCATTCTCAATGTATAAGCAACCATGAAGGATGTATGTATGTATGTGTGTGTGTGTATGTACATCCATATGTGCATGAATCTAAAAAAAGAACATGCATGCATGCATGCATCCATCAAATACAAGAAAGGATTTCTAGTGAGAAACTAATGGTTAAATGATAAATCAACACTTGATTTATCAATCCGGTCATATCACATATGATCCTAACTAAAAGCAAGCCGCCCGATCAATATACGGTATCCTATACGCGCATTTTAATCGGGTCCATGCGCATATCGCATACGCGCACCACAACGTTTCTCCTGGACTAGGTAACTCCTTTGTGGGACTCTAAGACTCGTCAATACGCCGGCAGTGGGTGATGATCATATCAAGCACCCCCAAGCCGCAAGCGGTCAGCTAAACGTAACGGCCACCCGGGTATTGAGCGATCAGAAGAAAACAAGCGAATCTGCTACAACTCCCGTCGAGCCAACCGGCAATACTTCCCATACAGTCCGGTCTCCTCGTCTGATATGTCGCATATCAAGTCTAGGGGTGGTAAACGTCAGACCCCAATAACCGATAAGTCGTGCCGATGTGAGGCTCATAACGGGTCGAGAAACTACTGGTAACACTTACCAGCAAATCTCTGAATCAGCCCTGACCAGAGACTTCCCTGTTACGGCCAATCGAGCACAGCGCAACATCAACCCCCAATACCGGGAGAGACGAAACCCCTCCTATCGCTCATTGCCTCCATATGACTCGGGACTGTACCAAAAACCACCGTTTGCACGCCCTCATGGACGTGGTAAGGTGGAAATCAGAGCACAGTGGGAATCATACAAGACTCTATGACGATCTCGGGTCTACAGACTAACCTGCACAAGTGTCACCTGAAAACTGCCATCTGACGTGAGGTATAATACCATCTGGGAGTTCTCGGTGAGTCCGTCCAGTGTACCCAGTCTCCACTGAGCACCCGTATACCATCTCTGATGTCAAACACCAATGGATATGGGATCATCTATCGCCCATCTCATGGGTCGAGAAGTGTATACGCTAATCTACACTGGTATATCGATGCCCCGTCTCGATACACCTACGACTAGGGACCTTGAAGGATGTACTTATGGACTACCATGTCCCCACTAGTATGATCTGCATCATAGTCCAGGTAGTCAAGTACACATCCTAAGGGCTTTACCAACATGTAACTATAAGACAGTATAAAGAGAGTAGTATACATGTTAAGATAAAGAGCAACCAGATAGCATACTATCATATCGAGCAAGAAAGTCATCTCTATATATGTCCAAGCATCCAATATAATATACATCATCTGTACAATACTGGCCTCTAGGGCATACATACAACTAACAATCTCCTACTTGCACTAGGGCCAGCTGCTGTAGTATCGCATACCGAGCATCCCGAAGAGTCTCTCAAACTGTATCTGGGGAATGGCCTTCGTGAGTGGATCCGCTGTGTTATTCTTCGTGTCAACCCTCCTGACCTCGATCTCCCGGCGATCAACTATCTCCCGGATCAGGTGATACCACCTCAGAATATGCCTGGATCGCTGATGGGACCTGGGTTCCTTGGCCAAAGCCACCGCTCCATTGTTATCGCAATACAAAGGTATTGGATGCTCAATGGATGGAACCACTCCAAGTTCAGTAATGAACTTCTTGATCCAGACAGTCTCTTTGGCAGCATCGTTGGCAGCGATGTATTCAGCCTCCATCGTCGAGTCTGCCACGGTTTCTTGCTTGGAACTCTTCCAACTAACCGTCCCTCCGTAAATGGTAAAGACAAATCCCGGCTGCGACTTAGAGTCGTCCTTATCACTCTGGAAGCTCGAATCGGTAAAGGACTCCACTTGGAGTTCTCCGTTACCATACACCAAGAGAATCTCTTTAGTCCTTCGTAAGTACTTGAGAATGCTCTTCACAACTGTCCAGTGACTCTCTCCAGGATCAGCTTGATACCTGCTCACTACACTTAGTGAGTATACTACATCGGGTCTGGTACATAGCATCGCGTACATGATAGAGCCTACAGCCGAAGCATAGGGTATCCCTTGCATGCGAGCTCTCTCCAAATCAGTCTTGGGAGACATCTCTTTGGAGAGAGTGACTCCAGAGATCGTGGGTATGTTCCCACGCTTGGATTCTTCCATACTAAACCTCTTTAGTATGGTGTCAATGTACCTGGATTGGGACAATCCCAATATCCGTTTGGATCTATCTCTATAGATCCTAATTCCCAATATGCAGGAGGCATCACCAAGATCTTTCATTGAGAATCTTTATGATAAGAAGAGCTTGACCGATTGCAGCATAGGAATGTCATTTCCTATCAAGAGTATGTCGTCCACGTACAATACGAGGAAGACAACCTTACTCTCTGCCACCTTCTTGTAGATACAAGGTTCATCTACGTTTTTGACGAAATCAAACTCTTTGATAACGACGTCAAAGCAGATGTTCCAACTCCGCGATGCTTGCTTTAATCCATAAATGGATTTAAGCAGCTTGCACACCTTCCCGCTGCTCCCACTATCTACGAAGCCCTCTGGCTGAGTCATGTACACGCACTCTTCTAAATCACCGTTTAGAAAGGCGGTCTTAACATCCATTTGCCAGATTTCGTAATCATGATATGCAGCGATGGCAAGCATGATCCGGATGGATTTAAGCATAGCTACTGGAGAAAAGGTTTCGTCATAGTCCACACCTGGTCTTTGACGAAAACCCTTTGCAACAAGTCTAGCTTTGAAAGTCTTCACTTTCCCATCTACACCAAGTTTTTTCTTGAAGATCCACTTGCTCCCAATGGGTTTTACCCCTTCAGGAGCAACTTCCAAAGTCCATACTTTGTTGGTGTACATGGATTCCATCTCGGACCGCATTGCATCCAGCCATTTCACTGAGTCCCCACTCGTGATGGCCTACTCGAAGCTAGTTGGGTCATCATCCTCCATGATGCAATCCTCGCTCCCACCATCCATGAGAAAACCATAGTATCTCTCAGGTGAGTGAGAAACCCTACTAGATCGGCGGAGTGGTTGTGGTTCATCGGGAACTACGGAATCCTCTGGTTCCACCAGATCTTCTGTTGCAGCTTTTGTAGCTGGAACCTCTTCCAGTTCTACCTCATGTCCACTAATCTCTTTTGCAAGAAATTCCTTTTCTAAAAAGGTGGCATGCCGAGAAACAAATACTCTTTCTTCCTCAGTGTGGTAGAAGATATACCCATGTGAATTCTTGGGATATCCTACAAATTTGCATAAAACAGACCGTGCCTCGAGTTTGTCCGGATTTTGTCGTTTGACATAGGCTGGACAACCCCATATCTTAACATAGTTAAGACATGGTCTCTTCCCTTTCCATATCTCATATGGAGTGGTAGGCACAGATTTGGTGGGGACCATATTCAGTAGATGTATGGCTGTCTCTAGCGCATACCCCCAGAAGGAAATAGGTAACTCAGCTGTGCTCATCATAGAGCGCACCATATCTAATAGAGTGCGGTTCCTCCGTTCTGATACACCGTTGTGCTATGGTGTATATGGAGGAGTCAGCTGAGAGAGAATCTCATTCTCTTTTAGGAAGTCCAGGAATTCACTGCTCAAGTATTCACCTCCTCGATCAGATCGAAGGATTTTAATACTTTTTCCGGTTTGGTTCTCGACTTCTTGTTTATATTCTCTAAATTTCTCAAAAGCTTCAGACTTGTGTCTTATCAAGAACACATGTCCGTATCTTGAGAGATCGTCAGTGAATGTAATGAAGTACGAAGAACCATCCCTGGCATGTGTAGACATGGGACCGCATACATCACTATGTATCAGTCCCAAGAGTTCGGTAACTCTTTCTCCGTGTCCCGTAAACGGAGTTTTGGTCATCTTCCCTTTGAGACATGACTGGCAAGTGTCATAAGATGAAAATTCGAACGGTTTCAAATATCCATCCTTATGCAACTTAGCTAGTCGTGTCGCATTGATGTGACCTAGTCTACAATACCACAAAAAGGATTCGTTCAGTTCCGAACTCTTCCTCTTGTGTGTGTTTGTTATACTCAGAACTGTTGATTGATTTAGAACAAAAATGCCATTGCACAACGTGCCTGATCCAACCAACTTTTGGTTAAGGAAAATGTTCATAACATTATCCTGTAATACAAAATTATATCCTTCTTTACTCAACAAAGAAACTGATATAATGTTGCATATCAGGTTCGGCATGTAATAGCATTCGTTCAGAATCAATGTATTACCAGTTGGTAATACAAGGTGATACTCCCCGACGGTCTTAGCTGCAACAATTGCACCATTTCCAACCCTTATGTTTTTATCACCTTCTCCAAGTTCTCTACCTTTCTTAAGCCCATGTAACTGATTACATATATGGGATCCTGACCCGGTATCTAATACCCAGGACGTAGGGCAAATGGAGAAACAGTTCTCTGTAACGAACACACCCGAAGAAAATGCATCATCATGTACTTTCTTCATTCGGGTGGCATGGGAATCCTGGTATTCCCCTATGTCCTGTTCAGTCCTATAACTCTTATAAGATAAAACGGAACCAACGTTCCCCAGCACAGTATAACATGCGGGTTCGGTCAATACATCCATATTATTATCTTTATTAAGGCATGACATGGTCGCTACCTGGAGAGAGAGAAGAAAACATTTTAGCGTATGCTCTTGCAAGATCAGATTGGTTATTATCTTATCTAATCAGGATGGCTCCCATTGTTTTTATCAAATCTTCCTTCAAACCCTAAAAGGAAAGACTAGCCGGGATTAATTACACCCTACAACTTCGCCAATCTTTCAGCCAGGCCAGTGTCGGTACTTTGAGGGAGGTTCCCCACGCTTTCGCACGGACCTAATTAAAGTAAACCTCGTTTTTCCAGAGGCGTAACCCCGTTGACACCTTTCTAGACACCTACTTGATCGGCTAATTGTCCTGTGTAAAACTCTCCCGGGAGTAACAATTACTCGCAGTGGGTATCGGGATCCAACTATCTCATAGAAGGTATGCAATCTTATTGCAAATTTCAACACTTGAAATTCCCGATAATATTTTGCCCCTAACGTACTATGACCTTGACGAAAGCCAACAAACCATAGCCCGCTAGTCAAGTTCAACCTGTACATTTCTTGACTGAATTAAACCCACCCACACGACCCTTGACGAAAACCAACAAAGCCGTACGACTACCCTAATCCAGTCGCATCATATGAAGCAGATAAGCAGCATATAGCTACCGCTCACTACACCTTGACGAAAGCCAACAAATGTAGCACGAATACTATATACAACTTATCTGAAATGACGGAGGGCTACGACAGGTTTTTCTGAAAACCTATTGCGTAATGAACTTGATATCGTTGTAGAATCATGTGAATTTTGAAATGGAGTGATTTTGAGGTTTTTATTAGTTTTGCTAAAGAGGTCACTCCCGGTGAAGGGATCTCGGCTCTTTCCTTATGGAATAAAGTGCAGGATATATCATATACATCACTGTGCAAAGCAAAACTCCAAAAGCAATCAAAAAACCAAACCGAGTTTTGTAGCATCTGCCAGTTTTGCTAAAGAGGTCACTCCCGGTGAAGGGATCTCGGCTCTTTCCTCATCGAATAAGGTGCAGGGTATATCATATATACCGCTATGCAAAGCAAAACTGTAGCTACCCTTTTTATTAAAATTTGATGAAGTCCCATCATTTTAGGTTTCCTTTCTTTCATTAATCACATTAATGAAGTCCCATCATTTAAGTCACCTAAACATCACAGATAAATACGACGTACACGTATGCCATCCGCATTCGCCTCGATATCCCCTCGTGCACCGTTAGGTTAGGTAACTAATGGAAGAGCAGGGTAGGGCTAGCGCGGGTGTAAAACATAAGTAACGCCTATATAATATATCATATATACTATATACTGTATCCATCACAGAACATATCTAATGATCACATCACAGATATCGCAGCAGAAACATAGATATAATGTGGGATATACTAGGACGTCTGTATTTAGTATTTAGCCAACAATAGAAAATACGGATTCCACAGTCACGATGAATAGCCAAGCCCACACCCTGGACCCCTACGAGAGCGGCAAGTGACCCTACCAATTCTGGAGTTTAGGAGACCCGGTCTCGACTCCTCGGGATGGCCTCCCACTGAACCCCAGAACCCGGTCACCTGTGCTCCCCTCCTTGGGTCCATCCTAATGCGGAAAAGTAAATAATATACAACACTGGTGGCATCGACCTCAACCCGGAAGTGCTCCAAATAAAAGAATATTACATTACATTTGAATTTACATGAATGAAAATATAAAACTCTCATCTCACATAAAACCCCTCGGCTATTCAATTGCGACAATCCTGCACATCATATCTCAGCAACACATAATATCATATATCATCAACATAAGTAAGTATGCGTACCCCAATTGTCGTTGATGTATAGCAACGAAACCGGCGATATCGACATACTACACTTACGGTCACAGAAAAGAAAGTGTAAAACTGCAATATTTGGAATCCACATTCTCTTTAGACATCGTAAATGCGAAATATCACATACTTCGTATTTCATGTCCAACTATATAAATTCCACATATTGCATCACATTCCAGATAAATAGACGGTATTAAAGTTTTCGAACGAACGATCAAATACCCAAGATTCGCTAAAGCTCAACACTTGAGCGGAGTTCAAAAACCCGGAGTGTGACACAGTGGTAGCGGTCCAGCCATAGAAGGGTCAAGCCAACGCCTCACATGTGGCACGCCGTACTGCCCCAAACCCTAAGGTTCAAAAGGCAGTTCAAGACGGTCACATAATCGAGTTAAGGTTTGTTGTCTTCTAGAGGGTCCACCACAAACAAACTTGCACGTATTTCCGAAAGATTTTAAACCCCGTGAAAAGTGAGCAAATGATACTCGTTCAAACACTTCAATACATTCTAATTTATCCGGAAAAGTCACGAAATGAAAATTTCGATCGAATCGACGAGTCCAAAACCATCTCCAGAACAAACAGCACACAATTCAGATTAAAAATACCCTAAAAATTATACAAGCAGAAACAAGCATTACTGTATAAAATTCATGCAGTGATTGATGTGTACGGCCGCGGAACCGCGGCTCAAGCAAGCTTAGGCCGCGTTTCCGCGGCAAGAAAGACTGTTCACTGCATCGAATTTTACAGTAATTCTTATATTTACCTGCTGTAATTTTTACATATTTTTAATTCTGAAAAACAACAGTTTTGAAAAAATGTCCAGAGAGCACTAAAAATCCGTATTTTTCGGTTCGATCGGAGTTTTAACTTCGCTAAAGTGTCGCCTAATGTTCTAGGTTGGCTCTGATACCAATGAAGGGTTTACCTAGCACCCTATGAGAGGTTTGGAAGCATCACATGTCATAAAGATCAAGTTTTTATGGTGCTAAGTAAACATACAAAGGATCATTCCTAGAAAAATTAGGGTTTCAAATATTGCATATCATCTCATGAAAGAAAAGCTAGGGTTTTGAGAGTACAACCTTTTTAGCTCCTTACGCTAGACTCCTTGGCCACTTGGGGTTTGGAAAAGCTCCGCTTGATCTCCTCTAGGTCACCGATGATCCATCCGGAGTCTGCTTTGTCCAAGCTTGCAACTTCACTTTATCAAGAAGATGAAACGAAGCTAACACTCTAAACAAGTGGGCTAGACTTGTGTAGAATGGTGTTGTGGTTCTCTTTCTCACTTCAAAATCCTATCTTGTTGAATAATTTGCTCACTACAAAAGTGTAGAGAGCAAGTGAAGAAGGAGGAAGAAGATGATGGCTATATTTTTCAAGAGTGAAAAGAATAACTCCACTTGAGAAAAATGAAAATATATGTATATATATTTTCCATCTCTCATTTCAAACCATGGTTAATTATAAAGATATTATTGTATTTGAGTTAAAAACACAAAAGGAAAATAAACCAAGGGTTAAAAGGTAGGTGAGCATGGTAAGGTAAAGAAGAGTGTAGAAACATTCTATAATTTACCCCTTTTTCTTTTCCTTTTTGTTTTAATTCAAAAGCAATAATAATCCATATAAAAACCATGGTGTGATTCTTATATTGCCACCATTCTCAATGTATAAGCAACCATGAAGGATGTATGTATGTATGTATGTGTGTATGTACATCCATATGTGCATGAATCTAAAAGGAGAACATACATGCATGCATACATCCATCAAATACAAGAAAGGATTTCTAATGAGAAACTAATGGTTAAATGATAAATCAACACTTGATTTATCAATCCGGTCATATCACATATGATCCTAACCAAAAGCAAGCCGCCCGATCAATATACAGTATCCTATACGCGCATTTTAATCGGGTCCATGCGCATATCGCATACGCGCACCACAACGTTTTGCCTGGACTGGGTAACTCCTTTATGGGACTCTAAGACTCGTCAATACGCCGGCAGTGGGTGATGATTATATCAAGCACCCCCAAGCCGCAAGCAGTCAGCTAAACGTAACGGCCACCCGGGTATTGAGCGATCAGAAGAAAACAAGCGAACCTGCTACAACTCCCGCCGAGCCAACCGGCAACACTTCCCGTACAGTCCGGTCTTCTCGTCTGATATGTCGCATATCAAGTCTAGGGGTGGTAAACGTCAGACCCCAATAACCGATAGGTCGTGCCGATGTGAGGCTCATAACGGGTCGAGAAACTACTGGTAACACTTACCAGCAAATCTCTGAATCAGCCCTGGCCAGGGACTTCCCTGTTACGGCCAATCGAGCACAGCGCAACATCTACCCCCAATACCGGGAGAGACGAAACCCCTCCTATCGCTCATTGCCTCCATGTGACTCGGGACTGTACCCAAAAACCACCGTTTTGCACGCCCTCATGGACGTGGTAAGGTGGAAATCAAAGCACAGTGGAAATCACACAAGACTCTATGACGATCTCGGGTCTACAGACTAACCTGCACAAGTGTCACCTGAGAACAGCCATCTGACGTGGGGTATAATACCATCTGGGAGTTCTCGATGAGTCCGTCCAGTGTACCCAGTCTCCACTGAGCATCTGTATACCATCTCTGATGTCAAACACCAATGGATATGGGATCATCCATCGCCCATCTCATGGGTCGAGAAGCGTATACGCTAGTCTACACTGGTATATCGATGCCCCGTCTCGATACACCTACGACTAGGGACCTTGAAGGATGTACTTATGGACTACCATGTCCCCACTAGTATGATCTGCATCATAGTCCAGGTAGTCAAGTACACATCCTAAGGGCTTTACCAACATGTAACTATAAGACAGTATAAAGAGACTAGTATACATGTTAAGATAAAGAGCAACCAGATAGCATACTATCATATCGAGCAAGAAAGTCATCTCTATATATGTCCAAGCATCCAATATAATATACATCATCTGTACAATACTGGCCTCTAGGGCATACATACAACTAACAGTTATTGTATGAAAACTCCACAAGGTGTAGGTGATCTTCCCACGAACCTCCGAAGTCTAACATACAAGCTCTTAGCATGTCCTCCAGAATCTGAATTGTTCACTTAGACTGTCCGTCCATTTGTGGATGGTAAGCCGTGTGGAAGTTTAGACTCGTTCCCAGGATAACTTGCAGACTCTGCTAAAATTGTAATCGGAATCTTGTATCACGATCGAAGACGATGCAAATTGGTACTCCATGTATGTAACGTGTTAAAAATGATTAAATAAATAATTAAATGAATAAAAGTGTTTAAGTGAATTTTAGGATTTTCGGTAAAGTAAAATGTATTTTTCGTAAAACCAAACCGTGATTTTTTTCATTATAATTTTTTAAAATATCTATTTTAATTATGAAATTACTAGTAAATGTTATTTATTTAGCCACTTCTAAATTTTTAGTTTAATAAAATATTTTTCCTAAATTAATTATTTTAAATATTAACATAAGCTTTATTTTTACACTAAATTAGTGTAAATTACAAATTTAAATGGTTTTAATTTGTAAAAATGAACCATGGCATATTAGAAATTAGTGTGTATCATGCAAAATTTATTTGCAAATTTTTCCTATTTTCTAGAGCTTTCTTGAGTTACTATAGTAAAGAAATAAATAAATAAATAAATAAAACATGAAAAGACTTTTAGTGTTGTTTCTCTTCTTGAAACTTCTACACAACATCACACTCTCTTCTTTCTCTCCCTCACCTCCTTCTAGGCTGGCCACAACCCCATGGCAGCCCCCTCCCCATTTCCCACTTCATTTTCATTCAAAATTCATCAAAAATACATCAAAAATTCAATTAAAATTCCACAAAATCCTATTTATTTCATACTCTTTATTCCTTGCTCATTTTTATATGGAATTTGGAGATGGAAAGCATGCATTTTGGAGGCTGATTTCTTGTTTGGATTTCACATTTTGGAGGTATAATTTTCTTTCTTTTGATTTATTGTTATTAGATGATCATTTAAGCTTAATTAGATTTAATGAATTAATTCTATGTTCTTTTTTAAAAATGCAAGTTAGGGTTGTAAATTCAAGTTAGGGTTTTTAATAATTAATTAGGGTTATAATAGTTAGTTTAACACTTTTAGAATTGGAAAATATTGTATGGTTGTTAAATTGTAAAATTTTCATTTAAAATTGTTTTAAATAAGGAAATTAGCTAACTAGGTTTTTGCAAAATGTGTTTGTGGTTGATATAAAATTGAGATTTGGGTTGTTATCATTGGAATGTAGTTTTAGTGGAAATATTAGCATGTAAATGGAAAGAAAAATTTAGTTCGATCACAAGTTTCTTGATAAATTGATAAATTGTGATAAAAAAATTGCTAATTTGTAAACTAGATTTTTGAAATTTCTAAATAAATGTGATTAAAAATATAATTTATGGTTTCATTAAATCATTATCATTATGAATTATGGTTTAATAAATTAATTCATGAAAAATCACGTTTTGCGGTGGAATTGTGGTATTTTGCTTGAAAAATGTGAAAAATGTTAAAAGTTGCAAACTAGAAATTTCAAATAAATGCAAAATTGTGTAATAAAAATAAAGTAAGGGGTCGTATAGTCTAGTTATACTATTTAATGAGTTTTATAACCATTGGTTTCATTTAAATGTCAAGTTTTGATGAAAAACGGTAAATTGGCATTTTCGGGTTTTATGAAATTGGACGGTTTGATGGATTTTAGGGTTTCGATGGATTTAATCATGTTTTATAATATAAGTAATGTGTTTTAAAACTACGAGTTATTTGTTAATGTTTATCTCGATCCATCGGAGTTGGTACGCCGATATCGAGCGATATTCGGTTCTTTTGCGTGAACGGGACATAGGTTTTAACCTATGCTGGTTCCTTGCATCGTTTTGACTTTTGTATGTGATTCAGTTTATGATACTATTTATATGTTTGCGTTTAGGTACCCTCATGTGGACTGCGGGCGATGAAGAGGAGGATGGCGACACCGTCTTCGGCAGACATGGACCAGGTGAGTAGATGCATATCTACGGGGGGAAGTCGGGTGGATGGCGTTTAGCACCCCCGCAACGTAGAATAGAAATAGTACTTATTGACATTAGGAAACCCGATGTGGCCCTAGATTCTTACTGAGCAGGACCCTAGTAATGACCCTAGGCGGGACTAGACTGATTTAGGAAAACCATACCTGAGGATGAATACTTTGGGAGAGGTTCGTAGGTTTCTGATAGAAACACACACGCACACACTAAAACTTGACATGGCGTATACGTATATGTGTGTATATATATAAAACTAGGTATAGGTGTATATATATACACAACACGTATATGGGATTCATTGATGTGATATGATATCTGAGGTATGATGAAACAGTATAACTGGGCTTGATGCCGTGATTCTTGACTATACAGTCGTATTAAAGTGTTAGCGGATCATTAGAGAATGAGATAATGAACATGAATATATAAATTATAAAGGGTGGTGGTGATATGGAGGTACATGGGACGCTAAAATAGTACCTGGGCTGTAGCTTGTGACTGATCACGATATGATATATGTATGACTTAATCACAATATGACACATGTGACATGATATTTCTAAGGATAAACTAAGGATTATTCTATGATGGCAATGATATATGATTGATGTATACAATTATAGTTTAGCACCTTGATCATGAGATGTGTTGATGATGACATTATACGAATGATGAGACGCCTAGGAGATACTTGACCCGTATCCCGATATTGGGATGCCGTACGATGGATTTTACCGTACGAGGCCTAGTTATGATGATTGGTCCGCACTCTTGATTCGAGGAAGCCGTAATACGTACGTGACGCTATTGAGGCGGGATCGCCGACTATTAGAGATATTGATTCAGACCTTAGGTAGACTCTAGTTTCTTACTGACTAGTTTCTTAGGTTAAGTTCCTTAGAAGGTTAGATAGACACTAGTTTAGGTTTGTTTCATATAGTGGTAGTTGTACTCGTATATCACAGAGGAGTGGATAATGCACATCTGTCTTGCATTCATACTGTAATCATCATGGTGCATGTTCTTTTATATGTTGCTATAATCAGTATAAACTTTACCTGTTAGGACACCAGCACTATTACCGATGATGCGCATATTCCACGCACACTTATTTGCCGGCTCACACACATCATCATCGGTAATTTCTATGTCACGTACACTTTAGATCATATTGTCTTTTATGGATAGAATCAGTTAACAACTAGACCGATATAACATTGTGATTATTCTCTGACATTAGTACAGACATGATATTTATTGCTTAGACATTCATGCATTCATATTTTCATGTTATCCTGCAGTATTATGGGCATATGCCGACACTTATCATATACTTACTCATGATTTTAAGATTTGGATTTCTATGAGATTTCTGGATTTTTGGGGAAAACCGCAAGAAATTATAAAACCTTCTCTCTCTCTCTCTCCTCCTCTCTTTTTAAAATAAGATGCGGTTTTCTCGTGATGTATGTGTCGTCCACCATGAGATTTCATGTTTTCTTTTGGATTTCGAGACCCGATTCGAGGAGTGGATGAACCGTCTCGGGTACATGGTGGGCCCGGTATGGTACCCCGGGGCAAGAAGATCGAGTTGTAGACGATGAGCCTGGCAGGGGAAGACTACCTACCGGTGATGTCTGGCGCGGCGGATATCCGGAGGATACCGACCGTTGTCGTGAGATTTGATGATATGGGCCGATCCGGACTGACGGAGCCCGACATATTGAGACTTGAGATTACATGTGTTGTGTCGTTGCTTGACACGGATTTCCATGGATTTCATTGTTGAGATTTCAGATGCTTATACACACTTTACTATGATAACAGCTAAAGAGTTCTTATACATATATATCTGGATTTCAGGATTTGTTACTTTACATTCATAGTGCATGCATTTCATTTCATATGACATAGTATTATATGAGGCACTGACACGAACACGGAGTATCTGCACTTACACGTAGTATTACCCTGCTATTACTAGATGTTTGGGATATAGTAGTGTATTATTATGACCTAGGATAGCGTCGTGCATTCGATTTCTTTTCGTAGATGTCTTCTACTCACGAGTTGGCAACTCACCCCCGTTGTGCCAAATTTTATTACAGGTTCGATGTACAGGTTTCCCTGGCAGCTTGCTGGCACATCTATTCTTTCAGGGTGATTTGCATGGTAGGTTGGTTCACTTGTATCCGAACCACCATTGTACTTTTATTCTTTCATTTGTATCTAGTAAGCTCCATCAACCATATTTGTATTACTTGATAAGTTTATTGGACCAGTCTTTTATTTCGACCTTAGAGTCGCGCATGTATTATTCTGATCTGGTGGTTTTGTTTTCTTTTGAGTTTTGAGCCTCGCCTATTGGCGTTGTATATTATTGTGCTTGTTATGGTTGTTTCCGCCTGTTGGCGTTAATGCTAGCTCCCGTTTAGGGATGCTTTTTATTGTTTATGTATATTATACTTGTTGTACCCGTTTGGGGGCCAGTTTTTACAGAGGAGACTCTGCCGAAATTTTTGAGAAAATTTGCTGATGCTTTTAAACTTGTTTCTTTTTTCTTCTTCTTCTTTTTTTTTGGTTTAGATTTCTGGGCTTCGGCTTACTTAGGTTACTTGGCGCCTCTAGACGCTTCGTAATCTAAGTGCTGGTCATGTTCCATACTTTCGGGTCGTGACAATGTAATCTCACGATCTCCTGCATGAGTTCATGGGTATCAACAATAGTACATCTTGAAGGTTTAAATCTTACTTTTAGATTTATGCTTGCCTCCATGTACTTCTTTGCTAACGTCTCGGTATATTGGCCAACTCGAAATGGGATAAAGTGAGCCGACTTGGTGAGTCGGTCCACAATAACCTATACTGCGTCGTTACCCTTCATGCCGTGAGGAAGGGCAGTCATGAAGTCCATGGTAATGTGCTGCCATTTCCATTCAGGGATTGGTGACGGCTGAAATAGACCAGCAGTTCTGTGATATTCAGCCTTCACTTGCTGACACACCAAATACTTGGCTGGGCTCCTTGCTATTTCACGCTTCATTCCATGCCACCAGTAGTGTTGCCGTAGATCCTTGTATATTTTTGTACCACCGGGGTGTACAGAATAAGGAGTGTTGTGAGCTTCTTTCATCAAGTCTTCTCGAATTGGGCCGTTTGTTACATATAATCGACTTCCATATCTCAAGGATCCGTCTTCGTGGATGATAAAATCAGTCCGAAGTCCACTTTCTACTTGTTCTCGGATCTTTTGAAGCTTGGTATCATTTGCTTGAGCTGTCTTGATCTGATTGACAAGAGTAGACTGGACTTATAAGTTCATCAAATATGAAGCGTTACTTGGCATAACTACTTCGATCTCCAATCTGTGCAATTCCTGCTGTAGCTTCCACTATGCAGTGAGATTCATTGCTAATCGCTGGCGACTAAATGCATCAGGGACTACGTTCACCTTTCCGGGATGATATTGTAGGTTGATATCAAAGTCCGCCATGAGTTCTAGCCATCTTCTCTGTCGCATGTTTTATTCCTTCTGAGTAAATACATATTTCAGACTCTTGTGGTCAGTGTATATATCCAATCGTTCTCCCAAAAGATAGTGGCACCAAATTTTAAGTGCAAAGATAACGGCTGCCAACTCCAGATCATGTGTTGGATAGTTGCGCTCATGTACCTTCAGTTGTCTTGATGCAAAAGCCACAACTTTTCCATACTGGTGTAGAACACATCCTAATTCTTTACCGGACGCACCGCAATCCACAATGAATCCTCCAGATTGATCTGATATTACAAGAATAGGAGCAGTAGTTAATCTTGACTTGAGTTCTACAAAAAGCGTTTTCACATGCTTCTGACCACATGAATACTTCATCTTTACGTGTGAGCTTGGTCAGGGGTGCTGCAATATTTGAAAAGTCTTCAATGAATCGTCGGTAGTATCCTGCTAATCCCAAAAAACTTCGTATATCTTTCACCGTATTTGATGTCGTCCACTCGCTGACAGCTGACACCTTAGCTGGATCTACCAAAATTCTTTCGCCTGAAACGATTTGTCCGAGAAATCCGACTTGATCTAGCCAAAATTCACACTTGTTGTACTTGGCATAGAGATGATGTTGTCGCAATGTCTCCAGGACAATCCGTAAGTGCTCGACGTGTTCTTTCCGATTCTTTGAATACACCAGGATGTCGTCGATGAAGATGACAACGAACCTATCTAAGTACTCTCGGAAAACTTGGTTCATCAGATTCATAAAGATAGAAGGTGCATTAGTCACTCCAAATGGCATTACGAGATACTCATAATGACCATATCGAGTCCTAAACGCCGTCTTCGAAATGCCGGACTCTTTGACTTTCACATGATGATAACCCGAACGAAAATCTAGCTTCGAAAATACACAAGACCCACTTAGCTGATCAAAAAGATCATCGATGCGCGGTAGTGGATACTTGTTCTTAATCGTCACTTCGTTCAGAGCTCGATAATCTACACACATCCTGTATGAACCTTCTTTCTTCTTCATAAGTAATACCGGAGATCCTCAGCTTGAAGTACTGGGATGAATCCAACATTTCTTCTGGAGTGAATCCAACTGAATACGGATCTCCTTCAATCCTTCTGGACTTAGCCGGTCTGGAGCTTTGATTAAAGGTTGCGCACCAGGTAGTAAATCAATGCTGAATTCAAGAGCTCGATCGGTAGGCAAACCTTATATATCTTCAGGAAATACATCCTCGAACTCTCGAACTACCTCTGGCTTCGATTCTTCCGCTTGTAATGTTGCAATCACTGCCTTCTTTGGTTTTTCCTTGTAGACGCTAGGTTCCAAGGTACGGTCTCCATTCTTAAAATAGAACACTGGATGATCTCGTATTTCGAACACTACCCTCATTTGGCGACAGTCGATAGTAGCGAAAAAAGTTCCCAGCCAGTCCATTTCCAAGACCACGTCGAAGTTCGGTACGTCCAGCACCTTGAAATTCGCATAAAATTCTCTACTGCGGACGACCACTAGACACAGATTGTATCCCAAAGTTGCTTTCAGAACGTCATTCCCTGAACTGACATTCCAGCTGGATACAAGCGGTTTAACTGAAATCGCATGAGTTCGGACGAACCGTTGCGACATAAAGCAATGTGATGCTCCAGTGTCGAAGAGTGCTGGAGCAGGTAGGGAGGCTACTAAGATGGTACCTAAGTTGTGTGGGATAGGTTTAGGTATAGGAAAAAGTATAGAGTTATACAAGGATTGAAAAATTGAAAGGATTGAGGGATTGCCGATGATGACTTTGTCGGTGGCTTCGGTCTTCTCGACCGTCATCGTAAAAGCTTGATGTCGAGGTACATTCCTCCTTACCGGAAGCACATTCCTCTGTTCTTGGGGCATGTTTCTCTGCCCTTGAGACACATTTCTCTGTGCCTGATGGAACTGATATTGAGACTGTGCAGGAGGTCCACGTGGAGCTGGTGCAAGAAGAGTTAGTCGGGGTGCAGGAGCCTGAATGACTGGCCACTACGGAAACGTGATTGCGGGTATGGGTGTTGGAGCTGTGTTGAAATGGTATGGACATGCTCCAATAAAGTGAGCAGATGCACCACAAACCAAACATGGGCCATTTTCACGCCTACAGTCCTTTGCCAGGTATGTCGTCCTCATGCAGTAGAAGCAAAAGTCTGGACCGGGCCGGTAAATGTTCCTCCCGGTCTCCTGGGTGCAAAAGTTGGCCTAGAAGAGGCTCCAACTGCTATCTGTGTGGCAGGGCGTTTTACACCGGCAGTCTGCGATCTGCCCTTCTTCTTCACAACTGCCTCATACCGTCGGGCAACTTTCAGAGCAAGTTCATAGATTGGGAAATCCCCTATAGCGATTGCAGCTTAGATTTCCAAACCCTTGCTGACATCGTCGTACCTAGATCTCAACAGTAGGAATCAGGTGTGTAGCGAACCTGTAACGACCTTGTGTTAGCAGTGTAATGAGTGAAATCGGGAATTTGAATCTGAGACAGTATCTTACCTACTAAGCATGGTAAACTCAATATTGTATTCTTCCAAAGACTTAACCCACATCGAGCCTTGTTGTAGATGGATGAATTGTTGTTCCATATCGAAACGAGCAGTCTCAGGGAAGTATTTCGCATCGAATATATTGTGAAACGTCTTCCATTCAATCGGATGGGCAAGACGGCTTTCTTCGGCCTTCCACCAGACTCTGGCATTGTCTGTCAGTTGCAACTTCGCAACTCTCATCCAGGCAATATCTGGCACTTGAGCTGTTGCCTGTTCATCTTCAATCGATTGAGCCGATTCTTTCATCTCCAGTGGACTCTCTTTTCCTGAGAAGTTCTTTGGATGCAGTGCCCGGAAATGTTTGACTTCGGATGCCTCGGCTTCGGGGCGGTGCATGAGGATAGCAGGCTGCTGCTGCTGACCCTCCAAAAGGCTCTTGATCGTCTCGAATGGTACCGTTTGCTCGTTGATGAGAGCTGCAACGGTAGGTGGTGGTGGTAGAGTAGGCGGTGGAGTGTTTCCATTGACGTTCGTGCTGGTGTTGTTGGGAGAATTTATAACCTTGATAGAAAAGAAATGGTTAGGATAGATTCAAGAAATTTGAAATGTAAGGAATTTATAGTTGCCGATTCATATAATTCTTGTGATATATTGCTTAAGACTTCATGCAGAACTGACCTGCATGTGCTTCCAACAAAACCTGTCACACCCCGCTTCCCAGTAAACGGAAACGGTGACGTGGCAGGCCACAACGTATTTACTATGAAATAAATACGTTAAGCGTAATTAAGCAATATATATATATATATATATAATGCACAAGAATGACAAAAGAATTAAAATAAACAACAACTTTATTTACATTCATCTTTACATACAAATGTTTGAAATGAAAAGATACAATAATATAAAGCAGCGCCTAAACAATGGCATACAAAATGAAAGTAAGTATAAGGAACTAGAAGTCTGGCTGTACCGCAAGCTGATCCAATTCCTCCTGGCTAGGCTCGATCTCCTGAGAGTCCGGTCCTCCTGACGAACATTCCAAAAAAAGAATAGAAGGAATATCGTCAGCGAACTAGCGCTCGGTAAGTCCCAAAAGAAGAATGAGAAGACAGTATATGAAATAAATTGTGTATGATTGGTTACTGATATATGATAGTTATTATAACGTGGTTGTTTTCAGTTTGATGCAGAAGGTGATACCAGAGGAGTCCATCTTACCCTGTGGACTATGGTTACATGTAGTACAAGGCCTTGTCATAACTCACGGGACAATGGCACGAGAATTCATGTAGGTGTCTTTTAAGTGACCTCTCATGCAACGATATATGTTCAGTACCAATCTACCCCTTTATCCCCGGGTAATATATTGTATAGATTATATTTACAAGTCTTGTCGAAACCATGGATACAAAATGTTCAAACAGTTATTTTCAGGATGTAGTCAAGTATTCAAGTAGTCAAGTCAAGTTATAACCATCGTTCGGTCAAGTCAAGTCAAGTATACATGTTTGATATTGATGTTTGATTCAAGTATTCATGTTCATGTTCAAGTATTCATATTTGATATTGGATTCAGATTTGAATTGGATTCAGGTTTTAGACTGGACTCAGACTTGAATCAGACACTTGTAAACTGATTTAGATCTTGAATTAGGTTCGGGAGTTATCGGTAACTGCTGCACATGGACGGCAGGATTTGTGTCTTTATCCAAGACAATTACCATTGATAACTCCGTTAAGTTGTCTAGCTTAAATAGGCAAGCACTCACTTTCTCCAGATCCCTGGGGCTCAAGAGAATTGATCCCGCTTAAACTTATATTTACTAAAATCCTTAAATATTGTTTTTATATAACTCGATGGGGTTTTATGAAAAAATATATTAATATAGATTAAAATAAACCTCGAGGGTGATTAGTATTATTTGAGCTTTTCATGAGCATGGATTTTAAGTATTTGGGGTATTTTTGTGATAATTACTTAGCTTGGAAAGTTCATGGTATTTTATTGTAAAACTTGCCTTTTTGGTATCTTGAGAGTATTTTATTGTCATTTGTTAATTTTTTCGTTTTTGAAAAGATATAGATTTATTATATTTTGAAAATATAGATTTATAATTTTATATAATTTTAATTTTTAAAAAAATAATTTTATTTTATTTAGAAACTTCGTATTTCTTAAAAAATTGTATTTAAATCCTTTCGAGATCGAATACTCCGTGAGGAACTCTGTATTTCACTCTACTAGCCTAAGAATATGCGATAATCCGCACCATCTATTAACGGGTCCCCTAAAGGGGTTGTAGATGCGTATTCGCAAAGGATATGAAATACTGTTTAAAAAGAAATCTGGTTTTTAATGTATGTGGTATTTTATTGTAATATTTCCCTCGTAACAAAATATTCATACAAAAGAGTTATCGTGCTATGGAATAAGATTGTACGTGAGGGGTAGGTCGTTACCCCGTGAAGTTTTTCCTAAAGGTATTGTTTTAACGAAACTAAAAGAAGCAATATCAAAGTTCATGGTATTTTAATGAAAAAGTTAATTTAAAGTTATTTTACATGATATTCTTGGTTAAAATTTATTCTAAACATTGATATTAAGATTACAAGTATTTTGTAAGAATTTGGATGAACAATATATAAGAAAAAGTGGAGTTTCTAGGGTTTATAAAAACGATACCGGTATTAACTCCACTTTTACCGATTTTGATTAAAAAGTAATTCAAAGAATAGAAAGGGGGTATGGGAGGGACTTACTATATGATTAGCTCAAAGAAAGGGTTAGGAGGGAAAGGGTGTCTTCGTGGCATCGCAGGAACTCCGAAATTAGTTTCGATTTTTCGCCGAAAGTTGCTTGCTTGCTAACTCCTCTTTACTCCACTTCTACTTAGAAATTTTTTGAGAGTTTTGGTTATAATTTTCAGAATGATGTTGAGTCCAATGTATGGGGTGGTATTTATACTAGAGAATTAGTGTTTGAGAATTAAAATGATGGATTAAAGA
Organism: Agapanthus africanus; assembly: GCA_030015575.1. Classification (NCBI taxonomy): domain Eukaryota; kingdom Viridiplantae; phylum Streptophyta; class Magnoliopsida; order Asparagales; family Amaryllidaceae; genus Agapanthus; species Agapanthus africanus. The sequence goes on along the minus strand of JASDDO010000148.1, from coordinate 359,808 downwards.
GTATTAAAATTGTGATAAATTATGAATTAAAGGGTCTCTTTTTTATTGCAGGGGAATCAAACGGTGCAGGGGAGTTAGGGATAGGTGAAGGGGGTTGTGTGCAAAGCCCGGGGCTTTTGGGCTCAGATCAACCGTCCCCTCCGGCTAGATGTGGCTTTTGGCCGGTCGATTGGTGATGTCTGGCTTTGAGATTCGTGCCACAAGATTGAATCAGTGTTTACTCGATTTTCCACATGTTTGATTTTTCTGACTTTTTATTTTTCTTTGTATTGCGCGTGCAATATTTTGGGCTTCCGAAAAGTGAAAAATAAAAATCAGATAAAATATTGTGTCTGATGGGGATCGAACACAAGGGCTACGTCACTGCAGTGCAAGGGCTTAACAAGTGAGCTACAAGTTGTTTCTTGCTGTTATTTAAAAAAAGTTAACTTATAACTCAAACTCTGGCTGTAAACTCATTTCTGTATATTAAAAAGGAAAATTCAGTACAGTAAACTCAGAATCGTTACAGGCCTACTCTAAAAAATGTAGGAGAGATCAGAAGTTTCCTAGGGCTTTCTAGATACTATAGAAGGTTCGTGGGGAATTTCGCTCGAATAGCAGAATCCTTAACCAAGCTAACACGAAAAGAGGTATCGTTTGTTTAGTCCGAGAAGTGTGCGTTAGATTTTGAGGCGCTGAATCATAGATTGACAAACGTTCCTATTTTAACAGTGTCGGATGGTTCCGGAGGATTAGTTATTCACAACGACACATCTGGGGAAGGCTTGGGATGTGTTTTGATACAGCATGGAAATGTTGTAACTGTTGATGTTAGGTGCTCGCGCCGTAGAAGCTGCGGCCAAAGCGAAAACGAAAACAAAATTTTTATGCAAGTACAAAATACACATACCCAAGAATTCGTTCCAAACACCTAAACTAGAAAATCATAACATGTAAGAGTATGGAAAATACAACCTTCGATATGTGTCCACCTAATATTGGAAGACCCCTCCAAACCCATAGACACCAGGAACACACTTGAAAGATGATCATCCTTGCCGAAGAAGATCCACCTGGGGGAAACCGGTAAAGGCTCTCACCGACGCTCCAAACTTGCTAAGGATGGATTGTGGGTGATATAGGAATTTTTCCACTAATTATTTCTCTCTATAATCATGCTCAAGAGAGCAAGAAGAAGAAGGATAGAGAGGTGAGGAGAAAAATTGGCTAAGTCTTCGGAGAGTATCTCACATGAAGCATGAACTAGGATATGGAAAAAAAACAAGTGTAGAAAAAATGAATGCTTTCTATTTACAATCTTGCATCAATAATACACACAAATCACTTCATCATTAAAACCAAAGCCATACCTTTCTATATGTACAACCATGCTTCATGCCATCTCACCCTCCACCTCATTTCCATTTAACTTTCTAAAAAGAAAATCAAATATGAGGTGTCTTTCTTCATGAAACATTCCAGTATAAATACAGAATACTTCACCCGGTATATGTATCGCTACATATACGCATATCCGAATTAAAATACAGACAGCACCAAAGAAAGAAAATGGATAGTGCAAAATAATACTAAAATATATATATCAATATATATATATATAAATTATTAAATCGAAACCTGGTTTAATAATCCGGCTTAATCCTAAGCCAGCTAGTATTACCAACCGTCCGATTAAATTCCGTGTATCTTGTACAAGTATTTAATCAAACCCCTGCACGTACCAACGTACGGCTCCCGCATCTATTGCCTAAACCGGGAAAACTTTCTGTGTGGGACTTTAAAGACTCGACAATACGCTGGCGGTAGGTTTAACCACAAGCACTTCAGCGACACTAGCTGTACGTAACGGCTACTCAGGTACTTGCCGAAAGGGGGGCGACAATCAAGTACGTCCTTACCCTACTGAGCATGAATGTGACAATCTCCATACAGTCCGGTCTTTTCGTCAAAGAGTATCGCATATCGGGTCTAGGGGATGGATAACGTCAGACCCCTACTAATCCGATAAGTCGTGTCTGAGTCAAACTCATCACCAACAGAGATATTACTGATCAACTATCAGTAAACCTTGTCCATCGTGGACACAGATTTAGGGTGATGGTCAACCGAACATAGCGCGACATCGACTCCTAATATCAGGAAAGACGAATTCCTGACAATCGACCACTGCCTCCATGTAGCTCGGGACTATACCCAACTAAAAGCTGTTTGCACGACTCCTTAGAGCTGTGGTAGAGTAGTAATCAAAGTATAGTGGGAACTCATACGAGACAAATGACGGTCTTAGGTCAAAGTATTAACATGTACCCATGCCACCTAAGAACTTCCATCTGACGATAGATATAATACCATCTAGAAGTTCTCGGCGTGTCCGTCCGGTGTACTCACCTCCAGTAAGCACCTGTATACTATCTTAGGTGACACAATACCAATGGCTTGTGAGACTGGCCATCGCCTCTCGTCGGGGTCTAGAAACGTAAACACTGGTCTGCTCCAGAATTTCGATGCCCAGTCTCGATACTCCCACGACTAGGGACATTTAAGGATGTGCTTATGGACAGCCCAGCTCCCACGTATATGATCGTCATCATAATGCTGGTAGTCGAGCAAGAATCCTATGGGCTTCATCAATAATGAAGACAAACCAGATAGTATACTATCATTTCGAGTCAAATTGTTCTACATGTATAGCTCCTCCCTCAGTTATAATAATCGCCTACTTGCAATCATAATAATTGTCTTGAGGGCAATATATCCAACAGTAACTTATGCGTCGAGGCAGTTGAACACTCATGAGAAGAACTACCCAACTCACGAATTGGAACTAGCAGTAGTTATTTTTACGCTAAACATTTGGAGACACTACCTATTGGGAAAAAAGATCGAGGTGTTTACTGATCACAAGAACCTAAAATATGTATTCACATAGAAAAGGCTCAACATGAGGCAGCATAGATGGTTGGAGCTGATGACCGACTATGATCTTGATCTAAAAGACCATCCAGGGAAAGTTAATGTAGTACCGGATGTTTTAAGTCGATTTCCAGCAATACGGATGTTGACTTCACTGAAGGAGATTATAGCGGATTTTCGGAGATTTGAGTTGGAACTCGTACTACCAGATTCTTCAAGACAGTTGATGCAGTTGCAAGTACAGTCATCGTTGATTGATAGCATTAAGACAGCGCAGTTGCACGATCCTAAATTGCAGAAATTTTGAGGACATGTAGAGACGGGACTTCGAACGGATTTATTGATTCACGAATATGGTTCTTTGAGATATGGAAATCGTTTGTGTGTGCCTAAAGGGGAAGTTCGTGAAGAAGTCATAAAGGAGGATCATAATTCCACATATTCGGTACATTCAGGAGGCACGAAAATGTATAAAGATTTGCGACACCATTTTTGGTGGGACGGCATGAAAAGAGAGATTGCTCATTACGTGTCGAGATACTTGGTGTGTCAGCAAGTCAAGGCTGAACATAAAAGGCTAGCTGGTTTATTGCAACCACATCCGATTCCCTAATGGAAGTGGGAACATATAACCATGGATTTTATGACTGCATTACCATGGAGTCTAAAGGGCAATAACACAGTATGGGTGATTGTCAATCGACTGACCAAGGCAGCTCATTTCATACCATTTCGAGTTGGTCAGTTAACAGAGGTTTTGGCAGAGCGGTACATGTAGGAGATTATGAAATTGCATGGAGTACGAGTGGGTATTGTTTTTGATCGGGATACCCGGTTCCTATCACATTTTTGGAGGAGTCTACAAGAAAGTTTGGAAACTCGCTTGAAATTTAGTACGGCCTATCATCCACAGACAGAGGGACGGTCCAAGAGAATGATCCAAACTCTTGAAAATATGTTGAGAGCTTGTATGTTATACTTCAAGGGTTCGTAAGAGGATCATTTATATTTAGTGGAGTTCTCGTATAATAACAGTTTTCAGGCGACTATACAAATGACTCTATTCGAAGTATTGTACGATCGTAAGTGTCGCTCGCCAGTATGTTGGGACGACGTTGGAGAAAGAAGATTGTTGGGACTGGAGCTGATTGTTCAAACCGTGAAAAGTCAATTTGATTCGTTAGCATATGAAGGTGGCACAAGATCGATAGAAAAGTTGGGCAGATACCAGAAGAAGACCATTAGAGTTTGCAGTTGGTGATCATGTGTTCTTGAAGATATCACCGACTAAGAGAGTAATCTGGTTTGGTAGTCGAAGCAAACTTAGTCCTCGATTCATGGGGCCTTTCGATATCATTGAGCGTATTGGAAAAATAGCTTATTGATTGGCTTTACCACCATCCTTGGCAGGTGTTCACGATGTGGTTCATATATCTTAACTTCGCAAGTATGTTCAAGAAGAGACGCGAGTCCTAGACCACTCGGAATTGACAATGAGGGAGAATTTGACTTATGAAAAGCAGTCGATGCCTATTGTGGATTGGTCATATCATAATTTTGCATTATGATATTCCTCATTCTTATTCATTTTACAAATAAACAGGTGCTTTTGATCCATGTCTGCTACATAGTTGCAGGTTACAGGTTCTCGGAACGAAAACAGTGAAAATGATGAAAAGACGATACAATAGTGAGACTACGACCAACAAATGAAAGAATCTTGATCATGCCTACAGTTGAAGAATAAACGAAGATCAATGGACAATTTCACAAAGCACACGGTAAAAGTCCACCACATTCTACACTGTGGAAATCTGGAAGAAACTAGAAAACATTCTGAAGAACCAAGTGAAGAAAAGTCAAGGAAAATGCAACCAGAAGCAGCCCAGAGAAGTCCAGCCCAAGACCCCTCCATATGGCCGCGGATCCGCGGCCAAACAGGGCTTTTGGCCGCGGTTCCGGGTCCATGAAGAGCACGTGTCGTTGCATATTGTGACGGTGTGGCGGTGCGTTGACTAGGCTTCTTAGGGGTAAATTTGTAAATGCAAATAGGGATCGAATGTAAGCCTAGGGTTTCTATGATCTATAAATAGAAACCCTAATGCTCTTTTTGAGGGCATGCCTCTTCATGTGCCTCTTTTCATTTATCAAAATTCAGAATTGTAAATTCCTGTAATGTTTGAAGAGTGCATCAAATAAAAGATAAAGTAAGTCTTTCTTTTCTTGCCCTAGTTTAATTTTCTTTTCTGCCCTAGTATAACTTTTATTAATCTGCCTTAGTTTAGATTTTATTTATCTTCTGTAGATTAGATAACTAGGTTATTAAAAACAATCATAAAAAAATGAAATCTTTTAATTCCCTAATGAGTGAGTAGTTTATCACTTGTTAGGGTTAGGAATAGGAAAGGTTTGAGAGATGAAAATCTTTCACCCCTTTCTTGCCCGTCATACATTTTAAATTGGACTCTATGTATACAAACACGCACCGCTCACTACGGCACCCTATCCCACGAGGTAGCGGTGATACCGTAGTTTAAAAAGACCGGTTGTGTATGTTTTCCATGGAGGTTAGGGTTAGAGTTAAGAAAGGACGGACAAGGACCTAGAGGAAGAAACCTAGTTTCTTCCCGATGGTAATAATCCACTTTGTTAATTATTACCTTACCACCTAAATAGATCTTAATTAGAGCATAGAAAGCGGTGAGGAATATTGGATTTCCAAACTTAACCTAAACCTAACCCTAGCAAGATTTTTAATCAACTCATTTCAGTTTTTAGTGATAATCAATCCAACCCCAATTGGAATTAACTCGTTAGAACAATTAGAAAATACACAAAATCCCTGTGGACCGACCCGTACTCACCGGCTAGCTACCAAGCGACGCCGTTCTTGATTGCGGTAAAATTCTTTGATTCATCTTTCGAAAGCGTAAGCGCACACACGCAAAACATCTCATAATCAAATGGCGCCGTTGCCGGGGATGGCGTAGTTATTTTCTTTTTGTAATTTCGGGTTAATATAAAAATTGAAAAATCATAAAAACTGAAAAATAAAAAAATATATAAAAAATTTATCATCTTGTTATTCTTTGAAGGGTTTTCGTTTGAATTGTGCAGGATCGACGAACAAATTCAGATCTGGAAAAATCCAGAGAGCGAAACAGCAAACAGCAGATATGAACAAACAGAGGAGAATCACAACAAAGAAACAGAAAAAAAAATTAGAGAACTGAACCGCCAAGTCAACCGCGGAACCGCGGTCAAAGGCACGTTCCCGCGGCGGATCCGCGGCCTGGTGATGACGTCATCATTTGAAAAAGTCTTTGTAAGCATCTTTTCTTCTTCTGAACCCCTCTGATCTCCTCTATAAAAATTTCCTGCAGGGTTCTTTGCACAAAAACTTCTCCCCTTCTCCGATAACATGATCTTGTGCAGGATTCTTTGCGTCGCAAAATAAAAAATTGTTTGCAAGTGTTTGATTGTGTTTACTGCTTTGCATTCTTTAAATTGACTTTAAGGGACTTGAACACCAATCCAGATTGGGTGGGGATTTCATTACCCTTCTCAGGACCCCAAAAATCACATAAAGCATATTGCATTGACCATCAAGTTAATTAAAAAAGATTAGACTCAGCCCTAAGGACTTCGCGCTTAATAGGACAAAGGAATAGTTGTAGGTATCGATCGTTGATCTAAACCTGATTTTGTTGTGCCTATGCTAGACAGGTAGGGAAAGGTAACTTTAAAAGGCCCATCTCACGGTGATTCGTGAGCGAATCCCTCTGTTCAGACCATAATATTGCATTTTTCATCCCCCTATTCTTATCCGTTTTATAAATAAACAGGTACTCTTGACGCACGTTTGTTGCATATTACAGGATACAGGCTCTTGGAGCGAATACAGTGAAAAAGACGAAAGTTGATACAGAAAAAGGACTTTTGACCAACAAGTAGACGGATTCTAGTCAAGCCTAGACGAAGAACAGTGCAAGGTCCAAAATGTCAAAGCAAAACGGTTAAAAGATCGCTACATGTTTTTCACTAAAGATCTGGAGAAGAGTAAGAAGCCAAACAGAGAAATGGGAAGAATATATGACAAGCCCATACAACCACAAAGGACCCCAGAAAAGATGGTGGAGTGATCCCACCAAAGGGCCGCGGAACCGCGGCCCAAGCCAACCAATGCCGCGGTTCCGCGGCCATTAAGTGCCCGTGTCGGTGGAGTTTTTCCGTGTCGGTGCGACGGTTCGGGTGTTGGGATTTTTAGAGGTCAAATCTGTAATTGCGCATGTGCGAGAGTCTGTAACCCTAGGTTTTCTGTTTTCCTATATATTGTATTCCCAGATCTGTAAAAAGCATGCCTCTTTTCAATCAATAAAATTCAGACTTTCTGGGAGTTTATTCAGATCTGTTCTTCTTGTTTGGAGGGAGCCATCGAATTAGTAAGTAATTTTGTTTCTGTTCCTTTAATTAAAATGTTTTCTTATCCCCTAATGAGCGAGTAATCTCCTCGCTTGTTAGGGTTAGCCTTAGGGAAAGGGTTGAGAGATGAGATCTCTCACCCCTTTCAATGCCACATTCACCTAATGAATTAGAACTCTATGCATACACGCACAACCGCTCCCTACGGCATCCTACCCCTCGAGGTAACGATGAACCGTAGTATAAAGGGCCGGTTGCGCGTGTTTTCCATAGGGGTTAGGGTAATTATCAACAAAGGAAGGATGCGAATCTAGAGGAAGAAACATCTTCCCAAAAGATTCGGATTCACTTATTTGATAATAACCGTAACATCTAATAGATCTAAAAAAGAAGGTATTGAAAGCGGTGAAGAAAAACGTTAATCTCCAAAACTTCCCCTAAGCCTAACCCTAGCAAGACTTTTAATTAGATTAATTAGATCCAGTTTTCATAGATTTTTATAAACCAACCAAAACGACATTTTGAATCAACTCGTTAAAACACATAAAAGGAATTGACCCATCTCTGTGGATCGACCCGTACTCACCGGCTAGCTGCGAAGCGACGCCGTTTCTGATTACGGTAAATACAAGTTTTCATATTAATCAAATGGCGCCGTTGCCGGGGATGGCGTAATTTTTCTTTTTGTGAATTTTCGGGTTGATATAAATTTTAAAAATTATAAAAATCTGAAAATATAAAAAAATACAAAAATTATCAACTTTGATCTGTTTGAAGGGTGTATCTTTTGAATCTTGCAGGAACAGCGAAGAATTGAGGATCTGGAAATTTACAGATGGCAAAACAAAATAAATCATATCAGAACAGAGAGGGAAGATCACAACAGAGCCACACAATTTTTTCCAGACGCTGATCTCCTCTTTCCGCCGTGTTTCCGCCGCAGAAGTGGGCCCCACGCCGCGGTTCCGCCGCGCCTTGGCCACATCAGCGCATCATTTTTATATGGTTTGCTCTCTTTTTTCCTCCCCTCTGCAACCTCCATATCTCCACTGTAAAAATTTTCTGCAGGAATTCTTTGCGCGAAAAATTCTTTCTCCCCCTTCTAAATAACAGATTTGCTGCAGGTTTCTTTGCGCCGCACTAAAAATTGATTGCAAGTGAAATTTTACTGTTTTGCATAATTTAACCGGACTCTAAGGAGCTAATTAACCAAACTCAGATTGGGTGGGGATTTCATCACCCTTCCCAGGACCCCAGAAAACACCTAAAGCATGTGCATCGACCACAATTAAATAAAAAAGACTAGACTCAGACCTAAGGACATCGAGCTCAATAGGAAAAGGACTAGTATAGGCATCGGCCGTTTATCCTAACCGACATTGCGGTGTCTAGGCTAGTGGTTATTAATTAGGCCCACTGTAGTGGTGGTTCCTTCCCAATTACCTGGCCGTATTTGTCCGTGAAGAGGCGGTTTGAGGTCCTATTTCTAGCCCTAGTTAGGAGCTGTCTAGCAGACCTAGGCGACCCTAGATCTAGGCCTGATTGTGCATGTGTGGTTGATTTGTGTCACGAGTCCCTTTTGAAAAACCTTTTTGCAAAACTCTCACATAAATAAAAAAAAGGGGAAAAATCTTTTCAAAACTTGCAACTTGTCGCTAAGAAACCTTGCAACTCACTTCCATCACTTCCCTCCATTGACGTTATCTTACCCCCACATTCTGTTTTTTTTTCTGACTACACTACTCCTTTAGTGTATGTCACTTTGGACTAGGGATACTAACGCCCGATTAGTCCGTGTTTCGTTGGTACCGACCGACGAACCCTTTGACGAACCCTTCGTCGACATTCCGTCCATTTCCTTACCTCCACCTTCAAATTCTTCTTTCGAAGGTATGTCGGGATTCAACCCCAACGATACCTTACCTACGGGAATGATTCCACCTCCGCCAGGTGCGAATAACCCGAATCTTCCGCCTGTTGTAGCGCCCGCACGAGTTGCGCTCCAGGATCTCTTCTACCCCGTCCGCACTTCTTTACCTACATGTCTTTCACCCCCACCGGCGAATGGGGATAATTTTGAAATAAAACCACATTTCATCAATATGCTGCCAAAATTTCATGGTTTGGAATCCGAAGATGCATATATTTTTATTAATAAATTCCAAAATGTGTGCGCTATGATGAAAACAACCCAATTAAGTGATGACGCTATAAGGCTAAGGGTCATTCCTTTTACCTTATGTGACCTAGCCGAGAAGTGGCTATACAGCACCGCATCACATTCCATTAGAAATTGGGACGAGTTTGTGAGAGCTTTTCTGAAAAAGTTCTATCCTCATCACAAAACTGCTAGAATCCGAAACGAGATAATACAATTTTCACAGCTTCCTTCCGAACCATTTTGGAAGTGTTTCGAGAGATTTAAAGACCTACTTGTTCAATGCCCTCATCATGGGATTGAAAGTTGGCAACTTTGCCAAACATTATACGAGGGATTGAACGCAGCAACGAAGCAGTTGCTAGAAACAATATGTAAAGGTCATTTTCTCTCCAAGTCTAGTGACGAAGCATGGCAGTTTCTTGAGGATCTTAGTGAGCAAACAATTCAGTGGGAGAGTACCAAGACCACAGCATCTTCTTCTGTTGGTCAATCTAGGGCAGGCATACATCAAGCAGATATGTCGATTGCTATGAAGGCCGAGATGGCCTCACTTATGAAAAAGCTAGAAGCCATTGAGACCAAAATCTCATCGTCTTCTCCTGCCCCTACTCTACCCACGCAAACTGTTTGTGCTTGTTGTTCTAATCCATCACATCTAACCGAAGAGTGTCCTTATAATGCACCTATTCAAGGACAGGATCAAGTCAATGCTGCATTTCAGCAACGACAAAGAAATGATCCGTACTCTTCGACATACAATCCGGGATGGAGGAGTCACCCGAATTTCGCTTGGAACCAAAATCAACAAGTCCAAGAGAACAATAATTTTCAAAGACCTCCTCCACAACAACAACAAGCACCCTTACAGACTCAAAACCAGCAACCTTTCCAACAACAACCTTATACAAATCAAACGAACAATTTAGTTCAACCAAATGATGATAAGGTTAGCTCGCTCGAGAAAAGTCTAGATGCTTTTCTCAAGCAATCTACAGCATCAGCAGCAAGATTTGAAAGTTATGTTCAATCTTTAATGCATAACAATGCCTCACACGATCAAAGTATCAAATCTATTGAGGCACAAATTGCACAATTAACTGCTGCATTGAGCGAGAGAGAAAAGGGAAAGCTTCCATCTCAACCATTGCCAAATCCCGGTCACACACAAAACGCATATCACAATCACAATGTAAATGCGGTGACCACGTTGAGATCCGGAAGAGAGTTGCAAAATAATGTGGGAACTAGTGATGACATCCCCGCCGGTGGTTCTTCTTCTTCTTCTTCTTCTTCCTCTCCATCGTCACCTTCCCCTTCTTCATTTTCTTCACTTTCTTCTTCACCTTTTTCTTTAGAGCCTATTCTCCACCCTTCACACGGCTCTACTTCTTCCAGCTCGAACGGACCCATTTCTCACAACACGAACACATCTACACCGGGATCCGTTCCTACTCCACATTCTACTCCACAAACATGTGACTCAACAAATTTTCAAAATGCACCATTTCCAAACAGGTTGAGTCCCAATAAACCAAATGCACAAGTGGAAAAGATTGTGGAATTGTTTAAGCAGGTTAGCATAAATATACCTCTCTTGGATGCTATCCAACAAGTCCCTTCATACGCGAAAATCTTAAAGGGCTTATGCACCTCGAAGAGAAAGGCATCTCAAGTACCCAAGAAAGTGCTAGTGGCTAGTGCAGTGAGCAATGCTATTAACCACCATCAAACCTTACCCCAAAAACGAAAGGACCCCGGCTGTCCTACGATTTCCATCACAATTGGGGATAAGAAAATTAATCGAGCACTTTTAGATCTTGGGTCTAGTGTTAACCTGATTCCCTACTCCGTGTACGAACAACTAGGGGTTGGAGAGTTGAAACCCACTCGTTGTACTCTCCAAATGGCTGATCGATCAATCACCCATCCAAGGGGTCAACTAGGGGATGTGTTGATCAAAGTCGGGGAGTTCATATTCCCCGTTGATTTTATCGTTATGGATACACAACCTGTTGCTAACCCAAGAAACCAAATTCCGGTGATTCTCGGTCGACCATTTTTGGCCACTTCCAATGTCGTAATAAACTGTCGCAATGGCTCCATGACTCTATCCTTTGGGAAAATGTCTAGTGAGTTCAATATTTATAAAATGGGAAGTCTGCCCCCCGTACCTAAAAGTAGTACACGAGAAGTTTGCTCTATTCACGAAATCACGCAGGAGGACTGCGAGCTTGAAAGATTCTTGTTTGATGAAAACAGTTTTGACGCCACTAGTGCGTCCCTCCTTGAGCCTACCACAGTTGACACAACCGATATTGATTATGAATGTTTTACTTTTTCGGATGATGACGACTCACAGCCCGAATATGAGGCTTTTGAATTTTTGGATGAGTTAGTTGAGCCATCCGAATCGGTTGTTTGCAGTGATTTCGAACCTGTGTTGGAGTCCTTTGAGTTCGAGGTAGATTCCGAAATGATTCTTTCGCCTCCGAAACTCGAACTCACGCCCTTGCCGTTTCACCTTAGATATGCTTACATAGGTGAGAATGAGACCTTTCCCATTATCATATCGGCCTCTCTAGCCCTCGAGCAAGAGAACGCCCTCTTAATGGTCTTACAAGATAGGCGGCAAGTTTTCGGTTGGCCTATGGCGGACATCGAGGAGATAAGTTCTCTCATCATTAAGTATCATATACAATTGATGGATGATGCCGAGTTAATAAAGGACCCACAGGAAGATCTTGGGGGTATTGTGGTGATTCAACCTCCTCCTTTAGAAGTTGAAATACCCCCATTTCTTTTAATAAGCTACGAGAATGCCAACACTCCACTGAGTGCTGATCATTTACATTCTCGTTTTGATACATCACCATCGCCTGTATATTTACCTCCACACCTCCCTTACCACTACTTCTATCTTTCCCAATTCTTTGCGGATCGCTACAACTTATTCTTTCACCAGCCAATACTCTTTACTGATAAAATTTTCAACTGGTTGGTGTTGGTCTATACAAAGTTTGGCAGTAATGTCTAACATAGTTTAAATGAAGTTTGGGGGAGGGCCTTTCTGTATATATTTTTGTTTTCATTAACAATAAAAATTATAAATAAATAAACAGGGAAGTGCCGGTATTTTGACCCTCTTGGTTTAGCATGACAGTGAGGACACTGTCAAGTTCAAGTTTGGGGGTATGCTCGGTACGTCTTCTTCCTTCGCATTCATTTGTACATATTTTTGCATTTGCATACTTATTTGAAAACCCATAAAAATTGAAATATTTCAAAAATTATAAAAATTTATGTATTCAATTTTGGCTAATTGACTTGAGTTTGACAAATAGGTTAACTAGTTAGGAACAACTAGATCTTAGACTCAATAAATTAAAAACCCTAAAAATAACATTCCTTAAAATTTAATGGTAGAAAGTATATGCCTTGTAGTTTATTTAAAAATAGGCAAATTTTAGGGTTCACTTCTTGGACTAAGTCGAAATGAGGGAAGAGTATTGATGTTCTTATTAGAGTATAAGTTTGAAAAATAGTTCCTAGCTTAAGTCTAGATTCTGAAAATGTATACCCTACAATTTGCACAATCACGCACCTTGAAACTTGGAATAGTAGAAAAGACCTTGAAGTGCTCTTGTCTAAAGTCCTTAGTACAATGAAAATAAAGAAAAAAAAAGTGAATAAAGAATAAAAAAAAATGGACACTGGTTTTTGTGATTACTTAAGGCTGCAAAAATAGAAAAATATTTAGCGAGGGTGTAACGTTTTAAAAATAATTAAATAAATAATTAAATGAATAAAATTGTTTAAGTGAATTTTATGATTTTCGGTAAAGTAAAATGTATTTTTCGTAAAATCAAACCGTGATTGTTTTTCATTATAATTTCAAAAATACCTATTCTAATTATGTAATTACTAGTAAATAGTGTTTATTTAGCCACTTATAAATTTTTAGTTTAATTAAGTATTTTTCCTAAATTAATTATTTTAAATATTAACATAAGCTTTATTTTTATACTAAATTAGTGTAAATTACAAATTTGAATGGTTTTAATTTGTAAAAGTGAGCCATGGCATATTATAATTTAGTGAGTATCATGTAAAATTCATTTGCAAATTTTTCCAATTTTCTAGAGTTTTCTTGAGTTGCTATAGTAAAGAATTAAAAGAAAATTTAATAAAAGCATGAAAAGACATAATGATATGATATTTTGGGGGAACTTTCTACATCTTTCTTCACTTTTCTCATTCTCCACCCCCTCCTCCTAATTGTGGCCGGCCTCAACACCCCCATGGCAGCCCCCCCCCCCATTTCCACTTCATTTTTTGTTCAAAATTCATCAAAAATCCATTAAAAATTCAATTAAAAATCCACAAAATCCTATGTATTTCCTACCCTTTATTCTCTACTCTTCTTTACATGGATTTTTGAGTGGGAAAGCATGCATTTTTTAGGCTCATTTTCATGTTTGGACTTGAGGTTGTGAAGGTATAAATCTATCTCTTTTGTTTTATTTCCATTAGATGTTTCTTTTAAAGCATAATTAGTTTTATTAGACTAATTCTATGTTCAATTTTTAAAATTCAAGTTAGGGTTTGTAAATTCAAGTTATGATTTTTATTAATTAATTAGGGTTATAATAACTAGTCTACCATTTTTAGAAGTGGAAAAATCTTGCATGGTTGTTGTATAATAAATTGTTTATTCAAATTGTTTTAATTAAACTATATAGCTAACTAGATTTTTCTAAAATGTGTTTGTGGGTAAAATAAAATTCTTATTAAGGTGGTTATCATTATATGGTAGTTTTAATGAGAATATTAGCATATTAAAGGAATGAAAAACTTAGTTTGATCACTAGTTTCTTTTGATAATTGGAAAATACTAATAAAATTGTTATTTTAGTAAACTAGATTTTGGAAATTCCTAAATATATGAGATTAAAAATTTAAATTATAGTTTCATTATATTATTATCATCATGAATTGTGGTTTAGTAAGTGAATTCATGTAAAATCATGTTTGGTTGTGATATTATGAAATTTTAGATTGCAAAGTGTTGAAAATCTATAAAGGTTGCAAACTAGAAATTCCAAATTTATACAAAATTGTGTAATAAAAATATAGTAATGATTTTTATAATCTAGTTAGGCCATTTAATGAGTTTTATAACCATTGGTTTCATTTAAATGTCAAGTTTTGAAGAAAAACGGTAAATTGGCGTTTTCGGGTTTTTCGAAATCGGACGATTTGATTGATTTTAGGGTTTTGATGGATTAAATCATGCTTTGTATTATTATAAGTAATGAGTTTTCTAAACTATGAGTTATTTGTTCATGTTATCTCGATCCATCGGAGTTTGTACGCCGATATCGAGCGATATTTGGTACTTTTGCGTGGACGGGACATAGGTTTTAACCTATGCTGGTTCCTTGCATCGTTTTGACTTTTGTATGTGATTCAGTTTACGATACTATTTATATGTTTGCGTTTAGGTACCCTCATGTGGACTGCGGGCGATGAAGAGGAGGACGGCGACACCATCTTCGGCAGACATGGACCAGGTGAGTAGATGTATATCTACGGAGGGAAGTCGGGTGGATGGCGTTTAGCACCCCCGCAACGTAAAGTAGGAATAGTACTTATTGACATTAGGAAGCCAGATGTGAACCTAGATTCTTAATGCGTAAGACCCTAGTAATAACCCTAGGCTGGACTAGACTGATTTAGGAAAACCATATCAGAGGATGAGTACCTTGGAAGAGGTTCGTAGGTTTCAGATAGAAACACACACACACACACACTGAAACTCGATATGGTGTATACGTGTATGTGTATACATATATAGAACTAGGTATAGGTATATACATGTATATACAACACGTATATGGGGTTCATTGATGTGATATGATATCCGAGGTATGATGAAATAGTATAACTGGGCTTGATACCGTGATTCTTGGCTATACAGTCGTATTAGGTGTTAGCGGATCATTAGAGAATGAGATAATGAACATGTGTACACAAATTATAATGGGTGGTGATGATATTGAGGTACCTGGGACTCTAAATTAGTACCCGGACTGTAACTTGTGATTGATCACGATATGGGATATGTATGATTTGATTACGACATCATATAGGTGTGACCTGATGTCGATATCATATAGGTATGACCTGATGTTGATATCAAATAGGTGTGACTTGATGACGATATGATATCAGTATGACTTAATCACAATATGATACATATGACATGATATTTCTGAGGATAAACTAATGATGCATATTATGATGGCAATGGCATATGATTGATGTAGACGATTACAGTTTAACACCTTGATCATGAGATGTGTTGGTGATGACATTATACGAATGATGAGACACCTAGGAGATACTTGACCCGTACCCCGATATTGGGATGCCGTACGATGGATTTTACCGTACGAGGCATAAATATGATGATTGATCCGCACTCTTGATTCGAGGAAGCCGTACTACGTACGTGACGCTATTGAGGCCGGATCACCGACTATTAGAGATATTGATTCAGACCTTAGGTAGACTCTTGTTTCTTATTGACTAGTTTCTTAGGTTTTGTTCCTTAGGAGGTTAGATGGACACTAGGTTAGGTTCGAGTCATATAGTGGTAGTGGTAATGGTATATCAAATGAGTAGATAATACACATCCGTCTTTACTTTCACACTGGAATCATAATGATGCATGTTCTTACATATGTTGCTATAATCAGTATAAACCTTACTTGTTAGGACACCAGCACCATTACCGATGATGCGCATATTCCACGCACACTTATTTGCCGGCTCACACACATCATCATCGGTAATTGCTATGTCACGTACACTTTAGATTATATTATCTTTTATTGATAGAATCAGTTAATAACTTGACCGATATAATATTGTGATTACTCTCTGATATTAGTATAGACATGATAATTATTACTTAGACATTCATGCATTCATATTTTCATGTTATCATGCAGTATTATGGGCATATGCCGACACTTATCATATACTTACTCATGATTTGAGATTTGGGTTTCTATGAGATTTCTGGATTTTTGGGGAAAACCGCAAGAATATATAAAAACTTCTCTCTCTCCTCCTCTCTTTTTAAAATAAGATGCGGTTTTCTCGTGATGTATGTGTCGTCCACCATGAGATTTCATGTTTTCTGTTGGATTTCGAGACCCGATTCGAGGAGTGGATGAACCGTCTCGGGTACATGGTGGGCCCGGTATGGTACCCCGGGGCAAGAAGATCGAGTTGTAGACGATGAGCCTGGCAGGGGAAGGCTACCTACCGGTGATGTCTGGCGCGGCGGATATCTGGAGGATACCGACCGTTGTCGTGAGATTTGATGATATGGGCCGATCCGGACTGACGGAGCCCGAGGTATTAAGACTATGAGACTTGAGATTTACATGTTTGTGTCGATGCTTGACACAGATTTCCATAGATTTCATTGTTGAGATTTCAGATTCCTATACACATTTTACTATGATAACAGCTAAAGATTTCTTATACAGATATTTCTGGATTTCAGGATTGGTTATTTTATATTCATGATGCATGCATATCCATTCATATGACATAGTATTATATGAGACACTGACACGAGCACGGAGTATCTGCATTTACACGTAGTTTTACCCTGCTATTACTAGATGATTAGGATATAATAGTGTATTATTATGACCTAGGATAGCGTCATGCATTCGATTTCTTTTCGTAGATGTATTCTACTCACGAGTTGGCAACTCACCCCCGTTGTGCCAAATTTTATTACAGGTTCGATGTACAGGTTTCCCTGGAAGCTGGCTGGCACATCTTTTCTTTCAGGGTGATTTGCACGGTAGGTTGGTTCACTTGTATCTGAACCACCATTGTATTTTATTCATTCATTTGTATCTAGTAAGCTCCATCAACCATACTTGTATTACTTGATAAGTTTATTGGACCAGTCTTTTATTTCGACCTTAGAGTCGCGCATGTATTATTCTGATCTGGTGGTTTGTTTTCTTTGAGTTTTGAGCCTCGCCCTTTGGCGTTATATATTATTGTGCTTGTTGTGGTTGTTTCCGCCTGTTGGCGTTGAGCTAGCTCCCGTTTGGGGATGCTTTTTAGTGTTTATGTATATTATACTTGTTGTACCCGTTTGGGGCCATTTTTTTCAGAGGAGACTCTGCCGAAATTTTTGGGAAAATTTGCTGATGCTTTTAAACTTGTTCCTTCATGTTTTCTTTTACTGTTTTTTCTTCTTTTTCATGGTTTAGATTTCTGGGCTTCGGCTTACTTAGGTTACGTGGCGCCTCTAGACGCTTCGTAATCTAAGTGCCGGTCACGTTCCGTACTTTCGGGTCGTGACAGAGGGTGCTTCATCACCTAGTGCCTTAGACCAACTGGTTTGGGAGTCACTGCTAAAGCCTTGGGTGTTGCAAAACTAGGAAGTACGCTTTAAAGTGCTAACACATCTTGTAATCGGTTGTTGGTACCTCAAGAAGTATTAACGGTCGCATGAAGGATGTGTAAGCAAATTTCAATTAAAAATTCACCAACTAATTAGTACTTTGGACAACGGACAAGGGTATGATTGCTTAATTTGAATTTCCAAGTGTAGGGGTGATTTATACACACACGTAGGGGTATGTTATTGGGATTTAGATAAGAGAAAGGAGTGAAGAATAGAACTTGTATCTTTAGTAAGGGTTGATAGAAATTCCTAAGTGGAGATGGAACTCTAGAAGGAAAACTTAGGAAATGCCGAAAGCTAAGTAGGTCTACATAACATATATAATCTTATGTTAAATAATGAGGAAGTGTGAAGAATATGGGTGGATAATTTGCGAGTCAAAAGGTAATAGAATCCCTTGTTAGAAAACCTAATTGGAAAACAAAAGTCAATGGGCTGAATTGATAGGATTTTGTGGGTAGTATCCGCTGAAAACCCTCAGGAGACAACACTCCTCCTACTATGGACACCTAGAGGTTTAACGGCTTGTTGCACATGCTCAGTGCAATCGCGTTTCCCTGCGAAAGTGTGGTTAGGATTTTAGTGAATAAAAAATAAGTTTGCTCGAGGACGAGCAAAAGGTAAGTTTGGGGGTATTTGTTCAGATCATAATATTGCATTTTTCATCCCCCTATTCTTATCCGTTTTATAAATAAACAGGTACTCTTGACGCACGTTTGTTGCATATTACAGGATACAGGCTCTTGGAGCGAATACAGTGAAAAAGACGAAAGTTGATACAGAAAAAGGACTTTTGACCAACAAGTATACGGATTCTAGTCAAGCCTAGACGAACAACAGTGCAAGGTCCAAAATGTCAAAGCAAAACGGTTAAAAGATCGCTACATGTTTTTCACTAAAGATCTGGAGAAGAGTAAGAAGCCAAACAGAGAAATGGGAAGAATATATGACAAGCCCATACAACCACAAAGGACCCCAGAAAAGATGGTGGAGTGATCCCACCAAAGGGCCGCGGAACCGCGGCCCAAGCCAACCAATGCCGCGGTTCCGCGGCCATTAAGTGCCCGTGTCGGTGGAGTTTTTCCGTGTCGGTGCGACGGTTCGGGTGTTGGGATTTTTAGAGGTCAAATCTGTAATTGCGCATATGCGAGAGTCTGTAACCCTAGGTTTTCTGTTTTCCTATATATTGTATTCCCAGATCTGTAAAAAGCATGCCTCTTTTCAATCAATAAAATTCAGACTTTCTGGGAGTTTATTCAGATCTGTTCTTCTTGTTTGGAGGGAGCCATCGAATTAGTAAGTAATTTTGTTTCTGTTCCTTTAATTAAAATGTTTTCTTATCCCCTAATGAGCGAGTAATCTCCTCGCTTGTTAGGGTTAGCCTTAGGGAAAGGGTTGAGAGATGAGATCTCTCACCCCTTTCAATGCCACATTCACCTAATGAATTAGAACTCTATGCATACACGCACAACCGCTCCCTACGGCATCCTACCCCTCGAGGTAACGATGAACCGTAGTATAAAGGGCCGGTTGCGCGTGTTTTCCATAGGGGTTAGGGTAATTATCAACAAAGGAAGGATGCGAATCTAGAGGAAGAAACATCTTCCCAAAAGATTCGGATTCACTTTATTGATAATAACCGTAACATCTAATAGATCTAAAAAAGAAGGTATTGAAAGCGGTGAAGAAAAACGTTAATCTCCAAAACTTCCCCTAAGCCTAACCCTAGCAACTTTTAATTAGATTAATTAGATCCAGTTTTCATAGATTTTTATAAACCAACCAAAACGACATTTTGAATCAACTCGTTAAAACACATAAAAGGAATTGACCCATCTCTGTGGATCGACCCGTACTCACTGGCTAGTGTAAGGTTCCTAGGCACCCTAGTAAGGTCTCACAAGTCATCATCCATGCAAATTTCTAAAAAATACGGTGCCGAGAAACCCTAGAACGGATCGTCAACTAGATATATAGGCAAAGCGAGTAAGTAAACGGAAATATAGCTAAAGGGAAGGGGCTACAACCTTTGTAGATCCGGTCCACCACTTCCTAAGCTCCGCGATGATCTCCCTCCGCTGTCCAAATCGACCCCTTGACTCTAGCATTGGCATCATCGAAGAATGGGCAGGATTGATCGTCGGTTCGATGCCGAAGATGATCTACGTCGAGGCATCACAAGAACAAGCTCCAACTTCACCAAGCCTTGAAAACTTGTGAAGGAAACACCCTATACTACTTGGCAAGAGGTAGAGGATGAAAAAATAGGAATTGGGTAGACTTTAGTTTTGGATTTCCCACACTTTTTCATCAATCACCATTGATGTAGCAAGCTTTTTTTTTCATGTTGAAGAAGAAGAAGATGAAGAAAAAGAATATGATAAGTATTTTGTAAATGATAAATAAATCAATACTTATCATTTACTAACCCTTGGTTAGTTGTAGAGAATGGACCATGGTTAACTTGAATGGTTAGGGTTAAGGATGAGACAAGAATGGTGGACTAATTCAAAGCTTCAAGAATCTTCAACTAGCAAACAAAAATAGCAACCATTCTTTTCTCATCTTTTTCCAACATAAATAAATAAATAAATAAGGAAAAAGAAAACCCTAATCATAATCTTAACCATGGTCTAATTCTTTACACTAACCCTAGCTTGCATGTATCATCAAACATGATACAATCATGTGCACAAAATATATCACATATGCAATGTGCACAAACCAAGTGAGTAAATCCATTTAAAGTGAACCAATACTAGTTAATGCAAAGTAATATATCAAATATATAATTATACATTAAATCATTAAATCAACACTTGATTCAATGATCCGGTCATATCGCATATAACCGGCTAGTATCCAATGTATCGGCTTATCGAATCAATCCTTGATTCGATAACTAGGTTATATCGCATATAACTAATCGATACATTCATCGCGAGAATAGAATACGGTATCACATACACGCATTATTCTCGGTCCCGCACATATCTCATATGCGCTCCTATTTCATTTCGCTTGAGCCAGGAAACCTCTGTGTAGGACTCTAAAGACTCGTCAATACGCCGGCAGCAGATGTTGATCATATCAAACACCCACAAGCCGCAAGCGGTCTGCTAAACGTAACGGCCACCCGGGTATTGAGCGATCAGAAGATCGACGAGCAAGCCCGCTCACACTCCTGTGAATCCAACCAGTAACACTTACCGTACAGTCCGGTCTGTTCGTCTGATATGTCGCATATCTCGCCTAGGGGTGGTAAACGTCAGACCCCAGTAGCTCGATAAGTCATGCCGACTTGAGGTCCATAACATTCGTGAAACTACTGATAACTCTTACCAGTATATCACGGCAACCCTGGCCAGGGATTTCCTGTTATGGCCAGTCGTGCATTGCGCAACATCAACCCCCAATACCGGGAGAGACGAATCCCCTCCTATCGCTCATTGCCTCCATGTGAATCGGGACTGTACCCAAAAACCACCTGTTTGCACGACTCAGTAGAGCCGAGGTAGGGTGGAAATCAAAGCACAGTGGGAGACACACAAGACTCTATGACGATCTCGGGTCAACAGACTAAGCTGTACCAGTGTCACCAGAGAACTGCCTTCTGACGTGAGGTATAATACCATCTGGGAGTTCTCGGCGAGTCCGTTCAGTGTACCCAGTCTCCACTGAGCACCCGCATACCATCTTCGATGTCAAACACCAATGGATATGGGATCATCCATCGCCCATCGCATGGGTCGAGAAGATATGCGCTAGTCTACTCTGGAATATCGATGCCCCGTCTCGATATTCCCTCGACTAGGAACATTTCAAGGATGTACTCATGGACTACCCAGGCCCCACTAGTATGATCTACATCATAGTCCTGGAAGTCGAGTACACATCCTAAGGGCATTATCAACATGTAACAGAGAGACAGAAAGTATACACGTTAAGATAAAGAGCAACCAGATAGCGTACTATCATGTCGAGCAAGAAAGTCCTACCTATATATGTCCCAGCATCCACTACAATATACATCCAATGTACAGTAATGGCCTCTAGGGCATATATATAACTAACAATCTCCCACTTGCACTAGGGCCATCTGTAGCAGTGGTTGCAGTATCGCATACTCAACCATCCCCTAAAAGTCTCTCTTTGGGAAAAGGCCTTCGTGAGTGGATCCGCCGTGTTGTCCTTTGAGTCTACTCTTCTAACCTCGATCACCCTGGAGATCAGCTATCTCCATGATCAGGTGATGCTGCCTCAGAATACGTCTGGGTCACTGATAGGACCATGGTTCCTTGGCCAAAGCCACAGTTCCATTGTCACACAATGGCAGGAACCTGGTTCATCCTATGAACCAATATACACCCAAACTGCCTCTTTGGCAGTATCTTTAATAGCGATGTTACCAGCCTTTATCGTCTAGTTTGCCACGGTATCTAGCTTGGAATTCTTCCAACATACCGTCCCTCTACTGAGGGTAAAGACAATGCCCGTGACTGACATTCAGTCGTCTTTATCACCCTGGAACTCTTCCAGTGATTCTCCCCAGGATCGATTGATACCATCTCACTTCATCTAGTGAGAATCCTAGCATCCAATTACATCTATCTCATAGATGAAAACTCAGGATTTAGGAGGTATCACTTTGATCCTATTTGGAGAACCCTTGTGATAATAGGAGATTGACCGATCGTAGTATAGGAAACTCCTTTCCTATCAAGAGTATGTCATCCACGTACTCTACGAGGATCATCATCATACTCCATACTACCCTTTTGTATATACAAGGTTCATCTACCATTTTGATGAAGTCAAACTCTTTGACTACCACATCAAAACAGACGTTCCAACTCCGCGATGCCTGCTTCATTATGTAAAGCAACTTGCACACGTTTCCGCTGCTCCCACTGTTTTACGAAGACCTCTGGCTGTGTTCTTATAGACGTTCTCTTCTAAATCAGTATTTTAAAAAGCAGTCATGGTACCCAACCGCCAGATATCGTAGTCATGGTATGTAGCCATGGTAAGTAGGATCTGGATAGACTTAAGCATAGCTACTGGAAAAAGGTTTCATCATTATCCACGCCTGGTCGATGACGAAAACCTTTAACAAGTCTAGTTTTGAAAGTCTCAACTTTTCCATCTACACCAAGTAATCTTCTCAAGATATACTTGCTCCTGATGGGGATTTAACCCTTCAGATATAGCAGCTAAAGTCCATACATTGCTGGTGTACATGGATTCCATCTCAGATCGCTAAGCATCCAGCCATTCTTACAGAGTCCCTACTCTCGATGGCCTGCTCGAAACCAGTTGGGTCATCATCTCATGATGCAATCCTTGCTCCCACTGTCATCGAGAAACCGAGGTATCTCTCAGGCGGATGAGGAACCCTACTAGATCGGCGGAGAGGCTGAGGTTCGTCGGGAACTGTAGAATCCTTTGGTTCTGTCAAATCATCAACTGCAGTTTTGTATAGCTGGAACCTTTCCAGTTCTACAGAACTGATCCTGCCTCGATCTTGTCCGGATTTTGCTTTAAACATAGGCCGGACAACCCCAAATCTTAACTCGCTTAAGAGATAGGATCTTCCCACACCATATCTTATATGGAGTGGTAGGCAGTGATTTGATTCAAACCTAATTCAATAGGTATGCAGCTTCTCAAGTGCATAACCCCAAAAGGAAATGGGTAACTCAGTAATACTCATCATAGAGCACACCATATCTAATATTGTGCAATTGCTCCGCCCTGATACACCGTTGTGCTGTGGTGTATTCAGAGGAGTAGCACTCAGAGAGAATCTCATTCTCCTTTAGAATAGTCCAGGAATTCTATGCACAAGTATTCTCCTCCCTGATCTTATCATAGGACATAATACTTATACCCGTATTTTGGTTCTCTACTTCTAACTTATATTCTGTGAATATCTCAAAAGGTTCGGACTTATGTTTCAACAGGAATATATGACTGAATCTTGAGAGATTATCAGAGAATATAATGAAGTATAAAGAACCAGTCCTGGCATGTGTAGACAGGAGACCTTACATACATCATCATGCATCATCCCAAGAGTTCACTAACTCCTTCTCTGTTTCCAGTAAACAGAGCTATGGTCATTTTATCTTTGTGACATGACTGGCAAGTTTCACAAGATGTAAATTCAAATTGATTTAAATATGCATCTAAAATGTAACTTCAGCCAGTCGGGTCGCATTGATATGACCTAGTCTATAATGCCTCAAGAATGATTCGTTCATTTCTGAACTCTTCCTCTTGTGTGTGTTCTGAATACTAAGAACTGTAGTTTGATTTAGAACGTTAATGCTTTTAGATAACGCGCCTAAACCGATCAACTTTTGATATAGGAAATGTTCAAAACATTATCCAACAATACAAAATTTTATCATTTCTTTACTAATAAAGAGACTGATATGATTTTGTATATCAGGTTCGGTATCTAATAGCATTTGTTCAGAATCAATGTATTGGTAATTACAGGGTGACAGTGACCAACAGACTTGGCTGCAACACTTGCCCCGTTTTCTGTCTTATGAAACTTATCACCCGTTCTCAGTTTTTCTACCCTTTTGTAGCCCTATGTAACAGATTGCATATCTGGGATCCTGATCCGGTATCAAATACCTAGAATGCAGAGGATGCTGAGAAACAGTTCTTTGTAATGAACACACCCGAAGGAGATGCATCATATGCACTTTCTTCGTTTGGGCGGCATAGGAATTCTGGTATTCCCTATTTCCTGCTCTGTCTTATAACAATTATAAGTTGGAGCGGGACCAACGTTCCCCAGCTCGGTATAACAAGCGGGTTCGGTCAATACATCCATTTTATTATCTTGATTAAGGCGTGATATGGTCGCTACCTGGAGAGAGAGAGAAGAAAACACTCTGCGTGCGCTCTTGCAAGATCAGATTGGTTATATATTTTATCTAATCAGGATGGCTCCCACTGTTTTTATCAAATCTTCCTTCAAACCTTAAAAGGAAAGACTAGCCGGAATTAATTACACTCTACAAGTTCGCCAATCTTTCAGCCAGGCCAGTGTCGGTACTTTGAGGGAGGTTCCCCGTGCTTTCGCACGGACCTAATTACAGTAAACCTCGTTTTCCCAGAGGCGTAACCCCATTGACACCTTTCTAGACACCTACTTGATCGGCTAATTGCAAAGTGCAAAACTCTCCCAGGAGTAACAATTACTCGCAGTGGGTATCGGGATCCAACTATCACATAGAAGGTATGCAATCTCATTGCAAATTTCAACACTTGAAACTCCCGATAATGGTTTTTACCCCTAGCACCTATGTCCTTGGCTAAGGTCAACAAATCATAGGTACTAGTCAAGTTCTACCCGTCATTTCGTGATTAATTAGACCCACCCACATGACCCTTGGCTAAGGTCAACAAAGCCACATGACTGTCCTAACTAATCGCATCATATGCTGTGTAGGAAGACATCACTTAGCTACCGTACACTGTGCCTTGACTATGGTCAACAAACACAGCACGAATACTAAGTACTCTACTTCCTAAAATGACGGAGGGTTGCGAATGGTTTTTGTGAAAACCTTTAACGCTTTGAACTTGATCTCGTTGCGGAATCAAATGGTTTTAAAATGGAGTGTTTTCGAGGCTTTTCTAGTTTTGCTAAAGGGGTCACTCCCGGTGAAGGGATCGTCGGCCCTTTCCTCGTCGAATGAGGTGCGGGATATATCATATATATCACTGTGCAAAGCGAAAACTATAGAAGCGATCAAAGACAAACCGAGTGTGTAGCATCTGCCAGTTATTGCTAAAGGAGTCACTCCCGGTTAAGGGATCTCGGTCCTTTCCTCATCGAATAAGGTGCAGGATGTTCTATAATGAACACCGCGATGCAAAGCAAGAACTGTAGCTACCTGTTTTTATTTTGAAATTCGATTCCACAACATCTATTAGGTTTATTTTCTTTCATTAATCTCATTAATGAATATCCCATCATTTAAATTTCCTAAATATCACAGATAAATATAACGTACGCTTATGCCATCCGCATTCGCCTCGATGTCCCGTCTGCACCGTTAGGTTAGGTAACTAACGGCAGAGCGGGGCAGGGCTAGCGTGGGTGTAAAACATAAGCAACGTTTATATAATATATCATATATACTATATACAATATCTGTTACAGAACATCACATGATCACAGATAAATCACAGCAGAAGAAACATATGAAATATTGGATATACTAGGACGTCCGTGTTTTCAATACGAGCCAGTATAAAACACGGATTCCACGGTCGTGATGAATAGCCAATCCCACACCCCTAGACCCCTACGAGAGCGGCAAGTAACCCTACCAATTCTAGGGTTAGGAGACCCGGACTCGACTCCTCGAGATGGTCTCCCACTGGACCCTAGAACCCGGTTACTTGTGCTCCCCTCCTTGGGTCTATCCTAGTGCAGAAAAATAAATAATATACAAATGGTGACAACATCCGCAACCTGGAAGTGCCCCAATAAAAGAATATTACATACAAGTTTTTTACATGAATGAAAATGAAAAACACTCATCTCACATAAAAAAACCCCGGCTATTCAAACACGACGATCCAATATAACATATCCAGCAACACATAACATCACATGTCATCAACGTAAGTAAATATGCGCATCCCAATTGTCGTTGACATATAGCAACGAAACCGGCGATATCACATATTACACTTACGGTCACAGAAAAGAAAGTGTAAAACTACAACAGTTGGAATCCGCAACCTCCTCAGACATCGCATGCCTGACCAAATGAAATACTTAGACATCGCATGCTTAACAATTATAAACCCCGCATTTTAGTCTCATTATCGAAAACTCTTTTCAATATCAAGTCGGGCAATTCAACAGGATTCCCGACATTCTGATCGAATGCTCGTCGCAAACTTTAGTAGACGGCCGCACCCCCGAAACCGTCGACGAAGTGCACCAAGGCGGAACACCGCTGCCGCGAGCACCCGAACGGATGCTTTCGGCGACGGGGTTCTCCTACAGTCACTTGGTCGGGGCTATGGGGTGAAGCTGTCTATTAAGTTTACCCGGCGAGTATCCGGGTAAGCTACGGGATTGCGACGGACTTTTGATCTCATCAAAATTCCGTGGCAACCGATCAAGTGAGACTAAAGTGCTATGTTTATAACATTCATTCAGTTATCACATAACTTTTGTGAATTCCAATTATTGTATCACATTCCGGATAAACAGAAAATGTTAAACTTTCCGATCGAACATTCGAACACCCAAGTTTTCCCGAAACAGCTCAACCCATGAAATAAGTCTAACAGCATTCAGTTCGTGTCTCAGTACCAACGGTCCAGCCGTAGAAGGGTCAAGCCAACGCCTCACATGTGGCACGCCGTACTGCCCCAAACCCGAAGGTTCAAAGGGCAGTTCAAGACGGTCACATAATCGAGTTAAGGTTTGTTGTCTTCTAGAGGGACCATCGCGTTACTTGCACTACTTAGAACGTCGTTAAACTACGGAAAAATCCAACAATTGGAAATTTCCCGGCAGGGGAAAAAGTGGGTATTTATATCCGATCGAACTTTTTAACATATTCTAAAATACCCGGAAAAACACACTGACAAAATTAGACAATCCGATCGATACACTGAGTTCCCAATACAACCCAGAAAATAAAACTCTGGAATGCAAATTAAAAATTCCCAGAAAACTCAGGAATATTAATATAAAATTACTGTGCAAATTAAATTGGCAGAACAGGCCGTACGGCCGCGGAAGAGCCGCACAAGCCAGCTTGTGCCGCTCTTCTGCGGCTACTTAATCGATTTAGGCCTTCCGTTTTGTACAGTAATTCTTACAATATTCTTCTTAATTTTCTGCATATTTTTAATTCACAAAAATCCATTAATTTCAAAAAAGTCCAGAGAGCATATTAAAATCGAGGTTTCGGGTCGATCGGACTTCTAATTCCGTCGGGACTTCGCCTAAGGCTCTAGCTAGGCTCTGATACCACTGTAAGGTTCCTAGGCACCCTAGTGAGGTCTCACAAGTCATCATCCATGCAAATTTCTAAAAAATACGGTGCCGAGAAACCCTAGAACGGATCGTCAACTAGATATATAGGCAAAGCGAGTAAGTAAACGGAAATATAGCTAAAGGGAAGGGGCTACAACCTTTGTAGATCCGGTCCACCACTTCCTAAGCTCCGCGATGATCTCCCTCCACTGTCCAAATCGAACCCTTGACTCTAGCATTGGCATCATCGAAGAATGGGCGGGATTGATCGTCGGTTCGATGCCGAAGATGATCTACGTCGAGGCATCACAAGAACAAGCTCCAACTTCACCAAGCCTTGAAAACTTGTGAAGGAAACACCCTATACTACTTGGCAAGAGGTAGAGGATGAAGAAATAGGAATTGGGTAGACTTTAGTTTTGGATTTCCCACACTTTTTCATCAATCACCATTGATGTAGCAAGCTTTTTTTTTTCATGTTGAAGAAGAAGAAGATGAAGAAAAAGAATATGATAAGTATTTTGTAAATGATAAATAAATCAATACTTATCATTTACTAACCCTTGGTTAGTTGTAGAGAATGGACCATGGTTAACTTGAATGGTTAGGGTTAAGGATGAGACAAGAATGGTGGACTAATTCAAAGCTTCAAGAATCTTCAACTAGCAAACAAAAATAGCAACCATTCTTTTCTCATCTTTTTCCAACATAAATAAATAAATAAATAAGGAAAAAGAAAACCCTAATCATAATCTTAACCATGGTCTAATTCTTTACACTAACCCTAGCTTGCATGTATCATCAAACATGATACAATCATGTGCACAAAATATATCACATATGCAATGTGCACAAACCAAGTGAGTAAATCCATTTAAAGTGAACCAATACTAATTAATGCAAAGTAATATATCAAATATATAATTATATATTAAATCATTAAATCAACACTTGATTCAATGATCCGGTCATATCGCATATAACCGGCTAGTATCCAATGTATCGGCTTATCGAATCAATCCTTGATTCGATAACTAGGTTATATCGCATATAACTAATCGATACATTCATCGCGAGAATAGAATACGGTATCACATACACGCATTATTCTCGGTCCCGCACATATCTCATATGCGCTCCTATTTCGTTTCGCTTGAGCCAGGAAACCTCTGTGTAGGACTCTAAAGACTCGTCAATACGCCGGCAGCAGATGTTGATCATATCAAACACCCACAAGCCGCAAGCGGTCTGCTAAACGTAACGGCCACCCGGGTATTGAGCGATCAGAAGATCGACGAGCAAGCCCGCTCACACTCCTGTGAATCCAACCAATAACACTTACCGTACAGTCCGGTCTGTTCGTCTGATATGTCGCATATCTCGCCTAGGGGTGGTAAACGTCAGACCCCAGTAGCTCGATAAGTCATGCCGACTTGAGGTCCATAACATTCATGAAACTACTGATAACTCTTACCAGTATATCACGGCAACCCTGGCCAGGGATTTCCTGTTATGGCCAGTCGTGCATTGCGCAACATCAACCCCCAATACCGGGAGAGACGAATCCCCTCCTATCACTCATTGCCTCCATGTGAATCGGGACTGTACCCAAAAACCACCTGTTTGCACGCCTCAGTAGAGCCGTGGTAGGGTGGAAATCAAAGCACAGTGGGAGACACACAAGACTCTATGACGATCTCGGGTCAACAGACTAAGCTGTACCAGTGTCACCAGAGAACTGCCATCTGACGTGAGGTATAATACCATCTGGGAGTTCTCGGCGAGTCCGTTCAGTGTACCCAGTCTCCACTGAGCACCCGCATACCATCTTCGATGTCAAACACCAATGGATATGGGATCATCCATCGCCCATCGCATGGGTCGAGAAGATATGCGCTAGTCTACTCTGGAATATCGATGCCCCGTCTCGATATTCCCTCGACTAGGAACATTTCAAGGATGTACTCATGGACTACCCAGGCCCCACTAGTATAATCTACATCATAGTCCTGAAAGTCGAGTACACATCCTAAGGGCTTTATCAACATGTAACAGAGAGACAGAAAGTATACACGTTAAGATAAAGAGCAACCAGATAGCGTACTATCATGTCGAGCAAGAAAGTCCTACCTATATATATCCCAGCATCCACTACAATATACATCCAATGTACAGTAATGGCCTCTAGGGCATATATATAACTAACAGCTAGCTGCGAAGCGACGCCGTTTCTGATTACGGTAAATACAAGTTTTCATATTAATCACCCTCCTTTCTCTACTTGTGCTTACCTGGCCACAATTGGCGGTGAAGAGGCGATTTGAGGTCCTCACATCTTTCCCTTTGGAAAGTTAGGAGCAGTCTAGTTGACCTAGGTGACCCTAGATCTTGGCTTGATTGTGCATTTGTGATTGATTGAATGTGTGTCTAAGCTTTTTATTGAAAAATCTTTTTGCAAAAAGCTCCTTATAAAAAAAACACAAAAAGGAAAAAATTTTACAAAAACTTGCCACTTGTCGCTAAGAAATCCGTTGCACCCCACTTACACCCACTTTCCTCTCATTGACGTTTTCTTACCCCCACCTTCTGTTTTTCACATTTTTGACTACACTACCTCCTTAGTGTATGTCCGGTTGGATTAGGGACACTAGCGCCCGATTAGTCCGTGTCTCGTTAGTACCGACTGACGACGCTTTCAACTCCGAAGTCGAAATTCCTTCCACCTCTTTACCTTCACTTTCATATTCTTCGTCTACTAAGGAGATGTCGGGATTGAATCCTAACAACCCCTAACCCGCTGGACTGATTCCACCTCCGCTAGGTGCGAATAACCCACAACACCCACCTTTTGAAGCGCCCCAACGAATCGCGCTCCAGGATCTTTTCTACCCTATCCGCACCGCTTTACCAACTTGTCTTTCACTTCCACCAGCAAATGGGGATAACTTTGAGATTAAACCCCACTTCATCAACATGTTGCCAAAATTTCACGGACTGGAATCCGAAGATGCCTATATCTTCATAAACAAATTCCAGAATGTTTGAGCAATGATGAAGACAACACAACTTTCTGATGATGCTATAAGGCTACGTGTCATTCCATTCACCTTATGTGACCTAGCCGAGAAATGGTTGTATAGCACAGCATCACACTCGATTAAAAATTGGGAAGAGTTTGTTAAAAATTTTCTAAAAAAATTTACCCACTTCACAAGACCGCGAGAATTCGCAATGAGATTATTCAATTTTCCCAGCTTCCTTTCGAACTTTTTTGGAAGTGTTTTGAAAGATTTAAAGACCTACTTGTTCAATGCCCTCACCACGGTATCGAAAATTGGCAACTTTGCCAAACTTTATACGAAAGATTGAACCCAGCAACTAAGCAGTTGTTGGAAACCATTTGTCAATGTCACTTTCTAACAAAATCTAGCGAGGAAGCTTGGCAGTTTCTCGACGATCTTGCTGAACAAACACTTCAGTGGGAGAGCACTAAGACCACCTCATCTTCTTCAACTGGTCAGTCTAGGGCAGGCATAGATCAACTAGATATGTCGATTGCAATGAAGGCCGAAATGACCGCACTTACGAAAAAGGTAGAAGCAATTGAGACCAAAATCTCATCGCCTTCTCCTGTCCCTGCTTTACCTCCACGAACTGTTTGCGCTTGTTGTTCGGATCCATCCCATCTTACTGAAGAGTGTCCTTACAATCCACCTGTTCAAGAACAAGATCAAGTCAATGCTTCCTTTCAGCAAAGACAAAGAAATGATCCATACTCTTCGACTTATAATCCTGGTTGGAGGAGCCACCCAAATTTTGCTTGGAATCAAAATCAACAATTCCAAGGCAATAAAACTTTTAAAGGCCTCCTCCTCCACAAAAACAAGCACCTCAACAAACTCAATACCAGCAACCTTTCCAACCACAAGCTTACCCAAACCAAATGAACAATTTTATACCCAACAACTCTTATCCTCAAAACAATTTTGTTCAACCAAATGACGATAAGGTTTCCTCGCTAGAACGAAGTGTAGATGCATTTTTAAAACAATCTACACAATCCGCAGCAAGGTTAGAAATGTCACGCCCCGCTTCCCAAAATACGGAATACGAGGGGTTAACAAGGCCAGCCATGCTCCTACGGTCAAGGAAATGTCCTGCCGTAGTCACACTTCGGCTTCTAGTTTTACATGGTAAACAGTAAATAATGCGCAGGTAATGAGAAATGCAGTAACTAAACAAAACAATGTAAGGAACTGACATGATGGGAAACAAAAGGGTATAACCCTGGATAGCTAATCGAGATGTCCGTGATGTACGTCTAGTCCTGGTCCAGGCTAAATCCTCTCCTCACGCTGAGCATGCATACCCAGGTCGTCAGAGCGACACAATAGCAATATAATATATACAACAAGTGACAACTCGAACAGTAATAGTAAATATATATAACGGTATAGGTATGAACATGTAGTAATCAATGCAGTGGAACAGTAAAAGCAGTAAAATGATATGCTAATTATGTCAACACAGTAAGTAATGTATCTCAATGCCATTATCCCTATCAGTCTCTAAGTCCACTGTACAGGTCACTAAGCCTATCATCAGTCCAAGTGTGAGAATCAACCACTCGCGAGTGTCCTCCACCCAAGGGTAGAACCCAAGGGTAAGGGACCACGGGCCCAACATGTAACTCACGGTAATAATCATGTACCCTGTAAATCTCCATATATCTCCATATATATAAGCCGGCAAGGGACTCCCGAGATTCTGTTGAACTCACACTCAAACTACCCCACACCCCGTGGTCTACATCAAACGCTAACCATAATCTCAAATACCAATCGGTCTGTGACAAGTCTGCGCGAGAACTGGAGGCAGGACCTCCATCAAGCACGTCCCGACTAATACCTAAGATAAATGGCGGTGTCTGGTGCCTTATCTGTGACACCCGTGCAAGACCTTCCATAAGTGTCCCATACCACTTATAGTCACACGTACACGCGTTCCACAGACGTCGACAATGCAATAGAATAATAAGGTTCACTGATTGTGTGCAAGTACGTGTCACTTTCACTTATTCACTTATACACGAACACTAACGTACTTGCCACAATCCTCACTAATACCTAACACTGGGTATTGCACGTTATCAGTAAGTTATCAATGCAGTGACATGTGTATGATGCGTAAACAGTATGTAAAGCATGATTTGGGTGTCATGAATCAGTAATCTACCACTTGCATAATTTATCATAAATCATACGGTTACAGTTTAGTGAAACGATAAAAGGAGAATAATTAGTATGTTCAGTTATCTATTCAGCGAATTTAGTTTCACGCCAATCGGGTTCCAAGATCATTAATTATAGCCATTTCATTTTAAGCGTTCACGGCTGGAAATCCAGTTTCAGAATCGGAAGCCCGTTTCGCAACGCATTTTAATCCCAGTTAGGATCAGATTTTAGTGATGCTACAGCTGAATGAAATCTATAGTTTCAAGTAAGGTTTTCAACGCAATAGACGGATCTTCAATCATGTCTGTACGTCAGGAGATATACACTGTTCAATACTAGTATGTAAATTCTGATTCTGTTGGGACTGTTATACGTCCACATCTATTAAATTACAGATTAAATAACAAACGATAACGAAACAGAATGAAACCACTTACGTTGTCTATCTAACAGATTCACCTTCCACAAACAGTAGAGTTCCGCAACCTACAGATTAAGGAAATAGTATGGTACCCATTACGGGACAGCACCCAATAAACAGAGTCGCTCTGGACTGCAGTCCAGAGTCGCACTCCGATCTAAATATTGTCATAGTTCAAGTACAGAAACAATTAAAAACTTGCATAGGGTTATAGTTCGTCGAGTCAGCTTCAATTTAAGCCTTCGAACATATCATTCCAGTATGTATATAATTTATGGTGATTTTAACGGTTTTCAGGTACACAAAATTTCCAATTGTATAGGTAAACTTGGGGGTAGTCGTTTTAATCATTAATGGTCATATTTTCCAACGAAATTCACACACTAGATTCACTGCCATACGGGCCATATTATACAATTGAGTTCCACCAAATTAAATGATGATTTCCATTGAGAACATGCATCGAACAGTTGCGACGTAATATTTAACAGGAAAGTAAAACATGGGACATACACGATTGTAATTTGTAATTATCATAAAGTAGCATGTAGCAAGTAGAGAACTTGCCTGGACATGATGAATTGCTGGCACGGTACGCACGGGCACGACACACGCGGCAACAACGGCAAGGGTTTGGCCTCGACTGCGGTTCGGCCTCGGCTAGACGTGGAGCTTGGGGGCTCTTGCCATTGGTAGTCGATATGGAGGGCAGTGGTGTAGCGGGGAGATGAATTCGTCGGCTAGGGTTTGAGAGAGATCAATAGAGAGTGAGGAAGAGATATAGAGAGAGAGGAGTGTTAAGAGAGAGAGAGAAGTGTAGAGAGAGAGCGATTTCAGAGAGTGAGAGAGAGAGGACAGCGGGAAAGAGAGAGTAGAGGAGATAGAGATAAAGAGTGAGAGAGTGAGATGAGAGGTAACAGAAAGAGATTGAGAAAGAGAGAGAGAGTGAGTGATATAGAGAGGGAAAGAGAGAGTGAGAAGGAGAGAGAAACAGAGTGAGAGAGAGAGATAGAGAACAGAGGAAGGGAGAGAGAAGGAGAGAGAGAGTGATCGAGAGAGAGAGATTTAGAGAGAGGATGATGGCGACGGTGATGATGATGACGACGTAGGGTGCCGACGAGGCGGTCCCGGTGAGAGGAGGCTCGCCGGCGAAAGGTAGGTGGGGGTCGAGATGGGTGCAGGGAGCTCGGTGTGTGCAGGGGTCCTGTGGAGGTGCCGGCGGCGATGGGTGCAAGGGTGGTCGGTTGCGGGTGATGGTGGAGGGAGAGAGAGAAGGTGGAAAGAGTGAAGGCGAGGAGGAGGTGAGCGACGGTGAGAGGACGAGGTGGCTGCAGTCGTCGACATCGGGGGAGTGGGGTGCAGGTGAGTTTCGAGGAGAGACGGGAAGGGAAAGAGAGAGAGGGAGAAGACATGGGGGAGAGAAGGAGAGACGATGGTCGCGCGTCGTGGGGAGTAACGGCGCGGGAGCGTGGCCGACAAGAGCGCGCGCGTGGACGAAGGAGGCAGCGGAGAAGGCGGATCGCGCGCGGGAAATCAGGAAGTAGCCGTTGGGGAGATGACACTGTAGGAGCGGGTCGGGTAGGAGGCGAGCGGGCTGGAGCGAGAGTGGGCCTGGGCTGGGTTATAAATAATTTCTATTAATTGTTGTGGGCTGAGGAAAAATGTGGGCCGAGGAAAATTAATATAAAGGGAAAATGGAGAAAGGTCGGGCCAGAAGAATTATAATGGAAATGAATTTATTTAAAAGGGTGGGCTTGGGTTCTATTAAAAGAAAAATGGGGTTGGGCTGAGGGGATTAGTTGGGAAAAATGTAGTAGGGTTTGGGTTTTAATAAAATATATTAAGTTCTAAAAGAATGGGCTTGGAAAATAGTATATGAGCTGGGGAAAAATTATGGAAAAAAGTGAAGATTTAGGGTTTAATGGGGTTTCTTTAAAATAATTAAATACTTAAAAATAACAAAAATTTATAGTTTAAAGAGAAATACGGATTTAGGCGTATATAAAAGAACCGGGTATTACAGGAAACTTCCATTCAGTCTTTGGTGCAAAACAGTGCTTCGCATGATCAAAGTATCAAATCAATTGAGGCCCAAATTGCACAACTAAATGTTGCGTTGAGCGAGCGAGAAAAGGGAAAGCTTCCATCTCAACCATTGCCAAATCCCGGTCATACACATAACGCACATGTTGCTTATGAAAAACAAAATCATAATGTAAATTCTGTGACCACGTTGAGATCTGGAAGAGTGTTGCACAATAACGTGGGTATTAGTGATGACACCTCTGCCGGTGCTTCTTCTTCATCTTCTTCATCTTCTTCTTCATCTTCATCTTCTTCGTCAGAGCCTGTTCTTCATTCTTTACAAGGCTTTTCTTCTTCTAATTCGAACGGACCCACATCTCACTTCACGAACACACCAACACTGGGATTCGTTCCAACTCCGCAATCTACTCCACAAATATTGGACTCAACAAATTTTCAAAATATTTCATTTCCAAATAGGTTGAGATCCAATAAACCAACTCCCCAAATAGAGAAGATTATGGAGTTATTCAAGCAGGTTAGCATTAACATACCTCTCTTGGATGCAATCCAACAAGTCCCTTCTTACGCAAAAATCTTAAAGGGCTTATGCACCACGAAGAGAAAGTCTCAGGTACCCAAGAAAGTGCTCATAGCTAGTGCTGTGAGCAATGCTATTACCCAACCTCAATCTTTGCCCCAAAAACGAAAGGACCCTGGCTGTCCTACAATTTCAATAACAATTGGGGATAAGAACATCAATCGAGCACTTTTAGATCTTGGTTCCAGTGTTAACCTGCTTCCCTTTTCCGTTTATGAGCAATTAGGTGTTGGAGAGTTGAAACCCACTCATTGTACTCTCCAAATGGCTGATCGATCCATCACCCATCCTAGGGGTGAGTTAGAGGATGTGTTGATCAAAGTAGGGGACTTCATATTCCTCGTTGATTTCATTATTATGGACACACGGCCTGTGGCTAACCCACGGAACCAAATTCCGGTGATCCTCGGTCGACCATTTTTGGCCACTTCCAATGCTGTTATCAATTGTCGCAATGGCTCTATGACTCTATCCTTCGGGAAGATGTCAAGTGAGTTCAACATTTATAAAATAGGAAGTCTACCCTCCGTTCCTAAAGCAAGTATACGTGATGTTTTCTCGATCCACGAAATCATGCGGGAGGACTGTGAGCTTGAAAAATTTCTGTTCGATCACAGTTGTTTTGACGCCACTAGTGCGTTCCTCCTTGAATCTGACACAGTTTGCACAACCGATAACGATTACGAGTGTTTCACTTTTTCAGACGATTTTGAAGACTCACCGCCCGAGTTTGAGTCCTTTGAATTTTCGGATGAGTTAGTTGAACCATCCGACTCGGTTGCTTACAGTGATTTCGAACCATTGATGGAATCCTTCGAGTTCGAGAGAGTTTCACCAATTTTACCTTCAATTGTTCCACCTCCAAAACTCGAACTCAAGCTGTTGCCGTTTCACTCTAAATACGCTTACTTAGGTGAGAATGAGACCCTTCCTGTTATCATCTCGGCATCTCTAGCTTTCGAGCAAGAGAAAGCTCCGTTAATGATCTTACAAAACAACTGGCAAGCTTTTGGCTGGACTATAGCGGATATCAAGAAGATTAGTTCCCTCATAATTGAACATCATATACATATGATGGATGATGCCAAGCTAGTAAAGGATCCACAGAAACACCTCGAGGATTTTGTGGTTAATCAACCTCCACCTATAGAAGTTGAACCACCACCTTTTCTTCTAATAAAATACGAGAATGCCAATATTCCACTCATTTCTGATCATTCACATTCTCGTTTTTATTTATCATCACCTTTTATCTCCTCACATTCACGTTCACGCAAACCCTGTCCATACCATCACTTCTCTCTTCCCCACTTCTTCTTGCCTCTATACAACATGTTCTTCCACCGACCAATACATTACATTGATAAATTTTTCAAATGGTTGATGTTGACTTTTGGTCTTTGCAAAGCTTGGTATTGACCAATAACTTTGAAACCCCTCTTTAAAAGCTTAACTTTGTTTAATTCAAGTTTGGGGGAGATTTTGTTGGCTCTACAAAGAAAGTGATTTTTAGCCAACCGTATGATTGGGGGTACGTTTACCACTTGTAAAAAAAAATTGGGTATTTTTGTAAATTTCCATTTTTAATAAAATAAAAATAAAAAAATAAACAGGGGTATGCCGACAATTTTGACTCTCTTGGTGTAGCCTGACAGTGAGGACACTGTCAAGTTTAAGTTTGGAGGTGTGCTCGGTAAGCTTTCTTCCTTCGCATTCATATGTATAATTTTGCATTTGCATACTTATTTTAAAACCCATAAAAATTGAAAAATTATAAAATTATAAAAATTGAAAAATTCAATTTTGGACATAATTGACTTAAGTTTGACAAGACAGTTAACTAGCTAGGAAAAACTAGATCCTAAACTTAGTAAATTAAAAACCCTAAAAATAACCTTTCTTAAAAATTTAACGGTAGAAAATATATGTCTTTGTAGTTTACTTAGAAATAGGCAAATTTTGAGTTCACTTCTTGGGGTAAGTCAAAAATAAGGGAAGAGTATTGATATTTTTATTAAAGTATAAATCTGAAAAATAATTCCTAAGCTTAAGTCTAAATTCTGAAAATATATACCCTACAAATTGCAGAAACACGAACCTTGAAACTTGGAATAGTAGAAGAGACCTTGAAATGCTCTTGTCTAAAGTCCTTAGTATAAAGGGAAATAAAATAAAAATACAAGTGTGAAAAAAGAGAAAAATAAAAAATGAACACTGGTTTTTGTAATTACTTAAGGCTGCATAAATAGAAAAAAATATTTAACGAGGGTGCTTTATCACCTAGTGCCATAAACCAACTGGTTTGGGAGTCACTGCTAAAACCTTAGGTGTTACAAGACTAGGAATTACGTCTTAATGTGCAAACACATTTTGTAATCGGTCGTTGGTACCTCAAGAAGTATTAACGGTCGCATGAAGAATGTGTAAGCAATTTCATCTAAAAAATTCACCAACTAAAAGTACTTTGGACGATGGACAAGAGTATGATAGCTTGAATTGAATTTCCAAGTAGGGGTGACACATACACACACGTAGGGGTATATGATTGGGGTTTGGATGAGAGATAGGAATGAAAAATATGACTTATATCTTTAGTAGAGATGATAAAAATTCCTAAGTTGAGATAGAACCTTAGAAGGAAAATTCAAAAGATGCTAAAAGCTAAGTAAATTTACAAAACATATACGATCTTAGTTAAATGATAAGGAAGCGTGAAAAATACGGGTTGATAATTTCTAAGTCAAAGATAATAGAATTTCTTGTTAGAAAATCGAATTGGAGAATAAAAGTCAATAGGCCGAATTGATAGGATTTTGTGGGTAGTATCCGCTGAAAACTCTCAGGAGACAACACTCCTCCTACTAGGGACACCTAGAGGTTTAACGGCTTGTTGCACGAGCTCAGTGCAATCATGTTTCCCTACGAAAGTGAGGTTAGGTCCTTTTCAAGAATAAAACTAGTTTTGCTCGAGGACGAGCAAAAGATAAGTTTGGGGGTATTTGTTCATATCATAATTTTGCATTATTATATTCCCCATTCTTATTCATTTTACAAATAAACAGGTGCTTTTGATCCATGTCTGCTATATAGTTGCAGGTTACAGGTTCTCGGAACGAAAACGGTGAAAATGATGAAAAGACGATACAAAAGTGAGACTACGACCAACAAATGAAAGAATCTTGATCATGCCTACAGTTGAAGAATAAACGAAGATCAATGGACAATTTCACAAAGCACACGGTAAAAGTCTACCACATTCTATACTGTGGAAATCTGGAAGAAACTAGAAGACATTCTGAAGAACCAAGTGAAGAAAAATAAAGGAAAATGCAACCAGAAGCAGCCCAGAGAAGTCCAGCTCAAGACCCCTCTATATGGCCGCGGATCCGCGGCCAAACAGGGCTTTTGGCCGCGGTTCCGCGGCCATGACGAGCACGTGTCGGTGCTTATTGTGACTGTGTGGCGGTGCGTTGACTACGCTTCTTAGGGGTAAATTTGTAAATGCAGATAGGGATCGAATGTAACCCTAGGGTTTCTATGATCTATAAAAAGAAACCCTAATACTCTTTTTGAGAGCATGCCTCTTCATGTGCCTCTTTTCATTTATCAAAATTCAGAATTGTAAATTCCTGTAATGTTTGAAGAGTGTATCAAATAAAAAATAAAGTAAGTCTTTCTTTTCTTGCCCTAGTTTAATTTTCTTTTCTGCCCTAATATAACTTTTATTAATCTACCCTACTTTAGATTTTATTTATCTGCCGTTGATTAGATAACTAGGTTATTAAAAACAATCATAAAAAATGAAATCTTTTAATTCCCTAATGAGTGAGTAGTTTCTCACTTGTTAGGGTTAGGAATAGGAAAGGTTTGAGAAATGAAAATCTATCACCCCTTTCTTGCCCGTCATACATTTTAAATAGGACTCTA
Organism: Agapanthus africanus; assembly: GCA_030015575.1. NCBI lineage: Eukaryota > Viridiplantae > Streptophyta > Magnoliopsida > Asparagales > Amaryllidaceae > Agapanthus > Agapanthus africanus. The sequence goes on along the minus strand of JASDDO010000148.1, from coordinate 319,568 downwards.
TGCATACATACACACACCGCTCACTACGGCACTCTATCCCACGAGGTAGCGGTGATACCGTAGTTTAAAAAGACCGGTTGTGTATGTTTTCCATGGAGGTTAGGGTAAGAGTTAAGAAAGGACGGACAAGGACCTAGAAGAAGAAACCTAGTTTCTTCCCGATGGTACTAATTCACTTTGTTAATTATTACCTTACCACCTAAATAGATCTTAATTAGAGCATAGAAAGCGGTGAGGAATATTGACTTTCCAAACTTAATCTAAACCTAACCCTAGTAAGATTTTTAATCAACTCATTTCAGTTTTTAGTGATAATCAATCCAACCCCAATTGGAATTAACTCGTTAGAACAATTAGAAAATACACAAAATCCCTGTGGACCGACCCGTACTCACCGGCTAGCTACCAAGCGACGTCGTTCTTGATTACGGTAAAATTCTTTGATTCATCTTTCGAAAGCGTAAGCGCGCATACGCAAAACATCTCACAATCATGGATCGACGAGAAAAGGTTCTCAAGAATAGAGTAATCCCTCTAATACTTGTTTCGTGGGGAAATCGTTCGTATGGGGAAACTACTGAGGAACGTGAAAACGAAATTCGACAAAAGTTTCTACACCTCTTTCCTTAGATCTGTATCTTCATCGTTCTTGTCTTTTCCTGTTTCGTGAATTTCGAGAACGAAATTCTTTTTGTAGTTGGGTATAATGTAATATCTTATCACGATCGTACGTTATTTAACGATTTTAATTAGTATTTTGAATTTTTTTATTTATAATTTAGGTTGTGATTGGTTTGAATAGTATATGTGTTTAACGGACCCGACCCGCTTGCATGCAACCTGTTATGGTGCAAGAGTATCTTTTATTAATATTTATTTGTAGACTAAATCTATATGAATCTCTAATAATAGATATAAAATATTTATATATATATATATATATATATATATATATATATATATATTCTGGTAGGCATATGTTATGGATATTTTTTATATATTAATTGTCAGTATATTTTATCTTTTTAAAATATCTCATGATATTATATTGACGATTATCTATTGCAGGTAAATCTTTAATATCCTAAGATATTGTGATTAGAATAAAAATTTTCTAACCATTAAATTTATGGTTTAAGTGGGTTACATATATGTAAATAATTTCTAGTATATTTTTGAAATTTAGTGGAGACGGATTGGCTATCTTAATATTTTTATATAATATTTTAGCTATTTACTTATACCAATATATATATATATATATATATATATATATATATATATAAACCTAACATACTATAAAAATAAAAATATATTTATACAAAAACTCTCCTTCTCTCTCTGCCTTACAATTCTCTCTTTCTCGCATATCCCTCTCTCTCTCTCTTTCTCTTTCATCTCCCTTTCTTTATCGCAGCCCCATTGTCACAATAACACCTTGAGCAAACTTGAAAACCTTAGGCGAGCTTTCAAATTTATGTCTTGCCTTATTCGTCGTCTACGTGCGCGTGTTCATTTCCGTGATCGCGTTCGAGACAAATTGTTAACATGCTACATGCTATAGTTATATAATATACGTATATATTATCGTGATAATATATATATTCTTTCATTTTATGCGATTGTTATTTTATCATCTAATGTTGGTTAACTAATTTAACAAATAACCCTAAATAATAAGCTTAAATTATAATAAGTTTAGTGCATATTAATTTATAAGATAATTAATTGGTATTATTTAATGATACACCGTAACTAGTAGAATAACATGCGGTAAATAAATACTCATTATAATTATATAATTACAGGATAAATAATGAGCAAGTATTCGATACTTATCATAGTATTATTTCCGAATGGTTAGTTCACATTATGAGATAGAACTTTAAATACAAAATATAGAAATTAAATATAAAATAATAGTTCAAATATATTGATAGTTACGTTTGCATTTTACTGGTTTAATAACCATCTCTTTGTTATAAATATAAATATCGAGTATAAAATACTCATATAAATCGATCCTAAAATAAAATCCTATTCTTAATTCAGTCAAATTAATATCATGAACAAGTAATAGTCGATTTGATCTTATAACTAATTAGCCTTAAACATGACATGCTTGTTAACCTATATCCGTTAGTGTTTACTGATATTCGGTTATAATTATATTGCCTGCTGTATATCATGATTTGATTGGAATATGTGGTTGTGAAGTAGAGACCTTACTAGATTGATTAAATCATCCTGGCATGTCTGTACATAAATTCATGACTTATGCCCTACCATCCTGTTACTATTACCGTTATCATGCCAGTACCTATTGACTGTAATACTTACCGATACCAAACATGCAATCTAGGGAAATGAGGAAATCAAGAATGTAACTAAAACGTAACTCAAGAGAATATTATTGATACCGTGATTCCGGGAGTGAACGGAATAACCATTGTTGATTGTACCGTGGTCCTGTAGAGAATGAACGGGATATGTTGTATCGGGGTCCTGTGAGGAATGAACGGGATATATACGTTGAGTTATGATAAGAATTATATTAATTGGTTTCAAATACCTTTAGGATAGAGAACCTAGACACATGAACCCATAAGATACACGTGACATGATTGACTCCATATATCTTGCTTGTTACATTACATGTTATTGTTATTGCTTATCGTTTATACTCATGACATCTAGTTCTTGCATCTAGTATATACTATATTTTACACTGGTTATATTATTATAATATTTATGACGCGCTGACGTCTGGGTTTTGCATAGCCGGATACTTGACTTTAGCACGTGAGAATTGTGAGTATTTCGACAGGATTGCCGATCAATGAGGACCATTTCACTGATATAGCTCTTATTGATGGTTATGCATTCTTTTTTCTTAGATTTTTATTTCTTCCGCTACTATTTTCTGTTATCGTTTTTATGGATATACCATATTCTAGCAGTGCCCTGCAGGTTCTTGGACATATTTAGAAATAGATAGTTATATTATTATTCTTGATTACTGATTAACAGCCTTAATATAACTATGGAAGGATATTTTCTTACCGTGGGTAGTATGGCTGGTTTTATCACGTTTCGTATTTACGAATTTTAGGAAGCAGGACGTGACATTTACGGTTCTCCAAAATTCCTTCTTTTGTGTCTATTTAGTTTCATACCTCCAAAATATCGTCAACAATATAATTACTATTGTACCAATAAAAAATTATGTATCAAAAATAAATTTTTTTAGATACAAGTAATAGTTTTTGAAGAGAATAGATACAGGTGATAATTGTACTTATTTTTTTCCCTTTTCAAAGCGGATCTCTTTGAAGCGAAATATCTTGTTCAAACATCAACTCCGTCAATAATCATTTCACGAAGTGGTTCCATTGTCCACGAATTGCCTTAAAATTGTTGTTCCTTGGTGGTATAAAATGGAACCAAAGTTAAATGAAATCATATAAATTACAATAAAATTTACATAATAAAATGAAAAATAAAAATAGATGGTGAAATCGTCAGCTGATGTACGGGCAGCGAGTCTCGGCACGTCGTCTCCAAAATACAACAGCCAACGAACAACACGTTTCGCTTTTCATTCCTGCACAGAGCAAGGAGCAAGTGCTTTACCCACACCTTTTCTTTACCCGTAATTGTGAATAATATATTGTATGAAAAATGTCATTCCTTCAAATTAAGATAGAAACATATGAATATATATGTGTTTAAATTGTAACATGAGAAAATAAAAATAAAATAATAGACCAAATAAAGTGATCATTAATAGTCTCAATAAACACCAATTACAAGTATCATCCATGATACTAATAAATCAATAAAAATGGTCCATTAAAATGACCATAGTAAACCCAATTAATATCAGCATTTAACATTTATGCATAGTGAAGGACTTAAGATGCTATTACAAGTCAAAAGCACTATTTAATTACCCAAATATTAATTGGACCCAATAAAAATATAAATATGGATTAATATTAAGTTTAATATCGATGATAAATACTTCATGGTTACCAATGAATGCAATTTGATTCTTCTTGAAGGCAATTATTCAATTGTGGAAAAAATTATGCAAAACATTGAATTGCCACAACAACACGCATAAATATGGGAAGGAAGTCACAACTAACCCAAAAGGGATTAATATATGTAGCTATGTATGAAAGACTTTGGAGATATATGGTAGGTTGCTAATAATATTAATCATTTTTTGCATCATAAATGTGTCACGTAATATTGAAGACTATGTGAATGCTTGTTTATGTACAAAATTTTGTTTTTGCAAAGTTTAAGGGTTAGGAATCTTGTCATGAATTTGACTAATTAATATTTAACATAAGAGAAAGAGATGTTTACATTTTTTTTTAGATTGCTTATGTGAAAGGGGTCAAAATCAGTTGATTCTCAGGACAACCCCTAACCTATTATGATATAAGCAAAGTATTCACATGTACAATGTAGTTTTCTATGTAAATATATAGCATTAGATCATAATATCATATAACAAATACTGAAAATGGTTACGAGACATGAATATTTCTCATAAAATAGAAATGAGGTTTATGTCGCTAGGTGTTGCAATGCCAAAGAGGGTAAAACAAGGGATGGGGTCCATGGGTTTAGTTAACATAGGACCTCCCCTAGAGTGGATCATGCACCAACAACGAATTCGTTGTGGTCGGCCGCAACTTCATTTTTCTTAATAGAACTACAGAATCTTCTGTATGCGCCGATCATCAAAAGAAGCTGAGGAAAATTGACATTTTGACCAAACATAGAAAAGAAAATCTTTCACCGGCCGCAATATAAGGGCCTGCGTCCTGGTACTATAAAGCCATCTAGGAGCACAACTCTTTTAATTTAGAAATTCAGTAAAATTGATTTCCTGAGGTATATTATGAAGCCCATAATTGACTTCTTTATAATGCAAACCCCCCCCCCCCCCCTACTTTTTCTAATTTTCTTTTTAATGTTTTAATTTTAATTTTATTTTCTTATTTAAATTTTGAAATGTTTATAATGATTTGACTATTGCCTCTAAGGTCCGGGCCTAATTACCTATGTACCATGGACCCTGATCTGAGATATTAGGAGGCAGTTTGAGCCAGAATCTTGGCCCGATAATGACCCATTAAAAATACAATGGTTCCCGATGAAACGGGGGCTGCAGGCACCCTGCGGACGTGGCCTCTCACACGAGCCAGTGAGGCTCCGCTAACTATTTTACGGTTAGGCATCTGGACCCTATTGGCCCACGTGAGAGGTCACTGCAGCTTTGGACATACAGGGTCCCTGCAGTCCCCGTTTTTTCACCGTTCCCTTATTTTTTCCTCTCCAAATTGCGGCAATAAATCGTCTCGAACTTTTTCAATCATCTAATTGGACCCATTATTCTATAAAGATAAGATATATTGATACAAATTACAACCTGTTAATTTTGTATCATGTATATGGACAAACAACTAATATGGAAATTATATTATACATGATTCCCGATTGAATTCTTAAGTGCCGGCGCATAAATAAACTGTCAGACTTTGACAAAATTTTAAATAGATTCTAAGTTATAGGCCCAAACAAAATTTACATATATGCAAATTGGGCTTAAAAGAAGGCCTAATGATATTCAAGTGCAGATATTGAACACAAAAAAGAAGCGGAGAGTACAGTTAGTTCGTGAAAAGCTGGCCATTACACTGTAAAAATCGGATAGGTTCAATCTATGATCAATGCTGGTTTCCTAACTCCTAAAGGACCTACTAAATTCATCGAGCCGCTCGCTCCAACGAATCAAAACGGTTGGTTGTTGATGGAATCCCTTGTCAGCTCTTTATGAAATACTTGTTTGATCGTGGGCTTTTAGCTTTCAGATACATCAAAAGCTAAATGTGTGGTAATAATATGAATGACCCGACACCGAATTCTAGTAATAATATCAGCGAAAAAAGAAAGAAAGAAAGAGAGGTTTTTCTACTCTTTTAGACATGTCGAGCCCTGAATTATTGGTTCAATCTGTAGCTCCACTCAAATCGAATCCAATCTCGAGCCAAAAGTAAGCAGGCTGGTGCTTCTAACAAAGTGAAATAGATGGTTCCCACCTTTTGATAAGGACTTATCTTTGCCAATTATTTTCATCTCATAATGTTAAGAGAATAATGGAGGAAAGAGGCCATAGGAGGGAATTTCCTCCTATGGCGTCGAAAAAATACTCCCTATCTTATTTTTTCCGACGATCGGCACCCACCATCTTTATCGTTATCATCTAAGATGTGGGTACACAAAATTTCATGTGATTCTACAACTTTTTCACCGTTGATTTAGTGGGTTCAAAATTAACGATTTACCGACAATAGAACTTTTTACATTGCTAAATCAACGGTGAAAAAGTTGTAGAATCACATGAAATTTGGTGTACCTACATCTTAGATGATAACGATGAAGATGGTGCGTGCCGATCGTCGCAAAAAGTGAGGGAGGGGGTATTTTTTCGACGCCATAGGAGGAAATTCCCTCCTATGGCATCTTTCCTCCATTATTCTCTAATGTTAAACATGCAAATTATATTCCTCAACTAACCTAGCTACTGTTTTCCACTTTGTTACATAGTTACTAAAAAGTTTTGGTTGTCCATATGTTCTTTTTGAGATGCTTTCTTCTCTTTAGAATATTCTACTTCTTCATAGGATAGAATAAATATGTGGTCCAATATTTCCAAAGTTCTCCCCAAATCAAAGGTCCATGGCAAGAAAAGGACTTGCATTTATGAATTATTGGAATGTGGATGTCTGCATGTTATAATTTGCACCAATCATGAGATTATGTCCATCACCTGTTCCTTGTTCACTTTTGTTTCCACAATTTTTAAATATTTCTACAATCTTACCATAACATGGTAGCATGCATGAGTGTTAATGTTCCGTCCATAAAACATTATTTTAAATCAGACGATATGCGATACACACATGACTTATGTGATTGAAGTTAAAAACATCCAGGCTTTATTTTAGCGGGAACTTGATGGAAATTAATGGATGTAATTGAATTGACATGGCGATATATATAGCAATATCTTTTTCTAACAGCAATCAACAATCTTATAGATTATAGTAATCTTGGGTCTTCATTGCATGCCATCCACATATGAAGTTTCAGGTATAATTAATCATGGCAAAATTGGATGGAGTGGATTTTAAAATTTGAAGAAGTATATATATCTACATTTATTTATTTATTCCTGTATTTATTTATTTATTTTTAAGGAAGTAGTATGTACACACTTAATGGGCACATTTTTTTTTTGGGATATTAATGTGCCCAATAGTTAGTATGGATTGCTATATAGCCAGCCAATATGTGACGTACAGGTGCCATGCCCATGATCCATCCCTTTCCTATTCTTTCGACCGATACATTACCAACCTGCACTACAATAAATAAATACACCTTTATTTCGTTTCGTAGTAAGCCAACCGACGGAACAAATGGATATCCGACGAGCTAAACTTATTCCATTCCATCAGCTAATGTCCGACGGAATAAATTGCGTTGCAAAAACGGGTTCCTTTATTTCGTCGGGCACTTTATTACTTCGGATATCAGCCGACGGAATAAGTACGAAAAATCTAGGTAGTTTTTCCAGTTTTAAGCTTACTCCGTCAGGTTGTATCCAACGGAATAAGATATTTTGTCGAATAGAACCCAACGAAATAAGCTTCAGAGAAAAAATAGAGCAGATTTTGGGTTGTTTTCAAGCATTCGATACAAATTCAATTCAATTACTGATATAAAAACAACTACAACTCAATTCAAGTCAATTACCGATATACAAGTAAGAACAACTTAATTCAATTCAATTACAAATTCATTCATATTACAATCGTAATTTATAGCTTCTTAAAATAAACAAAAAAAACATATGAAAAGGAGTGATTTTTCGATGCGCGCGCATTTTGTGTTTTTCCACTTCACCTCAAGCTCGCTAGGTGCCGTTGTTGTCCAGAAATTTAGTGAAATCCATCGGGTACTATAGTGTTATAAATAGACAAGTATTAATACGCAATTTTGTCAATAATTATATGAAAATTGTATTGAAACCAAGAATTATCAAAGTTACATCCGGTACTCACTTCCTTTGATGCTGTAATCTTCGGACGAACGCTATCATCGCTTCGAGTTCTTCATGGACTTTTTATTCTGACATCCTCCTTTGTGAACCCGAAGCCAATGAGGATCCAGATGCAGAAGGAAACGAGAAGAAGGCTGCTCGAAAACCTGCGGGGGTATGGAGAGACGAGCCTTCTCCATGGAATAATGGAGTGGATGGGGATGCAGACGGAGCCACAGGGGGCACGGGATCCTGAACGAATATCTCGACACGTATCCGAGAAGGATGCAACTCCGGAACCTGATGGGCGTGATATACCGTAGGCAAAATGCCTTAGCCGCTCAGATGAACTCTCTCATGCCGGTCTGGATTGTGTCGCTGAATAACATCCTCATTAATCCTATGAAGCTCAACGAGAGTAGGATCTCGGCTGTGCTCCTCAACAAACGCCGCCACCTGCTCATCAATCTCTCTGCTCATCTCTTGCTGCATCAAATTACAGTATGAACCAAATCAAGTCAATTATTGAAAAAGAAATTAAGTAATTTAAATAACTGCAAGAAACCCGTATAGGAGCATACTCACATAATACTCAGCCGCCTCCTGTGAGCTAAGGCATTTGGAGCCGTGCATAAACTGTAACGACTCTAAAATCCTTGTACAAATGTAATTTGTTCAAATGTATAAAAATGGTATTTCAGCATGTTTAGGAGTTATAAGTTAATTTTGTTCAATAAAAATAAGAAACAACTTCCAGCTTACTGATTTGTACTCTTCACTGCTGTATCATAGCCTGTGTGTACGATTCCTGTCAGTCCTAAATATTTTTATTACTTTTTTTTTAACTTTTCGAAAGCCCAAGAGTTGCACGTGCAATACATGAAGAATAGAAAATTTCTAAAAAAATCAAACGGGATAAATGAGAAGTTAAGACAGAATAACACACATGATACAAATCTCGAGACACGTGGCGACAATACAACCGCCGAAATTCACCCCCAGGCCACCACCGGCGGTTCATATAAATCCAAATCACTCCGTGCTTCGCCCGTGCACCCCTTCGGCTCCACTCTACTCTATTTTCTTGTTTGATTTCTCTACAATTAAACAGAGAGCACTCCACCCGTTCATCTACCCAATTACACTATCTTTACTCCAATTTTTAATTCTTATAATTCATCATATATCTATATTCATCCCTATAAATACCATATCATTCTCTATCTCTCCCTTATTCTGAAAATTTCTCAAAAATTCTCTAAGTTCAAAAAAGGTTAAAACTAGTCAAGTCGAGTTAGCGATCAAAGTTCGTTCTATTGAAGACCGAAACCACTCTCGACGCTACCACGACCCCGAAGGCTTCCCTCTCTCTTTTCCTCTCTTGTCAACACCCCAAAACAAGTAAGTTCATAATCCTCTCTTCCATTTTGACTCAAACCGTATTCTAAAACAATATCGACAAAGTGGAGTTAATCCTAACCTTATTTATATTTTTAACTTTTAGCATCTTTCATAGGCCAAATAAGTCACACCAATTCTCTAACATTACTTTAAAATGTTATTCACATTATTTACCTTTTTATGTAATTAAAATTCTATGTGAAATAAACATATAACGATCTTTTTCATATAAATACCATGAGCTTTAAATATAACCATTTATTCGATAACTAGCATATATACCTCTAAAAAAACTCACGGGGTAATGACTTACCTTATTACATACATTATGGTTTCATAGCAAGAAGTTTTAGATATATGTTTAAGTTAAAGAATAAGATTTACAATAAAATACCATTGTTTTTACAAATAAATGTTTTTAATCGATATTTTTAAATCCTTTGCAATTGCGCCTCTACAACCCTTTTAGGGGAATCCATTTACGGATGGTGTAGATTATCGCACGTCCTTGGGATAGTAGAGTGAAATACAGAACCCCTTACGGAGAATTCGGTCTCGAAAAGAAATAAAAATACGATTTAATGAAATACGACTTTTTAAAACAAATTAAACTTTGGAAATTTATATAAAAAATTATGAATACGTATTTTCAATGAAAACAAATTGTGAAAAATATATTTTTGAATGAAAGATTAAAATTTTAATAAAAATAATATCAAATTTCCAAAAGTAGTAGTTTTCATAAAAATACCATAAACTTTTAAAAATTAGGTTTTATCACTAAAATACCATTGAAACTAAAATATTTTTATAAAACTCTTAATATTCTAAATCACCCTCGAGCTTTATTTTTAAACAATATTAAAACATTTTTCATAAAATCCCCTCGAGAAATGCAAACAATTTAAACAAATTAGAATAAATCTTTAAGGATTCTAGATTAATATAGGTTAAGTGGTATCATTTCTCTTGAGCCCCAGAGAGCCGGAAAAAGTAAGTTCTTGGCCATTCAGGTTAGACAACACTGCAATCAACGGAGTTATCAATGGCAATTTTCTTGGAAAAAAACACAAATCCTGCCGTTCATATACAGCAGTTGTCGATTATTTCCGAACTTAAGAAGTCAACAGTAAATCCATTCACACGAAATGTCTAAAACTCGAATACAAACTCGAATCTAAACTTGAACTTAAACTCTAAACTCGAACCCAAACTTGAATTTTAACTCGAACTCATTCTACTCGAACTAACTTGACTCGATCCTAGATTGCAATTGATATGACTCGCATTTTACTCGACTCACTCGACTACATTATTCACTTTGCAATTTATGGTTCGATCAGGACATGTTATAATAAACCAAGCATGATTATCTAACAGTTATAATATATATATTACTTGGGGTGTATGGGATAGTTTTAGGTATGAATCCAACGGAACTTCAGGAGTCCCGTATTAACCTATTCGAATTCTATATTCTCGAATCTCAGTTGGGTCGACTCCTCCACAGCTTGGAGTCCCAATACTAACACATAAAATAGGCCCGTGTTTTCTTGCTTCTGGGGCCCCACTCTTAAGCTCGTGAATACTTCTACGATTGCATTAATATTCATATTTGGAACTTAACGTTAACATAGTGACCATATAGAAAGCTATAGTACATATAACCATGTTCATTTATATATACTCTTACTCGACATATACATTACTTCATGATTATTCTATACTTGTCACTTTCACTTTTACTCTACTTTGGGACTTATCGAGTGCTAATTCGCTGACGGACATTCCACCCATCTTTATTTCATGAAATGTTTGTCAGGTATTGTGGATACGGAAGAGGTAGACGCTACAGAAGAAGAGTATAACCAGATCACGGTTCAGACTTAGACTAGTTATCCTTTTCTTTTCAGTTTATTTATGCCACTTGTTTAGGCATTTCTATTGTTGTATTTACTTTTCAGTTGAACTCTTGTATCTGTGAATATTTCAAGCTTGAATGTAAATAAAGATATTTGTTGAAAAATTTTACAGTCTCCATTTATTCTTGCATTGTGTATTATTGTTTCAATACACTTAGTATATTTATTTAGGGAATGACCTTCTCTAGATAAATATGTCGTGTGCTTGTCATGTCACCGTTTCTGTCCACTAAGAAGTGGGGCGTGACAGGTTTTATTGGTGGCCCATGCAGATCAGTTCTGCATGAAATCTTAAATAATACACCACAAGAATTAATGAATTCAACAAACATTTATATTTCTTGCATTTCAAATTTCTTGAATATATCCTAACTTATCTTTTATATCAAGGCGATGGACTTTCCGAACAATACCAGCACCAACGTCAACAGCAACACTCCGCTACCACCTACCATTGCAGCGCTTATCAATGAGCAAACGGTATTTTTTGAGGCTATCAAGAGCCTATTGGAGGGATAGAGGGAGCGGACAACCCTCATGCACCAAGGACTTGGTCGCTCAGAAGTGGAGACACACGGAGTTAAGCAGTTTCGGGCACTGTACCCAAAGAACTTCTCAGGTAAAGAGAGCCCGCTTGAAGTAGAGGAACGGGCTCAAGCGATTGAGGATGATCTGGCAGCGACTCAAGTGCCAGATATAGCTTGGGTAAGGATTGCTAAGTTGCAACTGACAGATAATACCGGGGTTTAGTGGAAGGCAAAGGAGTGCCGTCTCGAACAACCAATAGAGTGGAAAACATTCTGAGACCTCTTTGATGCAATGTACTTTCCGGAGATTGCCCGCTTTGACATGGAGCAGCAATTCATACATCTACAGCAAGGCTCGATATAGGTCAAATCTGTGGATGAATATGATGCCGAGTTTACCATGCTCGGCAGGTAAGCTATAGTCTCTAGTTAAATTTTCCTATCTCATTTAAACACTGCTAACACAAGGTCATAACAGGTTCGCTGCACATCTCATTCCTACTGCTGAGATCCGAGCATGACGATTCCAGTAGGGGTTAGACCCTGAAATTCAAGCTGCACTCGCTATTAGTTATATGTATGCCCTAAAGGCCATTACTGTACATACGATGTATACTTTAGTGGATGCTTGGACATATATATGGAGGACTTTCTTGCTCGACATGATAGTATGCTATCTGATTGCTCTTTATCTTAATATGTACTCTGATTGTCTCTATGTTACATGTTGATAAAGCCCTTAGGATGAGTACTTGATTACCAGGATTATGATGCAGATCATACTAGTGGGGACAATGTAGTCATTAAGTACATCCTTCAAATGTTCCTAGTCATGGGTGTATCGAGACAGGGCATCGATATACCAGAGTAAACTAGCGTATAGCTTCTCGACCCATGTAGATGGGCGATGGATGATCCCATATCCATTGGTGTTTGACATCAGAGACAGTATACGGGTGCTCAGTAGAGACTGAGTACACTGAACGGACTCGCCGAGAACTCCCAGATGGTATAATACCTAACGTCAGATGACAGTTCTCTGGTGACACTGGTACAGCTTAGTCTGTAGACCCGAGATCATCATAGAGTCTTGTATGATTCCCACTGTGCTTTGATTTCCACCTTACCACATTCAAAAGAACGTGCAAAACGATGGCTTTTGGGTACAGTCCCGAGTCATATGGAGGCAATGAGCGATAGGAGGGATTTCGTCTCTCCCAGTATTGGGAGTTGATGTTGCGCTGTGCTCGATTGGCTATAATAGAAAGTCCTTGGCCAAGGCTGCTTCAGAGATATACTGGTAAGTGTTATTAGTAGTTTCTTGACCCGTTATGAGCCTCATTTCGACACGACTTATCGAGTTACCGGGGTCTGACGTTTACCACCCCTAGACGAGATATGCGACATATCAGACGAAGAGACCGGACTGTACGGTAGTGTTACTGATTGGATTCGCAGGAGTGTGAGTAGGCTTGTTTGTTGATCTTCTGATCGCTCAATACCCGGGTGGCCGTTACGTTTAGCAGACCGCTTGAGGCTTGTGGGTGTTTGATATGATCATCACCTACTGCCGGCGTATTGACGAGTCTTTAGAGTCCTACACAGGGGTTTCCTGGCTCAAGCGAAACGGAGTAGGAGCACATATGTGATATATGGGGGATCGAGATTGATACGATATGAGATACCATATTCTATTCTCACGATATGAGATGTCGGTCGGTTATATATGATATAGCCGGGTTATCGGATCAAGTGTTGATTCGATAAGTTGATTCATATGATATTAGTCGGTTATATGTGATATAGCCGGATTATTAAATCAAGAGTTGATTTGATAATCTAATGTATAATTATATATTTGATATATTACATTACATTTATTAGTATTAGCTCACTTATGATTTCTTTTCTCACTTTGGATACATTGATATATAAGTGATATATGTTAAATGTATCATGCTAGGTTACAAATGCAACTAGGGTTAATGAGGGTTAAACCATGCTAGGGTTAAGATTAGGGTTTATAATTTTATCATTAAGTAATTCAAAAATTATTGAATTAGTCATGGTTGATATTTGTTGAAAGCTTGTAGAAGCTTGTAAGCATTTTTGACTTTGTTCACTCTTTTTGTCTAGCTTAAGATATTATTTGACCTAACCTTTAACCATAGCTTATGGTTAACTCTCTACAAGGGTTAAGCATGACATGATTTACCCTTGGTTGCATTTCTAACCTCACTAATAATTCATTTGATGAGTTAGTTCTTTCTTCTTCTTCTTCTTCCTCAAAGCTTTCTAGCTTCAATGGAGATATGAAAAAAAGTGTGAGAAAATGAAATCTAAAGTGAGCCCACTTCCTACTTCATCATCCTTTACTACTTGCCATTTACTATAGGATGTTTGCTTCACTAATTCTATGGTTAGTGAAGAGATAGCTTGGGTTGGTGTCTCCTCGACGTAGACCATCTTCGGCCTCGAAGACATCGAAGCAAGCATATTCGTTTCTTCATGAGAGCTTCTCTAGAGTTCGGAGTTCACGATCGCAGCGAAGGGGACTACCACACGGAGCTATTGAAGTGAAGGACCGGTCTACAAAGGTTGTATTCCTTGCTCACTAGACTTGTAAAGTGTTACATATGTTATTCTGTCCATTTCTAGTTAACGATTCATGGTTAGGGTTAGCTAGAACAGCAAATTTTTGAATTTGGCATGGACGATGCCTCCCGAAACCTTGCTGCCGTCTTCGGTAACCCTTCAGTGGTATCAGAGCCATGCTAGAAATTTATACGGATTTTGTTAGAATTACGAAACCGAAATACTCCGAAACTTGCATCGCCAAAACCTGCTTGCTGTCGATTTTAAAATGTTGTCAAAAACATTTTCAAACAAGTACAAAGTGTTATATGGGATGTAACATGAACCCTGACAAATTTTGAGGCAATTTGGTGATTCTTTGGCCGAGCTCAACCTACCCCATCTCGGCCAAAATCCGAGCTCCCCCCTTGATTTTTTGCCTGTGTCCAAGTGACTGGGTTTTGGTGTTTCAGGTGTTTATTTTTGCTAATTTTGCAAGTGATGTAATCTTACACTATAAACAATTCGGAGTGTTTCATATTCGTAGTTTTAACATTGTTTCGGGTTATTCACATAGTGTCTAGGCGAAGTTAAAAAGTTTGATCGAATGTCAAAAACCCATTTTTCCAAGTTTAACGTATTCGGAAAAACATGCAAATGATCCTATGAACCCTCTAGAAGAATGAAACCATAACTCGACATTTTAGATCGCGGAACCGCGGTCAAACCCTAGGGTTTGCCGTAGTTCCATAGCAACATGAGTGAGGCTTGGGTTTGCCCTTCTACGGCTGGTGCATAGGTACTGTGGAATATTCTGGGTATTATTGAACTGTGCTCAAGTGTTGAGTTGTCGGAAAATTGTGGGACTTTGATGACTCGATCGAAAAGTTTAACGTCATCCGGATATCATGTGATGGGATACAATATTTGGAATCCACAAATAGTTATGAGATAACTAATTTGAATGTTATAAATCTAGCAGTTTAGTCTCATTTGATTGGTTGTCACGGGATTTTGATATGATCAAAAGTCCATCGCAATCACGTAGTGTACGTGGATACTTGCCGGGTAAACTTAATAGATATTCACGCCTTATAGCCCCGACCAAGTGACTGTAGGAGAACCCCGTCGCCAAAAGCATCCGTTCGGGTGCTCACGGCAGCGGTGTTCCGCCTTAGTGCACTTCGTCGACGGCATCGGGGGGTGCGGCCGTCTACTAAAGTTTCTGACGAGCATTCGATCAGGATGTCGGGAATCTTGTTGAATTGCCCGACTAGATATTGAAAAGTGTCTTCGAGATCGAGACTAAAATGTGGGGTTTATAATTGTTAGGCATGCGATGTCTAAGGAATTCATTTGGTTAGGCATGAAATCCAAAGTATGTGATACGTTGGGTTTATGATATCTAAGGTGGTTGCAGATTCCAACTGTTGTAGTTTTTCACTTTCTTTTCTGCGACCGTAAGTGTAATATGTGGTGTATCGCCGGTTTCGGTGCTATATGTCAACGACAATTGGGATACGCATATTTACTTACATTGATGACATGTGATGTTATGTGTTGCTGTAATATATTATATTGGATCGTCGCGTTTTGAATAGCCAGGTTTTTTTTATGTGAGATGAGAGTTTTTCATTTTCATTCATGTAAAATTCATTATATGTAATATTCTTTTATTGGGGCACTTCCGGGTTGAGGATGATGTCACAATTGTATATTATTTACTTTTCCGCATTAGGATAGAACCAAGGCGGGGAGCACAAGTAAGCGGGTTCTAGGGTCCAGTGGGAGACCATCTCGAGGAGTCGAGACCGGGTCTCCTAACTCTAGAATTGGTAGGGTTTCTTGCCGCTCTCGTAGGGGTCTAGGGGTGTAGGATTGGCTATTCATCACGACCGTGGAATCCGTGTTTTATACAGGCTTAATTTAAAACACGGAAATCCTAGTATATCTAATATTTCATATGTTATATTCTGCTGCGATATTCTGTGATGTGATCATTGATTATATTCTGAGACGAATGCCTATATTATATATATGAGATATAATTAATATTGCTGCTTTCATTTCATATCTGATGCTTGGGAAGCATAATAAATGGGACTTCATTAATGAGATTAATGAAATAATAGAAATCTAAAGATGTTGTAGAAACTTGTCACGAAAACCGGTAGCTCTAGTTCTTGCTTTGCATAGCGGTATTCCTTACAGAATATCCAGCACCATATTCGATAGGAAAGAGCCGAGATCCCTTCACCGGGAGTGACCTCTTTAGCGAAACTAGCAGATGCTACAAACACGGTTTGTCTTTTGATTTATCTTATAGTTTTTGCTTTGCATAGTGGTATTTGTGAAATATACTGTACCTTATTCGATAAGGAAAGTGCCGAGATCCCTTCACCGGGAGTGATCTCTTTAGCAAAACTAGTAAAAACCTAAAAAACACTCCTTTTCAAAAATCACTCGATTCTACGATGATATCAAGTTCATTACGCAAAAGGTTTTCTTAAAAACCTGTCGTATCCCTCCGTCATTTCAGATAAGTACTACTAAGTATTCATACTGCGGTAGTTTGGCATTCGTCAAGGCGTAGTGTACGGTAGCTAACTAGTGCTTATCTGCTAGCATATGATGCGATTGGATTAGGGTATTCGTACGGCGTTGTTTGGCTTTCATCAAGGGTCATGCGGGTGGGTTTAATTCAATCAGGAAATGTACGGGTTGAACTTGACTAGCGGACTATGGGTTGTTTGGCATTCGTCAAGGTCATAACACGTTAGGGGTAAAATATTATCGGGAATTTCAAGTGTTGAAATTTGCAATGAGATTGCATACCTCCTATGAGATAGTTGGATTCCGATACCCACTGCGAGTAAGAGTTACTCCTGGGAGAGTTTTACACATTACAATTAGCCGATCAAGTAGGTGTCTAGAAAGGTGTTAACAGGTTACGCCCCTGGAAAAATGAGGTTTATTTTAATTAGGTCCGTGCGAAAGCACGGGGAACCTCCCTCAAAGTACCAACACTGGCCTGGCCGAAAGATTGGCGAACTTGTAGGGTGTAATTAATCCCGGCTAGTCTTTCCTTTTAGGGTTTGAAGGAAGATTTGACTAAAACAGTGGGAGCCATCCTGATTAGATAAATTAATAACCAATCTAATCTTGCAAGAGCATACGCTGAGTGTTTTCTTCTCTCTCTCTCCAGGTAGCGACCATGTCACGCCTTAATCAAGATAATAATACGGATGTATTGACCGAACCCGCTTGTTATACTAAGCTGGGAATGTTGGTCCCACTCCAACTTATAATTATTATAAGACCGAGCAGGAAATAGGGGATTACCAGGATTCCCGTCCCGCACAATCGAAGAAAGTGCATGTTGATGCATCATTTTCGGGTGTGTTCATTACAGATAACTGTTTCTCAGTATCCTTTATGTCCTGGGTATGAGATACCGGATCAGGATCCCACATATGTAATATGTTACATAGGCTACAGATAGGTAGAGAACTGAGAATGGGTGATAAGTTTCAAGAGTTGGAAACGGTGCAATTGTTGCAGCTAAGTATGTTGGAAGTTATCACCCTGTATTACCAAATACATTGATTCTAAACGAATGTTATTAGATACCGAAACTGATATACAACATCATATCAGTCTCTTTATTTAGTAAAGAAGGATATAATTTTGTATTGTTGGATAATGTTTTGAACATTTCCTATATCAAAAGTTGATCGGTTCAGGAACGTTATCTAAAAGTATATACGTTCTAAATCAAACTACAGTTCTTAATGTACAAAACACACATAAGAAGAAGAGTTCAGAAATGAACGAATCCTTCTTGAGGCATTATAGACTAGGTCATATCAATGCGACCCGACTACCTGAAGTTACATAAAGATGCATATTTAAATCAGTTTGAATTTACATCTTGTGAAACTTGCCAGTCATGTCACAAAGATAAGATGACCATAGCTCCGTTTATTGGAAACAGAGAAAGAGTTAGATGAACTCTTGGGATTGATATATGATGACGTAGGTCCCCAGTCTACACATGCCAGGACTGATTCTTTGTACTTCATTACATTCACTGATCATCTCTCAAGATTCGAACATATGTTCCTGTTGAAACACAAGTCTGAAGCTTTTGAGAAATTCAAAGAATATAAGTCAGAAGTAGAGAACCAAAATGGGTATAAGTATTATTTCCTATGATGTGATTAGGGAGGAGAATTCTTGAGCACGGAATTCCTGGACTATTCTAAAAGAGAATGAGATTCTCTCTCAGCATTACTCCTCCGTATACACCACAGCACGTTGGTGTATTGGGGCAGAGCAATCGCACCCTATGTAATATGGTGTGCTCTATGATGAGTACTACTGAATTGCCTATTTCCTTTTGAGGGCTATACACTTGAGAAGCTGCATATCTATTGAATATGGTCCTAATCAAATTAGGTGCCTACCACTCCATATGTGATATGGTATGGGAAGAGTCTATCTCTTAAGGATGTTAAGATTTTGGGTTGTCCGGCCTATGTCTAAAAGCAAAATTCTGAAAAGCTCGAGGCAAGGTCAGTTCTGTGGAAGTTTTTTGGATATCCCAAGTATTCGCAAGGGAATATCTTCTACCACACTGAGGAGCAAAAGGTGTTTTGTTTCTCAGCTTGCCACCTTTGGGAAAGGGAATTTCTTGTTAAGAAATTAGTGGTCATGAGGTAGAACTGGAAGGAGTTCTAGCTATACAAACTACAGCTGATGATTTGGTAGAACCGGAGGATTCAATAGCTCCGAACGAACCTCAGCCTCTCCGCTGATTTAGTAGGGTTCCTCACCCACCTGAGAGATACTTCGGTTTTCTTTATGACAGTGGGAGCGAGGATTGCATCATGAGATGATGACCCAACTAGTTTCGAGCAGGCCATCAGGAGTGGGGACTCTGTGAGAATGGCTGGATGCTAAGTGATCTGAGATGGAATCTATATACACTAACAAAGTATGGACTTTGGTTGCTTTATCTGAAGGGTTAAATCCCCATCAGGAGCAAGTATATCTTGAGAAGATTACTTGGTGTACGTGGAAAAGTTATGACTTTCAAAGCTAAGACTTGTTGCAAAAGGTTCTCGTCATCCACCAGGTGTGTATTATGATGAAACCTTTTCTAGTGTATATACTTAAGTCCATCCGGATCCTACTTTCCATTGCTACATACCATGACTACGATATCTGGCAGTTGGGTGTCATGAATGCTTTTCTAAATAGTGATTTAGAAGAGAGCGTCTATAAGTACATAGCCAGAGGGCTTCGTAGACAGTGGGAGCAGCGAAAACGTGTGCAAGTTGCTTTATGAGTTAAAGAAGGTATCGCGGAGTTGGAACGTCTGTTTTGATATAGTAGTCAAAGAGTTTTACTTCATCAAAATGGTAGATGAACCTTGTATATACAAAAAGGTAGAAGGGAGTATGGTGGTGATCCTCGTATTGTACGTGGATGACATATTCTTGATAGGAAAGGAGTTTCATATGCTATGCTCGGTCAATCTCCTCTTATCACAAGGATTCTCCATATAGGATCAAATGTGATACCTCCTAAATCCTGAGTTTTGGATCTATGAGATAGATCTAAATGGATGTTAGGATTCTCACTAGGTGTAGTGAGATGGTATCAATCGATCCTGGGGAGAATCACTGGATAGCTTCCAGGGTGGCAATGTTGACTGAATGTCAGTCACAGGCATTGTCTTTACCCTCAGTGGAGGGACGGTATGTTGGAAGAGTTCCAAGCTAGACGCCGTGGCAAACTAGACGATAAAGGCTGGATACATTGCTACCAAGGATGCTACCAAAGAGGTAGTCTTGATGTATATATAAGTTCATAAGATGAACTTCGTTCCTACCATTGTGTGACAATGGAGTTGTGGCTTAGGCCTAGGAACCCCCGTCCCATCAGAGATCCAAACATATTCTTAGGCAGTATCACCTGATCATGGAGATGGTTGATCTCCAGGGAGATCGAGGTTAGGAGAGTAGACACAGAGGAGAACATGGTGGATCCACTCACAAAGGCCTATTCCCAGGAGAGACTTTTATGGGAAGGTTGAGTATGAGATACTTCAACCACTGCTGATTGTTGGGTATGGGATACTACAACATATGGCCCTAGTGCAAGTGGGAGATTGTTAGTTATATGTATGCCCTAGAGGCTATTATTGTACATACGATATATACTGTAGTGGATGCTTGGGCATATATAGGGAGGACTTTCTTGCTCGACATAATAGTATGCTATCTGGTTGCTCTTTATCTTAATATGTACTCTGATTGTCTCTATGTTACATGTTGATAAAGCCTTTAGGATGAGTACTTGACTACCAGGATTATGATGCAGATCATACTAGTGGGGACAGTGTAGTTGTTAAGTACATCCTTCAAATGTTCCTAGTCGTGGGTGTATCGAGACAGGGCATCGATATACCAGAGTAGACTGGCGTATAACTTCACGACCCATGTAGATGGGCGATGGATGATCCCATATCCATTGGTGTTTGACATCAGAGACAGTATACGGGTGCTCAGTGGAGACTGGATACACTGAACGGACTCGCCGAGAACTCCCAGATGGTATTATACCTAACGTTAGATGGCAGTTCTCTGGTGACACTGGTACATGTTAGTCTGTAGACCCGAGATCGTCATAGAGTCTTGTGTGATTCCCACCATACTTTGATTTCCACCTTACCGCGTTCAAGAGAACGTGCAAAACGGTGGCTTTTGGGTACAGTCCTGAGTCACATAGAGGCAATGAGCGCTAGGAGGGGTTTCGTCTCTCCCGGTATTGGGAGTTGATGTTGCGCTATACTTGATTGTCTATAACAGGAAGTCCTTGGCCAAGGCTGCTTCAGAAATATACTGGTAAGTGTTATCAGTAGTTTCTCGACCAGTTATGAGCCTCATATCGACATGACTTATCGAGTTACTGGGGTCTGACGTTTACCACCCCTAGACGAGATATGCAACATATCAGACGAAGAGACCGGACTGTACAGTAGTGTTACTGATTGGATTTGCAGGAGTGTGAGTAGGCTTGCTTGTTGATCTTCTGATCGCTCAATACCCGGGTGGCCGTTACGTTTAGCAGACCGCTTGCGGCTTGTGGGTATTTGATATGATCATCACCTACTGCCGGCGTATTAATGAGTCTTTAGAGTCCTACACAGGGGTTTCCTGGCTCAAGCGAAACGGAGTAAGAGCACATATATGATATATGCGGGACCGAGATTGATACGATATGAGATACCATATTCTATTCTTATGATATGAGATATCGGTCGGTTATATCTAATATAGCCGGGTTATCGGATCAAGTGTTGATTCGATAAGTTGATTCATATGATATTAGTCGGTTATAGGTGATATAGCCAGATTATTAAATCAAGAGTTGGTTTGATAATCTAATGTATAATTATATATTCGATATATTACATTACATTAACTAGTATTAGCCCACTTATGATTTCTTTTCTCACTTTGGATACATTGATATATATGTGATATATGTTAAATGTATCATGCTAGGTTATAAATGCAAATAGGGTTAATGAGGGTTAAACCATGCTAGGGTTAAGATTAAGGTCTATAATTTTATC
Source organism: Agapanthus africanus (assembly GCA_030015575.1). NCBI lineage: Eukaryota > Viridiplantae > Streptophyta > Magnoliopsida > Asparagales > Amaryllidaceae > Agapanthus > Agapanthus africanus. Next base: position 297,374 of record JASDDO010000148.1, on the reverse strand, counting down.
ATTAAGTAATTCAAAAATTGTTGAATTAGTCATGGTTGATATTTGTTGAAAGCTTGTAGAAGCTTGTAGGCATTTTTGACTTTGTTCACTCTTTTTGTCTAGCTTAAGATATTATTTGACCTAACCTTTAACCATAGCTTATGGTTAACTCTCTACAAGGGTTAAGCATGGCATGCTTAACCCTTGGTTGCATTTCTAACCTCACTAATAATTCATTTGATGAGTTAGTTCTTGCTTCTTCTGCTTCTTCCTCAAAGCTTTCTAGCTTCAATGGAGATATGAAAAAAAGTGTGAGAAAATGAAATCTAAAGTGAGCCCACTTCCTACTTCATCATCCTCTACTACTTGCCATTTAGTATAGGGTATTTGCTTCACTAACTCCGTGGTTAGTGAAGAGTTAGCTTGGGTTAGTGTCTCCTCGACGTAGATCATCTTCGGCCTCGAAGACATTGATGCAAGCATGTTCGTTTCTTCATGGGAGCCTCTCTATGTTAGTTGTATGTATGCCCTAGAGGCCAGTATTGTACAGATGATGTATATTATATTGGATGCTTGGACATATATAGAGATGCCTTTCTTGCTCTATATGATAGTATGCTATCTGGTTACTCTTTATCTTAACATGTACACTAGTCTCTTTAAACTGTCTTATAGTTACATGTTGGTAAAGCCCTTAGGATGTGTACTTGACTACCTGGACTATGATGCAGATCATACTAGTGGGGACATGGTAGTCCATAAGTACATCCTTCATGGTCCCTAGTCGTGGGTGTATCGAGACGGGGCATCGATATACCAGTGTAGACTAGCGTATACGCTTCTCGACCCATGAGATGGGCGATGGATGATCCCATATCCATTGGTGTTTGACATCAGAGATGGTGTACGGGTGCTCAGTGGAGACTGGGTACACTGGACGGACTCGCCGAGAACTCCCAGATGGTATTATACCTCACGTCAAATTGCAGTTCTCAGGTGACACTTGTACAGGTTAGTCTGTAGACCCGAGATCGTCATAGAGTCTTTGTGTGATTCCCACTGTGCTTTGATCTCCACCTTACCACGTCCATGAGGGCATGCAAAATGGTGGTCTTTTGGTACAGTCCCGAGTCACATGGAGGCAATGAGCGATAGGAGGGGTTTCGTCTCTCCCGGTATTGGGAGTTGATGTTGCGCTGTGCTCGATTGGCCGTAACAGGGAAGTCCCTGGCCAGGGCTGATCAGAGATTTGCTGGTAAGTGTTACCAGTAGTTTCTCGACCCGTTATGAGCCTCACATCGGCACGACTTATCGGTTATTGGGGTCTGACGTTTACCACCCCTAGACTTGATATGCGATGTATCAGACGAACAGACCGGACTGTACGGTAAGTGTTACTGGTTGGATTCACAGGAGTGTGAGCGGACTAGCTCATCGATCTTATGATCGCTCAATACCCGGATGGCCGTTACGTTTAGCAGACCGCTTGCGGCTTGTGGGTGCTTGATATGATCATCATCTGCTATCAGCGTATTGACGAGTCTTTAGAGTCCTACACAGAGGTTTCCTGGTTCAAGCGAAACGAAATAGGAGCGCATATGAGATATGTGCAGGACCGAGAATAATGCGTGTATGTGATACCGCATTTCATTCTCGCGATATATGTTTCTATTGGTTATATTCGATATGACCTAGTTATCGAATCATTGATTCGATAAATCGATACATTGGATTCTAGTCGGTTATGTGCGACATGACCGGATCATTGAATCAAATTTTGATTTAATGATTTGATGCATAATTATATATTTGATATATTGCATTGCATTAACTAGTATTGGTTCACTTTAAATGGATTTTCTCACTTGATGTACATGTTGTATATGTGATATACTTTTGTGCACATCTTTGTATCATGTTTGATGATACTTGCTCATTAGGTTAAGTGTGAAGTATTAAACCATGGTTAAGAGATGATTAGGATTTTTCCTTTTTATTTATTTATTTGTTTATTTATTTAGAAAAGGTTTAGATGAGAATGGTGGCTTTCTTCGTCTCTTGTTGAAGTTTCTTGAAGCTTTGACAAAGTCCACCATCCTTATCTCATCCTTAACCCTAACCATTCCTATTAACCTTAGTTTAATCTCTACACTTGACCATGGTCAAGATATGATAAGTATTCATATTAGTTTCTTTTTCAAATAAGAAACTTATCATATTCTTTCTTCTTCATCATCTTCTTCTTCAAGAAAAGCTTGATGCCATCAATGGCAACTTGAGCAAAAGTGAGTGAAATCCAATTCTAAAGTGAACCCACCTCCTATTTCTTCATCCTCTACCTCTTGCCAAGTTGTTTTGGGTGTTTTCTTCACAAGTTTCATAACTTCGTGAAGTCGGAACTTGAACTTGTGATGCCTCGACGTAGATCGTCTTTGACACGAAGCCGACGACCTAGCTCGCCCGTTTCTCCGATGAAGCCGACGATTGAGTTCGGGATTCATGATGGACAGTGAGAGGACACCCACGTGGAGCTAAGGAAGTGGAGAACCGGATCTACAAAGGTTGTAGCATCTAACTTTTAGTTAAGTAGTTAACTAGATTAACTTTTCGCCTAGATTTCTAGTCAACGATCCGCATTAGGGTTTCTCGGCACCCATAATTTTTGAAATTGGCATGGTTGATGCCTTGTGAGACCTCTATAGTGTGCCTAGGAACCCTACAGTGGTATCATAGCCAAGCTAGAACCTTAGGCGAAGTCTAGACGGAGTTTGAAGTCCGAACGAACCCGAAACCCCAAAATCCATGAGCTCTCTGGACTTTTTCTAAAATTTGGGATTTTTCCAGATTAAAAATATGCAGAAAAACCATCAGGAAAATATATGAGTTTGTGTGAAATTCGACAGCCTAATTCTACTAAGTCGCCGCGGATCCGCGGCATGAGCCTAGCTCATGCGGCGGATCCGCGGCCGTAAGGCCTCAATATATAAAGTTTTTTGCACAGTAACTCTTAGTTTCCAGTGGTGATTTTCCTGGGAATTTTTAATGTTTTTTCCAGAGTTTTAATTTTCAGGGTTGTTTTGGGGATTCGGTATTTCGATCGGATTATCAAATTTCGTCATTTGTGTATTTTCGGATAATTTTTAGAATATGTTAAAAAGTTCGACCGGATATAAATACCCAATTTTTCCCCTGTCGGGAGATTTCCAAGTGTTGGATTTTTCCGTAGTTTAACGACGTTCTAAGTAGTGCAAGTAACGCGATGGACCCTCTAGAAGACAACAAACCTTAACTCGATTATGTGACCGTCTTGAACTGCCCTTTGAACCTTCGGGTTTGGGGCAGTACGGCGTGCCACATGTGAGGCGTTGGCTTGACCCTTCTACGGCTGGACCGTTGGTACTGAGGCAACTGAATGTTGTTAGACTTATTTCATGTGTTGAGTTGTATCGGGAAAACTTGGGTATTCGACTGTTCGATCGGAAAGTTTAACATTTTCTGTTTATCTGGAATGTGATACAATAATTGGAATTCACAAGTAGTTATGAGATAACTGAATGAATGTTATAAATCTAGCAATTTAGTCCCATATGATATTGAAAAGAGTTTTCGATAATGAGACTAAAATGCGGGATTTATATCTGTTAGGCATGCGATGTCTAAAGAGGTTGCGGATTCCAACTGTTGTAGTTTTACACTTTCTTTTCTGTGACCGTAAGTGTAGTATGTTCATATCGCTGGTTTCGTTGCTATACGTCAACGACAATTGGGGTATGCATACTTACTTACGTTGATGACATGTGATGTTATGTGTTGCTGGATATGTTATATTGGATCGTCGTGTTCGAATAGCCGGGGTTTTTTATGTGAGATGAGTGTTTTCCATTTTCATTCATGTAAAAACTTGTATGTAATATTCTTTTATTTGGGGCACTTCCAGGTAGCGGAAGTTGTCACCTTTTGTATATTATTTACTTTTCCGCATTAGGATAGACCCAAGGAGGGGAGCACAAGTAACCGGGTTCTGGGGTCCAGTGGGAGACCAACTCGAGGAGTCGAGTCCGGGTCTCCTAACCCTAGAATTGGCAGGGTTGCTTGCCGCTCTCGTAGGGGTCTAGGGGTGTGGGATTGGCTATTCATCACGACCGTGGAATCCGTGTTTTATACTGGCTCGTATTGAAAACACGGACGTCCTAGTATATCCAATATTTCATATGTTTCTTCTGTTGCGATATCTGTGATGTGATCATGTGATGTTCTGTGATGGATATAGTATATAGTATATATGATATATTATATAGACGTTACTTATGTTTTACACCCGCGCTAGCCCTGCCCTGCTTTGTCGTTAGTTACCTAACCTAACGGTGCACGAGGGGACATCGAGGCGAATGCGGATGGCATAAGTGTACGTCATATCTATCTGTGATGTTTAGGTATTTAAATGATGGGACTTCATTAATGTGATTAATGAAAGAAAAGAAACCTCAGATGTTGTAGAATCAAATTTTAAACAAAACAGGTAGCTACAGTTCTTTCTTTGCATAGCGGTATATATGATATACCCTGCACCTTATTCGATGAGGAAAGGACCGAGATCCCTTCACCGGGAGTGACTCCTTTAGCAATAACTGGCAGATGCTACACACTCGGTTTGGCTTTGATTGCTTTTAAGAGTTTTTGCTTTGCACAGTGATATATATGATATATCCCGCACCTCATTCGATGAGGAAAGGGCCGACGATCCCTTCACCGGGAGTGACCCCTTTAGCAAAACTAGAAAAGCCTCAAAATCATTCCATTTTAAAACTTCATTTGATTCTACAACGATATCAAGTTCATTACGCAATAGGTTTTCAGAAAAACCTGACGTAGCCCTCCGTCATTTCAGATAAGTACTAGTTAGTATTCTTGCTACGTTTGTTGACTATGTTAAGGCGTAGTGTGCGGTAGCTAATTAGTGCTTATCTGTATAAGCATATGATGCGATTGGATTAGGGTAGTCGTGCGACTTTGTTGACTATGTTAAGGGTCGTGCGGGTGGGTTTAATTCAATCGGGAAATGACGGGTTGAACTTGACTAGCACTTATGATTTGTTGACTATGTTAAGATCATATAGCTGCTAGGGGCAAAATATTATCGGGAATTTCAAGTGTTGAAATTCCCGATGAGATTGCATACCTTCTATGAGATAGTTGGACCCGATACCCATTGCGAGTAAGAGTTACTCCTGGGAGAGTTTTACACATTACACTTAGCCGATCAAGTAGGTGTCTAGAAAGGTGTTAACGAGGTTACGCCTCTGGGAAAACGAGGTTTACAGTAATTAGGTTCGTGCGAAAGCACGGGGGACCTCCCTCAAAGTACCGACACTGGCCTGGCTGAAAGATTGGCGAACTTGTAGTGTGTAATTAATCCCGGCTAGTCTTTCCTTTTAGGGTTTGAAAGAAGATTTGATAAAAAGCAGTGGGAGCCATCCTGATTAGATAAGATAATAACCAATCTGATCTTGCACGAGCATACGCTAAAGTGTTTTCTTCTCTCTCTCTCCAGGTAGCGACCATTTCATGCCCTAATGAAGATAATAATATGGATGTATTGACCGAACCCGCATGTTATACTGTGCTGGGGAACGTTGGTTCCGTTCTTTCCTATAAGAGTTATAGGAATGAACAGGATATAGGGGAATACCAGGATTCCCATGCCACCCGAATGAAGAAAGTACATGTTGATGCATTTTCTTCGGGTGTGTTCGTTACAGAGAACTGTTTCTCCATTTGCTCTACGTCCTGGGTATTAGATACCGGGTCAGGATCCCATATATGTAATCAGTTACATGGGCTAAGGAAAGGTAGAGAACTTGGAGAAGGTGATAAAGACATTAGAGTTGGAAATGGTGCAATTGTTGCAGCTAAGACTGTCGGAGAATATCACCTTGTATTACCAACTGGAAATACATTGGTTCTGAACGAATGCTATTACATGCCGAACCTGATATGCAACATTATATCGGTTTCTTTGCTGAGTAAAGAGGGATATAATTTTGTATTACAGGACAATGTTATGAACATTTTCCGTAACCAAAAGTTGGTTGGATCAGGCACGTTGTGCAATGGCATTTATGTTCTAAACCAATCAACAGTTCTGAGCATAACAAACACACACAAGAGGAAGAGTTCAGAACTGAACGATTCCTTCTTGTGGCATTGTAGACTGGGTCACATCAATGTGACACGACTGGCTAAGTTGCATAAGGATGGATATTTGAAACCTTTCGAATTTTCATCTTATGACACTTGCCAGTCATGTCTCAAAGGCAAGATGACCGAAACTCCGTTTACGGGACACGGAGAAAGAGTTACCGAACTCTTGGGACTTATACATAGTGATGTATGCGGTCCCATGTCTACACATGCCAGGGATGGTTCTTCATACTTCATTACATTCACTGACGATCTCTCTAGGTTCGGGTATGTGTTCCTGATGAAACACAAATCAGAAGCTTTTGAGAAATTTAGGGAATATAAACAAGAAGTTGAGAACCAAACCGGAAAAAATATTAAAATCCTACGATCTGATCGAGGAGGGGAATACTTGAGCAATGAATTCCTGGACTTCCTAAAAGAGAATGGGATTCTCTCTCAGCTGACTCCTCCATATACATCACAGCACAACGGTGTATCTGAACGGAGGAACCGCACCCTATTAGATATGGTGCGCTCTATGATGAGCACAGCTGAGTTACCTATTTCCTTCTGGGGATATGCACTGGAGACGGCTGCATACCTATTGAATCAAGTTCCATCTAAATCTGTACCTACCAAACCATATGAGATATGGAGTGGGAAGAGACCATATTTTAAACGAGTTAAGATATGGGGTTGTCCGGCCTATGTCAAAAGACAAAATCCAGACAAACTCGAGGCACGGTCAGTTCTCTGCAAGTTTGTGGGATATCCTAAGAATTCCCAAGGATATTTTTTCTACCATGCTGAAGAACAAAAAGTGTTTGTTTCTCAATATGCCACCTTTTTAGAAAAGGAATTCCTTGAAAAAGAAATTAGTGGCAAAGTGGTAGAGCTGGAAGAAATTCCAGATACACAAACTATAACTGAAGATTTAGTGGAACCAGAAGATTCGATAGTACCCGACGAACCCCAGCCTCTCCGCCGATCTAGTAGGGTTTCTCGTCCACTTGAGAGATACTACGGTTTTCTCATTGATGGTGGAAGCGAGGATTGCATCATGGATGATGATGACCCAACTAGCTTCGAGCAGGCCATCACGAGTAGGGACTCAGTGAAATGGATGGATGCTATGCGGTCCGAGATGGAATCCATGTACACCAACAAAGTATGGACTTTGGAAGTTGCTCCTGAAGGGGTAAAACCCATTGGGAGCAAGTGGATCTTCAAGAAGAAATTTGGTGTAGATGGGAAAGTGGAGACTTTCAAAGCTAGACTTGTAGCAAAGGGTTTTCGTCAAAGACCAGGTATGGACTATGACGAAACCTTTTCTCCAGTGGCTATGCTTAAATCCATCCGAATCATGCTTGCCATTGCTGCCTTTCATGACTACGAAATCTGGCAAATGGATGTTAAGACCGCCTTTCTAAATGGTGATTTAGAAGAGTGCGTGTACATGACTCAGCTAGAGGGCTTCGTAGACAGTGGGAGCAGCGGGAAGGTGTGCAAGCTGCTTAAATCCATTTATGGATTAAAGCAAGCATCGCGGAGTTGGAACATCTGCTTTGACGTCGTTATCAAAGAGTTTGATTTCGTCAAAAATCCAGATGAACCTTGTATCTACAAGAAGGTGGCAGAGAGTAAGGTTGTCTTCCTCGTATTGTACGTGGACGACATACTCTTGATAGGAAATGATATTCCTATACTGCAATCGGTCAAGCTCTTCTTATCACAAAGATTCTCGATGAAAGATCTTGGTGATGCCTCCTGCATATTGGGAATCAGGATCTATAGAGATAGATCCAAACGGATACTGGGATTGTCCCAATCCAGGTACATTGACACCATACTAAAGAGGTTTAGTATGGAAGAATCCAAGCGTGGGAACTTGCCCACGATCTCTGGAGTCACTCTCTCCAAAGAAATGTCTCCCAAGACTGATTTGGAGAGAGCTCACATGCAAGGGATACCCTATGCTTCGGCAGTAGGCTCTATCATGTACGCGATGCTATGTACCAGACCCGATGTAGCATACTCACTAAGTGTAGTGAGCAGGTATCAAGCCGATCCTGGAGAGAATTACTGGACAGCTGTGAAGAGCATTCTCAAGTACTTGCGAAGGACTAAAGAGATGCTCTTGGTGTATGGTAACGGAGAACTCCAAGTGGAGTCCTTTACCGATTCGAGCTTCCAGAGTGATAAGGAAGACTCTAAGTCGCAGTCGGGCTTTGTCTTTACCCTTTACGGAGGGGCGGTTAGCTGGAAGAGTTCCAAGCAGGAAACCGTGGCAGACTCGACGATGGAGGCTGAGTACATCGCTGCCAACGATGCTGCCAAAGAGGCTGTCTGGATCAAGAAGTTCGTTACTGAACTTGGAGTGGTTCCATCCATTGAGCATCCAATACCTTTGTATTGCGATAACAATGGAGCGGTGGCTTTAGCCAAGGAACCCAGGTCCCATCAGCGATCCAGGCATATTCTGAGGCGGTATCACCTGATCCGGGAGATAGTTGATCGCCGGGAGATCGAGGTCAGGAGGGTTGACATGAAGAACAACACGGCGGATCCACTCACGAAGGCCATTCCCCAGATACAGTTTGAGAGACTCTTCGGGATGCTCGGTATGCGATACTACAGCAGCTGGCCCTAGTGCAAGTGGGAGATTGTTAGTTGTATGTATGCCCTAGAGGCCAGTATTGTACAGATGATGTATATTATATTGGATGCTTGGACATATATAGAGATGACTTTCTTGCTCGATATGATAGTATGCTATCTGGTTACTCTTTATCTTAACATGTACACTAGTCTCTTTAAACTGTCTTATAGTTACATGTTGGTAAAGCCCTTAGGATGTGTACTTGACTACCTGGACTATGATGCAGATAATACTAGTGGGGACATGGTAGTCCATAAGTACATCCTTCATGGTCCCTAGTCGTGGGTGTATCGAGACGGGGCATCGATATACCAGTGTAGACTAGCGTATATGCTTCTCGACCCATGAGATGGGCGATGGATGATCCTATATCCATTGGTGTTTGACATCAGAGATGGTGTACGGGTGCTCAGTGGAGATTGGGTACACTGGACAGACTCGCCGAGAACTCCCAGATGGTATTATACCTCACGTCAGATGGCAGTTCTTAGGTGACACTTGTACAGGTTAGTCTGTAGACCCGAGATCGTCATAGAGTCTTGTGTGATTCCCACTGTGCTTTGATCTCTACCTTACCACATCCATGAAGGCGTGCAAAACGGTGGTCTTTGGGTACAGTCCCGAGTCACATGGAGGCAATGAGCGATAGGAGGGGTTTCGTCTCTCCCGGTATTGGGAGTTGATGTTGCGCTGTGCTCGATTGGCCGTAACAGGGAAGTCCCTGGCCAGGGCTGATCAGAGATTTGCTGGTAAGTGTTACCAGTAGTTTCTCGACCCGTTATGAGCCTCACATCGGCACGACTTATCGGTTATTGGGGTCTGACGTTTACCACCCCTAGACTTGATATGCGACGTATCAGACGAACAGACCGGACTGTACGGTAAGTGTTACTGGTTGGATTCACAGGAGTGTGAGCGGACTAGCTCGTCGATCTTCTGATCGCTCAATACCCGGATGGCCGTTACGTTTAGCAGACCGCTTGCGGCTTGTGGGTGCTTGATATGATCATCATCTGCTACCGGCGTATTGACGAGTCTTTAGAGTCCTACACAGAGGTTTCCTGGTTCAAGCGAAACGAAATAGGAGCGCATATGAGATATGTGCAGGACCGAGAATAATGTGTGTATGTGATACCGCATTTCATTCTCGCGATATATGTTTCGATTGGTTATATTCGATATGACCTAGTTATCGAATCATTGATTCGATAAATCGATACATTGGATTCTAGTCGGTTATGTGCGACATGACCGGATCATTGAATCAAATGTTGATTTAATGATTTGATGCATAATTATATATTTGATATATTGCATTGCATTAACTAGTATTGGTTCACTTTAAATGGATTTTCTCACTTGATGTACATGTTGTATATGTGATATACTTTTGTGCACATCTTTGTATCATGTTTGATGATACTTGCTCATTAGGTTAAGTGTGAAGTATTAAACCATGGTTAAGAGATGATTAGGGTTTTGAATTTTTATTTATTTATTTGTTTATTTATTTAGAAAAGGTTTAGATGAGAATGGTGGCTTTCTTTGTCTCTTGTTGAAGTTTCTTGAAGCTTTGACAAAGTCCACCATCCTTATCTCATCCTTAACCCTAACCATTCCTATTAACCTTAGTTTAATCTCTACACTTGACCATGGTCAAGATATGATAAGTATTCATATTAGTTTCTTTTTCAAATAAGAAACTTATCATATTCTTTCTTCTTCATCATCTTCTTCTTCAAGAAAAGCTTGATGCCATCAATGGCAACTTGAGCAAAAGTGAGTGAAATCCAATTCTAAAGTGAACCCACCTCCTATTTCTTCACCCTCTACCTCTTGCCAAGTTGTTTTGGGTGTTTTCTTCACAAGTTTCATAACTTCGTGAAGTCGGAACTTGAACTTGTGATGCCTCGACGTAGATCGTCTTTGACACGAAGCCGACGACCTAGCTCGCCCGTTTCTCCGATGAAGCCGACGATTGAGTTCGGGATTCATGATGGACAGCGAGAGGACACCCACGTGGAGCTAAGGAAGTGGAGAACCGGATCTACAAAGGTTGTAGCATCTAACTTTTAGTTAAGTAGTTAACTAGATTAACTTTTCGCCTAGATTTCTAGTCAACGATCCGCATTAGGGTTTCTCGGCACCCATAATTTTTGAAATTGGCATGGTTGATGCCTTGTGAGACCTCTATAGTGTGCCTAGGAACCCTACACTCTAGAGTCCGGAGTTCACGATCGCAACGAAAGAGACTACTACATGGAGCTATTGAAGTGAAGGACCGGTCTACAAAGATTGTATTCCTTGCTCACTAGACTTGTAAAGTGTTTACATATGTTATTCCGTTGATTTCTAGTTAACGATTCATGGTTAGGGTTAGCTAGAACGGTAAATTTTTGAATTTGGCATGGATGATGCCTCCCGAAACCTTGTTGCCGTCTTACGTAACCCTTCACTCGCAACAGAGGATTTCCCAACACATGAGCTTGCTTTGAAGGCTGCCCGACGCTATGAGGCAGTTGTGAAGAAGAAAGGCAAGTTCCCAGTCGACCGGTGTGAAACGCCCTTTGCACTAGATCACAGGAGGGAACTCTTCCAGGCCAGTTTTCAACAGACCATCTCGAAAGCCAGGATATTCGTTCGCCAACAACAACCCAGACTTTTGCAACTACTGTAAAAGAACATGGCATCTAGTGAAGAACTATCATAGGACGAACAACTTGTACTTGATCTGTGGGTCTTCTACTCACACTATCGGAGCATACCTTCAGAACCGAGGAACTAATAACCTTCCCGCTAGACCAGCGATCCAAGCTCCTCCTACCCAGTTAGCTCTACCATCTCCAGCTCCCCGCACACATATCGCTCAATCTCAACGCCGAGTGTTTAATCAGGCACAGAGGAACGTGCCACGATGCCGAACTTTCACTATGTCGGTCGAAGAGGCTAAAGGCACGGGTCAGATTATCACTGGTAAATGTTTTCCTTATTTCCTTTTAAGTTATTTCATTCCTAGCCATCTATATTTTTTATACTTAAACATATCCCATGCGATTTAGGTACAATCTTAGTAGCCATCCTACCCGCACTCGCGCTCTTCGACACTGGGGTATCACATTGCTTCATATCGCAACGGTTCATAAGAACTCATGCGATTCTAGTTAAGCCTCTTGTGTCCAGCTGAAATATCAGTTCAGAAAACGACGTTCTAAAAGCAACCTTGGGATATGATATGTGTCCAGTGGTTGTCTGCAGTCGAGAATTCTATACGGACTTCAAGGTACTGAACATAGTGAATTTCGACGTAGTCTTAGGAATGGACTAGCTGGGAACTTTCTTCGCTATCATCGACTGTCGCCAAAGGAGGATAGTGTTTGAAATATCCGATCACCCGGTGTTCTATTTCAAAAGTGGAGACCGGACTTTAGAGACTACCATCTATCGAGGAAAACCAAAGAAGGCAGAGATTGCAGCGTTGGAAGCGGAAGGATTGATGTCAGAGGTTGTTAGATAATTCGAGGATATAATCCCTGAAGACATAACAAGTTTGCCTCCCGATCGAGCTCTAGAGTTTGGCATTGATTTACAACCCGATTCACAACCTGTAATAAAAGCTCCATACCGATTAAGTCCGGAGGGATTGAAAGAGATCCATATTCGGTTGGCCGAACTCCTGAAGAAAGGTTGTATCAGACCCAGTACCTCAAGTTGGGGATCTCCGATGCTGCTGGTGAAGAAGAAAGAAGGCACCTATCAGATGTGCGTGGATTATCGAGCACTGAACGAAGTAACGATAAAGAACAAGTGTAACAACTCTGAATTTACTATACTGAATTTTCCATTTTATTGTACAGAAATGAGTTTACAGCCTGAATTTGAGCTATAAGTTAATTTTGTTAAATAACAGTACGAAACAACTTGTAGCTCATTGGTAAAGCCCTTGCACTGCTGTGATATAGCCCATTTGTTCGATTCCCATCAGACACAGTATTTTTTCTGATTTTTCTTTTTAACTTTTTGGAAGCCCAAAAGATTGCACGTGCAATACACAGAAAAATGGAAAAACAGAAAAATCAAACATGTGGAAAATGGAGTAAACATGGCTTTAATCATCTGGCACGAATCTCGATGCCAGATGCCTCAAATCGACCGGCGGATCTCCTCATATGACCGACGGGGACGGTTGATCTGAGCCCAATTGTCCCCGGGCTTAGCACACTAACCCTTTCACCTACCCCTAACTCCCATGCACTGTTTGATTTCCCTGCAATCAAACAGAGACATTTCAATTCATAATTTATCACAATTTTAATACTTTTTAATCCACCATTTTAATTCTAAAACCCCAATTCTACAGTATAAATACCACTCCCTACCTTGGTTCATCACCATTCTGAAAATTCTAGCCAAAACTCTCAAAAATTTCCTAAGTACAAGTGGAGTAAAGATGAGTTAGCAAGCGATCAAATTCCGGCGAAGATCGAAGCAACATCCGGAGCTCCCACGACACCCCAAAACTTTTATACTCTTCTTCTACCTCTTCTTAACATAATCAAATATTAAGTCCCTCCTAAACTCCCTTTCTATTCTTTGAATTTCTTTTTAATCAAAATCGGTAAAAGTGGAGTTAATACCGATATATTTTTCTAAACTCTAGAAACTCCACCTTTTCTTATATATTGTTCATCCAAATTCTTACGCAATACTTGTAATCTTAATACCAATATTTAGAATAAATTTTAGCCTAAAATATCATGTAAAATAACTTTAAAATAACTTTTTCATTAAAAAACCATGAACTTTAATATCATCCATTTTAGTTTTGTTAAAACTATACGTTTAGGAAAAACTTTATGGGGTAACGACCTACCCCTTACGTATATTCTTGTTTCATAGCACGATGTCTTTTTGTATGAATTTTTGTACGAAAAAAATATTACATTAAAACACCACTTACTTTAAAAACTGGTTTTCTTTTAAAGCAGTATTTCGATTCCTTTATGATTATACCTCTACAAACCTCTTTAGGGGACCCGCTAATGGATGATGCGGATTATCGCACATTCTTAGGCTAGCAGAGCAAGATGCAGATCTCCTCACGGAGCATTTGGTCTCAAAAGGTTTTAAATACAGTTTTTAAGAAAAATAAATTTTCTAAATAAATAAATTTAATTTTAATAATTATATAAAAATTACAAATCCTTATTTTCAAAATATAATAAATTTTTTTCTAAAAATGAAAGATTAACAAGTTTCAATAAAATACTATCAACTTACCAAAAGACAACTTTTTTCAATAAAATATCATGAACTTCCAAAATTAATTGTTTATCACTAAAATACCTCAAATTCCTAAAATTCATGCTCATGAAAACCGTAATAATATAAATAACCCCTTGAGGTTTATTTTTAACTATATTATAATATTTTTTTCATAAAACCCTCTCGAGTTATATAAAAACAATACTTAAGGACTTTAGAAAATATAAGTTTAAGCGGGATCAATTCTCTTGAGCCTCAGAGAGCCGGAGAAAGTAAGTGCTTGTCTATTTAAGGTAGAAAACTTAACGGAGTTATCAATGGTAATTGTCTTGCAAAAAGACACAAATCCTGCCGTCCATGTGCAGCAGTTACCGATGACTGCCGAACCTAATTCAGGATCTAAATCAGTTTACAAGTGTCTGACTCGGTCTGAGTCTAAAATCAAACCTGAATCCAAACTCAAATCTGAGTCCACATCAAACCTGAATCCAAATCAAACATGAATGCTTGATCATGAACATGAATACTTGAATCAAACAACAATATCAAACATGTATACTTGACCTTACTTGACCGAACCATGGTTATAACTTGACTTGACTACTTATTACATCCTGAACATGACTACTTGAACAACTTGTATCTATGGTTTCGGAAAGACTTGTAATTATAATTTATACAATACATTATGCGGGGATAAAGGGCTCGATTGGTACGGAACGTATATCGTGGCACGAGATGTCAGTTAAAAGACACCTACATGAATTCTCGTACCGTTGTCCATGGGTTATGACGGGGCTTTGTACTACATGTTACTATAGTCCACGGGGTAAGATGGACTCCTCTCATATAAATGAATACCTTCTGTATCAACCTACAAACAAGTACGTTAGAATAACAATCATATACATGTACAACTCACCTGTTCTTTTCACATTACTTGTTATATTCTCTTTTTTCTTTTAGGACTTACCGAGCGCTAGTTCGCTGACGACATTCATGTCTATTTCTTTCTTTGGAATGTTCGTCAGGAGGACCGGACTCTCAGGAGATTAAGCCTAACCAGGATGTAACGACTCTAAATTTTCTGTACAAAATTTTTCTTTTCAATGTACAGAAAAGAGTTTGCAAACCTGAGCACAATTTATAAGTTATTTTTGTTTAAGAATAGCAAGAACCAACTTGTAGTTCACTGGTAAAGACTTACATTGCTGTGATGTAGCCCTTGTGTTTCGAATCCCCTCAGACACATTATTTTTTTCTGAATTTTCTTTTAAATTTTTGGAAGCCCAAAAGTTTACACATGCACCGCACATAGAAATGAAAATTCAGAAAAAAATAAACATGCGCATAATATTATAAACAGAAAGATGGGCACGTGGCGAGAACCAACGGCACCCCCTCACCATTGTACCGGTGAGATCACTCCATAGGCCAGCGTCGACGGTAATCCATAGGTGAAAAGCCTCCGTGGTTTGCACACAAAACCCTTGGCCTACCCCCATTACCCCTACACTGTTTGATTTCTCTGAATTTAAACAGAGACTACAATTTCATCTTTAAATCAAATTTTAAATGCATTTTAATTTATTCTTTCAATTCCAAAACCCTAATTTTATATTATACACGCAATCTTATACCCTAGCCCCTCCTCAATCTGAAAATTCTAGCCAAAACCCTCAAATTTTCTAAGTACAAGAAGAGTACAAGTGGAGTTAGCCATAGATCAACTTCTGGAGAGGAATCGAGCAAGTTCCGGCGACCCTGCGACGCCACGACAACTACACCCTCTTCTTCTATCTCATCTTAACCATTCTAGCTAGTAATTCCCATCCCATCCTTCTCTTTTTACAAAAAAAGTTCTCTTTTTCAAAATATGTCGGTAAGTGGAGTTATACCGACATTTGATTCTAAAATCCATGAAACTACACATTTTATTAAGCCTTACTCATTCATATTCTATACCTTTCTTGTCAATCGTGAAACTAATGTTTAGAATTAACTTTCACTTAAAAATATCATGTTAAATAACCTTAAATCTCACTTTTACATGAAAATATCATGAACTTTATATACGACATCTTTTATTAATTTGCTTAGTCATACCTCTAGAAAAATTCACGGGGTAATGACCTACCCCTCACATACACACGTTTACATTGCACGATACTCTTTGAAACATATTTTTGTGGTGATTACAACATTTCATTAAAATACCATGAACCATAAAAACTCGGTTTTCTTTGAATTGTATTATCAAAACTCTTTGCGATTATGCCTCTACAATCCTTTTTAGGAAACCCGCTATTGGATATTGCGGATTGTCGCACATCCTTGGGCTAGTAGAGTGAGATACAGACCTCCTCATGGAGCATTCGGTCTCG
Organism: Agapanthus africanus; assembly: GCA_030015575.1. NCBI lineage: Eukaryota > Viridiplantae > Streptophyta > Magnoliopsida > Asparagales > Amaryllidaceae > Agapanthus > Agapanthus africanus. Next base: position 280,907 of record JASDDO010000148.1, on the reverse strand, counting down.
AAAGATTTTTAATACGATTTTTAAGAAAAACGACATTTTCTATTTAATAATAAAATTAATTTTTAATAATTATATAAATATTATCAAACCACATATTTTCAAGATATAATAAAATTCTATATTTTTTAAAAAATAAAAGAATGATAAGTTTCACTAAAATACCCATAAATTATCCAAAAGTCGAGTTTTACACTAAAATACCTTGAACTATCCAAGTTAAACTATTATCACTAAAATACTTCACATTATTAAAATTCACAATTATGGAAACCCTAAATAATATAAATAAATACTAGAGCTTTATTTTGAAAGTATATAAAATATTTTTAATAAAACCCCCTCGAGTTATATAAAATTACATTTAAGGACTTAAGTAAATATGGGTTTAAGCGGGATCAATTCTCTTGAGTCTCAGGGAGTCGGAGAAAGTGAGTGCTTGCCTATTTAAGGTAGAAAAACTTAACGGTGTTATTAATGGTAATTGTCTTGGAAAAAGACACAAATCCTGCCGTCCATGTGCAGTACTTACCGATAACTCCCAAACCTAATTCAGGATCCAAATCAGTTCTAAGTGTCTGACTCAAGTTTGAGTCCAAATCAATCTGAGTCTAATCAAAATCAGAATCCAATTCAACATGAATCCAATATATAAATATGTATACTTGAACCTGAACCTGAATATCAGAACAAGATCAATATGCAAACATGACTTGACCTGACCGAACCATAGCTATAACTTGACTTGATTACATGCCTACTTGTTTACATCCTGAACCTGATTACATGAACAACTTGTAACCATGGTCTCGGTAAGTCTGATAACTATAATTCAATACAATATATTATGGGGTTTTAACGGGGTAGATTGGTACGGAATGTATTAGAAGTGGAACGAAATGGTCACTTAAAGACACCTACATGGACATCCTGTGTTGTTGTCTCGTAGGTTTTGACAGGGTCTTGTACTACCTGTTACCATAGTCCACGGAGAAAGTTGGACTCCTCTCGTATACACTGATACCTTCTGTACCAAGCTACAAACAACTACGTTAGTATAACAAACATATACCTGTATAAATTACCAGTTCTTTCTTTTTACTTATTCTATTCCATTCTTACTTCTGGGACTTACCGAGTGCTAGTTCGCTGACAACATTCATGTTTCTTTCTTTCTTTGGAATATTCGTTAGGAAGATCAGACTCTCAGGAGATCGGGCCCAGTCAGGACGACTTGGACCAGTTCACAGAGCAGCCAGACTTCTAGCTTTTACTTGTACTTACTTTTCACTTCAAATGCCACTGTTTAGTCATTGCTTTCTATCATTGTACATATCCTTTTCAAATCAGTTGTAATGTAAAGAATAAATGCTAAGAAAAGTTGTTGTTTATATTACATCTCTTGTTATTCTTTTGCATTATATATATATATTGCTTATTTACGCTTAACGTGTTTACTTCTAAGTAAATACGCCGCGTGCCCGCCATGTCCCCTTCCTCGTACACTGGGAAGCGGGGCATGACCGGTTTTGTTGGCGGCTCATGCAGGTCAGTTCTGCATGGAATCCTAAGCAATATATATCACTAGAAGTATAAGAATTAGCAACTGTATATTCTTTACATTTCAAATTTCTTGAATCTATCACAATCTTTCTTTTTCTATCAAGGTCATTGATTCTCCTAACAACACAAGCATGAACGTCAATGGCAACACCCCACCTCCTGCTCTACCACCACCTCCTACCGTTACCGCTCCTATCAACGAGCAAACGGTATTGCTTGAGGCGAACAAGAGCCTCTTAGAGCAGCAGCAGATTGCTATCCTCATGCATTGCCCAGAGGTCGAGGCATCCGGAGTCAAGCAATTCCGGGCACTGCACCTAAAACATTTCTCTGGAAAAGAGATCCCAGTAGAGGCAGAGGAATGGGCTCAGTCTAAATAGGATGATCTGGCAGCAGCATAAGTGCCAGAGATTGCTTGGGTGAGAGTTGCGAAGCTGCAACTCACATATAACGCCAGAGTTTGGTAGAAGGTTGAAGAAAGCCGACTCGCCCAACCGATTGAATGGAAGACCTTTCGCGATATGTTCGACGCGAAATACTTCCCTGAGACTGCCTGTTTCGACATGGAACGACAGTTCATCCACTTACAACAAGCTTCAATGTGGAACAAATATGTGGATAAATACGATGCCGAGTTTACCATGCTTAGCAGGTTTCCGGCACACCTGATCCTGACTGCTAAGATCAGGGCACGAAGATTTCAGCAAGGGTTGGACCCAGAGATCTAAGCTGCACTAGCCATAGGGGATTTCCCAACCCATGATCTTGCTTTGAAGGCTGGCCGATGCTATGAGGCAATGGTGAAGAAGAAGGACAGACCTCAGACTGCCGTAGTAAAACGCCCTGCCACTCAGGTGGCAGGAGGAGCCTCTTCCAGGCCACCTTTTGCACCCAGTATACCGGGAGTACTATTTAACCGGCCTAGTACAGATTTTTTCTTCTACTGCAAGAGGAATGGATATCTGGTAAAGGACTGCAGGCGTGCAAACAGTATGTTCTTAGTTTGTGGCGCTTCTTTTCACGCCATTGGAGCATGTCCTCATAGACTCAACACAGCTTCAACACCCAGACCATCCAACACCTTTCCGCAGCAGCCAGCTATTCAGGCTCCTGCACCTCGTCTTGCTCTCCCTGCTCCACCTTCACATGGACCTCTTGCACAGCCTCTTCGTCAATTCCATTAGGCACTGAGGAACATGCCTCAAGGGCAAAGAAATATGCCCCAAGAACAGAGGAATGTGCCTCCAGTTAGGAGGAATGTACTCCAGCATCAGGCTTTCACTTTAGCGACCATAGAAACCGAAGCTATAGGTCAAGATAACACTGGTAATCTTCCTTCCATCTTTTTCAACCTTTGCATCCTTTCGGTCTTTCAAACATTTTTATGCACTTTCAGTACCATATCAGTAGTTTTTCACCACCACTGTAATCAAATTTTTCTTGGATCTGTTACAACTTCCTTCTATAAATTTCGAGGATGAAATTTTTATAAGGAGGGTAGAATGTAACGACTCTAAATTTTTTGTACAAAATTTTTCTTTTCAATATACAGAAAGGAGTTTACAAGCCTGAGCACAATTTATAAGTTATTTTTGTTTAAGAATAGCAAGAAACAACTTGTAGCTCACTGGTAAAGACTTGCACTGCTGTGACGTAGCCCCTGTGTTTCGAATCCCCTCAGGCACATTATTTTTTTCTGAATTTTCTTTTAAATTTTTGGAAGCTCAAAAGATTACACGTGCACTGCACATAGAAATGAAAATTCAAATAAAAAAACATGTGCATAATATTAAAAATAGAGAGATGGACACGCGGCGAGAATCCAACGGCACCCCATCACCATTGGACGGGGGAGATCACTCCATGGGCCAGCACCGACGGTGATTTATAGGTGAAAAGCCCCTGTTCTTTACACACAAAACCCTTGGTCTACCCCCATTACCTTGCACTGTTTGATTTCTCTGAATTTAAACAAAGACTTCAATTTTATCTTTAAATCAAATTTTAAATGCATTTTAATTTATTCTTTCAATTTCAAAACTCTAATTTCATACTATAAATACAACATCATACCCTAGCTCCTCCACATTCTAAAAATTCTAGCCAAAACCTTCAAATTTTCTAAGTATATGAAGAGTACAAGTGGAGTTAGCCAAAGATTAACTTCCGGCGAGGAATCGAGCAAGTTCCGGCAACCCCGCGACGCCACGACAACTACACCCTCTTCTTCTACCTCATCTTCACAATTCTAGCTAGTAAGTCTCACCCCATTCTTCTTCTTTTACATTAAAGTTCTCTTTTTGAAAACATGTCGGTAAATGGAGTTATACCGACATTTGATTCTAAAATCCTTGAAACTACACTTTTTATTAAGCTTGCTCATTCATATTCTATACCTTACTTGTTAATCATGAAATTAATATTTAGAATTAACTTTCACTCAAAAACATCATGTTAAATAACCTTAAATCTCACTTTTACATGAACATACCATGAACTTTATATATGTCATCTTTTATTAGTTTGCTTAGTCATTCCTCTAGAAAAGTTCACGGGATAATGACCTACCCCTCACATACACACATGTTTACATAGCACGATACTCTATGAAACAATTTTTGTGGTGATTACAACATTTCATTAAAATACCATGAACTCTAAAAACCCTGTTTTTTTTTGAATTGTATTATCAAAACTCTTTGCGATTATGCCTCTACAACCCTTTTTGGGAGACCCTCTATTAGATGGTGAGGATTATCGCACATCCTTGGGTAAGTAGAGAGAGATGCAGACCTCCTCACGGAGCATTCGGTCTCGAAAGATTTTTAATACGTTTTTTAAGAAAAACTATATTTTCTATTTAATAATAAAATTAATTTTTAATAATTATATAAATATTATCAAACCACATATTTTCAAGATATAATACAATTCCATGTTTTCTAAAAATTAATAGAATGAAAAGTTTCACCAAAATACTCTGAAGTTATCCAAAAGTCAAGTTTTACACTAAAATATCTTGAACTATCCAAGCTAAACTATTATCACTAAAATACTTCACATACTTAAAATTCACAATTATGAAAACCGTAAATAATATAAATAAATATTCGAGGTTTATTTTGAAAGTATATAAAATATTTTTCACAAAACCCCCTCGAGTTATATAAAATTATATTTAAGGACTTCAGTAAATATGGGTTTAGGCGGGATCAATTCTCTTGAGATTCAGGGAGCCGGAGAAAGTGAGTGCTTGCATATTTAAGGTAGAAAAACCTAACGGTATTATCAATGGTAATTGTCTTGGAAAAAGACACAAATCTTGCCGTCCATATGCAGCAGTTACCGATAACTCCCAAACCTAATTCATGATCCAAATTAGTTCTAAGTGTCTGACTCAAGTCTGAGTCCAAATCAATCTGAGTCAAATCCAAATCAGAATCCAATTCAACATGAATCCAATATACCAACATGTATATTTGAACCTGAACCTGAATATCACAATAAGATCAACATGCAAACGTGACTTGACTTGACCGAACCATGGCTATAACATGACTTGATTCCATGCCTACTTGTTTACATCCTGAATCTGATTACATGAACAACTTGTAACCATGGTCTCAGCAAGTCTGATAACTATAATTCAATACAATACATTATGGGGGTTTAACGGGGTAGATTGATACAGAATGTATTATAAGTGGAATGGGATGGTCACTAAAAGACACCAACATGAACATCCTGTGCATTGTCCCGTGGATTTTGATGGGGCCTTGTACTACCTGTTACCATAGTTCACGGAGCAAGTTGGACTCCTCTCATATACACTGATACCTTCTGTACCAAACTACAAACAACTACGTTAGTATAACAAACATATACCTATATAAATTACCAGTTCTTTCTTTTTACTTGTTCTATTCCATTCTTACTTCTGGGACTTACCGAGCGCTAGTTCGCCGACGACATTCCTGTTACTTTCTTTCTTTGGAATGTTCGTCAGGAGGATCAGACTCTCAGGAGATCGAGCCCAGTTAGGACGATTTGGACCAGTTCACAGAGCAGCCAGACTTCTAGCTTTTTCTTGTACTTACTTTTCATTTCATATGCCACTGTTTAGGCATTGCTTTCTTTCATTGTACATTTCTTTTTCAAATCAGTTGTAATGTAAAGAATGAATGTTAATAAAAGTTGTTGTATATATTACATCTCTTGTTATTCTTGTGCATTTTATATATATTGCTTATTTATGCTTAGCCTGTTTACTTCTGAGTAAATACGTCGCGTGTCCGCCATGTCCCCTTCCTCGTACACTGGGAAGCAGGGCGTGATAGGTTTTGTTGGTGCCCCATCCAGGTGAGTTCTGCATGGAATCCTAAGAAATATATATCACTAGAAGTATAAGAATCAGCAACTGTACATTCTTTACATTTCAAATTTCTTGAATCTATCCTAACCTTTCCTTTTCTATCAAGGACATTGATTCTCCCAACAACACAAGCACGAATGTCAATGGCAACACCCCACCTCTTACTCTACCACCACCTCCTACCGTTACCGCTCCCATCAATGAGCAAATGTTACTGCTTGAGGCGATCAAGAGCCTCTTGGAGGGTCAGCAGCAGCAGACTGCTATCCTCATGCATCGTCCAGAGGTCGAGACATCCGGTGTCAAGCAATTCCGAGCACTGCACCCGAAACATTTTTCTGGGAAAGTGAGCCCACTAGAGACAGAGGAATGGGCTCAGTCTATAGAGGATGATCTGGTAGCAGCACAAGTGCCAGAGATTGCTTGGGTAAGAGTTGCGAAGCTGCAACTCACAGATAACGCCAGAGTCTGGTGGAAGGTTGAAGAAAGCCGACTCGCCCAACCGATTGAATGGAGGACCTTTCTCGATATGTTCGACGCGAAATACTTCCCTGAGACTGCCCGTTTCGACATGGAACAACAGTTCATCCACTTACAGCAACGTTCAATGTGGAACACATCTGTGGATGAATATGATGCTGAGTTTACCATGCTTAGAAGGTTCGTGGCATACCTGATCCTGACTGCTGAGATCAGGGAACGAAGATTTCAGCAAGGGTTGGACCCGAAGATCCAAGCTGCACTAGCTACAGGGGATTTTCCAACCCATGATCTTGCTCTGAAGGCTGCCCGACGCTCTGAGGCAGTGGTGAAGAAGAAGGGCAGATATCAGACTGCTGGAGTAAAACGCTATGCCACTCAGATGGCAGGAGGAGCCTCTTCCAGGCCACCTTTTGCACCTAATATACCGGGAGTACTATTTAACCAGCCCAATCCAGATTTTTGCTTCTACTGCAAGAGGAATGGACATCTGATAAAGGACCACAGGCGTGCAATCGGCCTGTGCTTAGTTTGTGGTGCTTCTACTCATGCCATTGGAGCATGTCCTCATAGACTCAACACAACTCCAGCACCCAGACCATCCAACACCTTTCCGCAGCGGTCAGCTATTCAGGCTCCCGCACCTCGTCTTTCTCTCCCTGCTCCACCTTCACGTAGACCTCTTGCACAACCTCCTCGTCAATTCCATCAGGCACTGAGAAACATGCCTCAAGGGCAAAGAAATATACCCTAAGGACAGAGGAATATGCCTCCAGCTAGGAGGAATGTACCCCGTCGTTAGGATTTCACTTTAGCGGTCGTAGAAGTCGAAGCTATAGGTCAAGGTAACACTGGTAATCTTCCTTCCATCTTTTTCAATCTTTGCATCCTTTCGTTCTTTCAAACATTTTTCATGCACTTTCAGTACCATATCAGTAGTTCTTTCACCACCACTGTAATCAAATTTTTTTTGGATCTGTTACAACTTTCTTCTATAAATTTCGAGGACGAAATTTTTATAAGAAGGGTAGAATGTAACGACTCTAAATTTTCTGTACAAATTTTTTCTTTTCAATGTATAGAAACGAGTTTGCAATCCTGAGCACAATTTATAAGTTATTTTTGTTTAAGAATAGCAAGAAACAACTTGTAGCTTACCGGTAAAGCATTGCATTGCTGTGACGTAACCCCTGTGTTTCGAATCCCCTCAGGCACATTATTTATTTCTGAATTTTCTTTTAAATTTTTGGAAGCCCAAAAGTTTACACATGCATTGCACATAGAAATGAAAAGTCAGAAAAAACAAATATGTTCATAATATTATAAATAGAGAGATGGACACGTGGCGAAAATCGAACGGCACCCCCTCACCATTGGACCGATAAGATCATTCCATGGGCCGGCACCGATGGTCATCCGTAGGTGAAAATCTCCCGTGGTTTGCACACAAAACCCTTGGCCTACCCCCATTACCCCTGCACTTTTTGATTTCTCTGAATTTAAACAGAGACTTCAATTTTATTTTTAAATCAAATTTTAAATGCATTTTAATTCATTCTTTCAAATCCAAAATCCCAATTTCACACTATAAATACAACCCCATACCCCAGCTCCTCCACATTCTGAAAATTATAGCCAAAACTCTCAAATTTTCTAAGTACAAGAAGAGTACAAGTGGAGTTAGCCAAAGATCAACTTCCGGCGTGGAATCGAGCAAGTTCCGGCAACCCCGCAACGCCACGACAACTACACCCTCTTCGTCTACCTCATATTTACCATTCTAGCTAGTAAGTCCCATCCCATCATTCTCTTTTTACATAAAAAGTCATCTTTTTCAAAACATGTCGGTAAATGGAGTTACACCGACATTTGATTCTAAAAACCTTGAAATTACACTTTTTATTAAGCTTGCTCATTCATATTCTATACCTTGTTAATCATGAAACTAATATTTAGAATTAACTTTGACCCAAAAACATCATGTTAAATAACCTTAAATCTCACTTTTAAATGAAAATACCATGAACTTTATATACGTCATCTTTTATTAGTTTGCTTAGTCATATCTCTAGAAAACTTCACGGGGTAATGACCTACCCCTCATATACATACATGTTTACATAGCGCGATACTCTTTGAAACATATTTTTGTGGTGATTACAACATTTCATTAAAATACCATGAGCCATAAAAACTCGGTTTTCTTTGAATTGTATTATCAAAACTCTTTGAGATTATGCCTCTACAACCCTTTTTAGGAGACCCTCTATTGGATGGTATAGATTATCGCACATCCTTGGGCAAGTAGATCGAGATGCAGACCTCCTCACGGAGCATTCGGTCTCGAAAGATTTTTAATACGTTTTTTACGAAAAACGGCATTTTCTATTTAATAATAAAATTAATTTTTAATAATTATATAAATATTATCAAACCACATATTTTCAAGATATAATAAAATTCCATGCTTTCTAAAAAATAAAAGAATGACAATTTCACCAAAATATTCTCAAGTTATCCAAAAGTCAAGTTTTATACTAAAATATCTTGAACTATCCAATCATAACTATTATCACTAAATTACTTTACATTCTTAAAATTCACAATTATGGAAACCCTAAATAATATAAATAAATACTCGAGATTTATTTTGAAAGTATATAAAATATTTTTCATAAAACCCCCTCGAGTTATATAAAATTACATTTAAGAACTTCAATAAATATAGGTTTAAGAGGGATCAATTCTCTTGAGACTCAGGGAGCTGGAGAAAGTGAGTGCTTGCCTATTTAAGGTAGAAAAACTTAACAGTGTTTTCAATGGTAATTGTCTTGAAAAAAACACAAATCCTGCCGTCCATGTGCAGCAGTTACCGATAACTCTTAAACTTAATTCAGGATCTAAATCAGTTCTAAGTGTCTGACTCAAGTCTGAGTCCAAATCAATCTGAGTCTAATCCAAATCAGAGTCCAATTCAACATGAATCCAATATACCAACATGTATACTTGAACTTGAACCTGAATATCAGAATAAGATTAATATGCAAACATGACTTGACTTGGCCGAACCATGACTATAACTTGACTTGATTACATGCCTACTTGTTTACATCCTGAACCTGATTACATGAACAACTTGTAACTATGGTGTCGGCAAGTCTGATAACTATAATTCAATACAATACATTACGAGGTTTTAACGGGGTAGATTGGTACGGAATGTATTAGAAGTGGAACGAGATTGTCACTAAAAGACACCTACATGAACATCCTGTGCCGTTATCCCGTGGGTTTTGATGGGGCCTTGTACTACCTGTTACCATGGTCCATGGTGCAAGTTGGACTCTTCTCGTAAACACCGATACCTTCTGTACCAAGTTACAAACAACTACGTTAGTATAACAAACATATACCTGTATAAATTACCTGTTCTTTCTTTTTAGTTGTTCTATTCCATTCTTACTTCTGGGACTTACAGAGCGCTAGTTATCTGACGACATTCCTGTCTCTTTCTTTCTTTAGAATGTTCGTTAGGAGAATCAGATTCTCAGGAGATCGAGCCCAGTCAGGACGATTTGGACCAGTTCACAGAGCAGCCATACTTCTAGCTTTTCCTTGTACTTACTTTTCATTTCATATGCTACTGTTTAGGCATTGCTTTCTATCATTGTACATTTCCTTTTCAAATCAGTTGTAATGTAAAGAATGAATGTTAATAAAAGTTGTTGTTTATATTACATCTCTTGTTATTATTGTGCATTTTATATATATTGCTTATTTACGCTTAGCGTGTTTACTTCTAAGTAAATACATCGCGTGCCTTCCATGTTCCTCGTACACTTAGAAGCGGGACGTGACACAGAAGGACTTGGACCAGCTCGCGGCACAGCCTGACTTCTAGTTCCTTGTACTTACTTTCATTTCTGTATGCCACTGTTTAGGCACTTCTTTACTCATTGTATCTTTTCTTTTCAAACAGTTGTATGTAAAATGAATGTAAATAAAGTTGCTGTTATTTTATATCACTTGTCATTCTTTTACATTTTATATATTGTCTAATTACGCTTAACGTATTTATTTCTTAGTAAATACGTTGTAGCCTGCCACGTTACCGTATCCGTCTACTGGGAAGCGGGGCGTGACTATAAGTATCCGCTATCTCGCATCGATGACCTTTTCGATCAGTTACGTGGATCTTGTATTTTCTCAAAATTAGATCATCGTTTGGGATATCATCAAGTGAAGGTCAAGGAGTCCGACATTCCGAAGACGGCGTTTAGGACTCGATATGGCCATTATGAATATCTTACAATGTCATTTGGAGTGACCAATGCACCAGCCATTTTTATGAGCTCGATGAATCAAGTTTTCCGAGAGTACTTAGACAGGTTTGTTGTTATCTTCATCGATGACATCCTGATATATTCAAAGAATCGGAAAGAACACGCCGAGCACTTACACATTGTCCTGGAGACACTCCGACAACATCAACTTTACGCCAAGTACAACAAGTGTGAATTTTGGCTAGACCAAGTCGGATTTCTCGGACATATTATTCAGGTGAAAGAATCTTTATGGATCCAACTAAGGTGTTAGCTGTCAGCGAGTGGCCGACACCAAAGACGGTGAAAGATATAAGAAGTTTCTTGGGCTTAGTAGGATATTATAGACGCTTTATCGAAGGATTTTCAAAGATCGCAGCATCCTTGACCAAGCTTACACGTAAAGACGAAGCATTCGTGTGGTCAAAAGTATGTGAGAAGGTTTTTGTAGAACTCAAATCAAGATTAACCTCTGCACCTATTCTCGTAATACCGGATCGATCTGGCGGATTCGATGCACATTGTGATGCTTCCGGTAAAGGATTAGGATGTGTTCTGCATTAGCATGGAAATGTTGTTGCTTTTGCATTAAGACAGTTAAAGTTTCATGAGCGCAACTATCCAACACATGATCTGAAATTGGCAGCCGTGATCTTCGCACTCAAGATTTGGCGCAACTATTTTTTGGGATAGCGAGTATATATATATATTGACCACAAGAGTTTGAAGTATGTATTTATTCAGAAGGAACTTAACATGCGGTAGAGAAGATGGTTAACTCACGACAGAATTTGACATCAACTTACAATATCATCCTAAAAAGGTGAATGTAGTTCCCGATGCACTTAGTCATGGGCCTTTAGTAATGAACCTCCCCACCCAGTGGAGACTACATGAAGAACAGTACGGATTGGAGATTGAAGTAGTCATGCCAGGTAACACCTCATCCTTGATGAACTTACAAGTCCAGTCCACTCTTGTCAATCAGATCAAGGCAGCTCAATCAAATGATGCCACGCTATAAAAGACCCAAAAAAAAGTAGAAAGTGGTTTTCAAACCGACTTCATCATTCACGAAGATGGATCCTTATGGTATGGGAGCCGTTTATGCGTGTCAGTCGGCCCTGTTCGAGAAGAGTTGATGAAAGAAGCTCACAGCTCTTCATATTCTGTACACCCCGGCGGCACGAAGATGTATAAGGATCTACGACAATATTACCGGTAGCATGGAATGAAGCGAGAAGTAGCAAAGAGCGCATCAAAGTGCTTAATATGTCACTAAGTGAATGCTGAGTATCACAGAACTGATGGTTTACTTCAGATGTTACTGATCCCAGAATGGAAATGGAAGCACATTATCATAGACTTCGTGACTGCTCTCCCACACAGCATGAAGGGTAATGACGCAGTTTAGGTTATTGTGGACGACTCACTAAGTCGGCTCACTTCATCCCATTCAGAGTTGGTCAATCAACCGAGATGTTGGAAAGAAAGTACATAGAGGTGAGTAAAAATCTGAAGTAAGATTGAAACCTTTAAGGTATATCTACTTGTCTTAAAACCCATAAACTCATGCAGGAGATTATAAGATTACATGGGGTACTTGTCTGCATCGTCTCCGACCGAGATACTAGATTCCAATACCAGTTTTGGCAGCGTCTTCAAGCTATTTTGGGAATGAGTCTGAATTTCAGCATGACGTATCATCCCCAAACAGATGGACAGTCTGAGTGAACAATTCACATCCTGGAAGATATCCTGAGAGCCTGTAAGCTAGACTTCGGAGGTTCATGGGAAGATCACCTACACCTTGTAGAGTTTTTATATAACAACAGCTACCAGGCAAGCATTGGAATGACACAATTCGCAGCACTTTATGAACGTAAGTGTCGTTCTCCGCTGAGTTGGGACGACACTGGAGATCGTGAACTCCTTAGGCCAGAGATGATCGTGGCAACTGTAGATGTAGTTCGCACGATCAGGGAAAAGATGCGTATAGCCTAAGACCGACAGAAGTATTGGGCAGATGTGAAGCGTCGACACTTAAAGTTCCAACCCGGAGAGTATATGTTTCTGAAGATCTCTCCGAACAGAGGAGTGATACGATTCGATAAACTTAGTCCAAGGTATATCGAATCATTCGTCATACTTGAACGAGTTGGAGAAGTGACGTACAGCTTGGCACTACCACTCTTATTTGAAAGAATGCACAATGTGTTCCACATATCCTAGCTACGATGATATGTGAGCGACCCCAGCCACATACTTGACCACTCAGAGCTCACTGTACAGACCGATCAAATTTGCAAGCAGCAACCAGTTGAGATCCTGGATCGAAAGGTGAAGACATTACGGAATAACGACGTGAACTTCGTCCGAGTGATATGGGGAAAGGATTCTCCAGGAGAATCAACCTGAGAGCGAGAAGACGATATGCGTGCACGATACCCTCACCTTTTTGAAAATTAGTCTTTGTGTAAATTTCGAGGACGAAATTTTTATAAGGAGGGTAGAATGTAACGACTCTGAAATCCCTGTACAAATGTAACTTGTTCAAATATATAGAAAGGGTATTTCAGCCTGCTTAGCAGTTATAAGTTAATTTTGTTCAATAAAAGAAAGAAACAACTTGTAACTCACTGGTTAGTACTCTCTATTGCTGTGCCGTAGCATGTATGTTTAATTCCCATCAGTCCCAAATATTTTTATAATTTTTCCTTTTAATTTTTCGGAACCCAAAGAGTTGCCCGTGCAATATACGTAGAATTGAAAACTTTCAGAAAAATCAAACGGGATAAATGAGGAGTTAACACAGACTAACACACATGGTACAAACCTCAAGACACATGACGACAATCCAACCGCCGAAATTCACCTCCAGGCCGCCACCGGCGGTTGATATGGCTCCAAATCACTCTGTGCTTCGCCCGTACACCCCTTCAGCTCCCCTCTACTCTATTTTTTTGTTTGATTTCTCTGCAATTAAACAGAGCGCACTCTACCCCTTCATCTACCCAATTACACTCTCTTTACTCCAATTTTTAATTCTTTTAATTCACCATATACCTATTTTCATCCCTATAAATACCACATCATTCCCTAATTCTCCTCTATTCTGAAAATTTCTCAAAAATTCTCTAAGTTCAAGAAAGGTTAAGGCTAGTCAAGTGGAGTTAGCGATCAAAGTTCGTTTCATCGAAGACCGAAACCACTCTCGACGCTACCACGATCCCCGAAGGCTTCCCCTCTCTCTTTTCCTCTCTTGTCAACACGATCCCCGAAGGCTTCCCCTCTCTTGTCAACACCCCAAAACAAGTAAGTCCCTATTTCTCTCTTCCATTGGGACTTACCGAGCGCTAGTTCGCTGACGGGCATTCCATCCATCTTTAATTCTTGGAATGTTTATCAGATATTGTGGACATGTAGGAGGTGGACGTTACAGAAGAGGAGTATGACCAGATCGCGGCTCAGGCTTAGACTAATTATCCTTTTCTTTTCAGTTTATGTATGCCACTTGTTTAGGAATTTCTGTTATTGTATTTAATTTTCAGTTGAACTCTTGTATCTGTGAATGTTTCAAGCTTGAATGTAAATAAAGATATTTGTTAAAAAATTTTACAGTCTCCATTTATTCTTGTATTGTGTATTATTGTTTCAATACGCTTAGTATATTTATTTAGGGAATGACCTTCTCTGGATAAATATGTCGCGGGCTTGTCACATCACCGTTTCCGTCTATCGGGAAGCAGGGCATGACACAAACCCCATACAATAAATGTCTAAGCGGCTGGGCATTTCTTTTCATCTGTCTCGCCTGCCATTTGACAAAAATTCGATTTAGATCAAGTTTAGAAAGTAGACAAATTCAGAATATTTGATTTGTTCATACATGAGCAACTCCATATTGGAAGGAGTTCATCCCTCCGCCCAACCAATGATCAGTGCTACAACTATGCGTCACTGATCCCCGCTCGCTCCTCTCCTGCCATTTTGATATGATATAACATCTCATACTAATAAAGGACTAATGTCTACATTTACGTATGATATAACATCTCATACTAATAAATGACTAATGTCTAATACTTTTACAGTTTACGTAATATACGTACTATAAATTCATCCGAACTGAAGTGTTGAATCATGGCGGCCCAATACTCGTCTGTCCAATTCACGGGCTTCGCCGCCCATTTCGCCTCATTAATAGCAGCGACCCTCCATTTCTTGTGGACCGTGTGTTTTTGATCACGTCAACTCCTCGACATGTATATAAACAGTAGGGATCGGACAACGTGCAGAGGTATAGAAGAGCTGTCAATGCACCAAACTATGGAAAAACGCCCTACAAAAAAACACCAATAAGGTATTAGCATCATACACATATATGCCAAAGTAATAATCGAATGCTTAATTAAATAACCTTACTAAAATCTCATCTAAGGCCGTTAGCTTTTTGGCCTATGATTAGTCTAAAATATTGCACATTTGAAAGAACATTTTCCCTACTATTATTAAGTACTAAAAGATGTTTATTATAAATATAGAACATATGAGGGTTTATTTATAAAAATTTTATCATCATATTTTTCTACATTTTAATTAACATAATAAGGAAAAATATATGCATATAATATTTAAATGAAATCTTTGTAATTAAAATATGCATACCATATCAAATATTTCTAATCAATATTCTTAATATATTATATCATATAAATGGTTAGGATAATATCACAAAAATACTAAATACTACTAACACTATGATTTGAGATATTGTGCAGATATTAGCTCAGGTCTGGAATCCAAGTAAGAGATCCGAGTCAAATCAGGACATCGAAACCGAATCTGCCAAAATTTAGAAGCAAATCAAGAGATCTAGCAACAGCAGAGACTCAGAGTATTATTTTCAGAATCTAGACATCAAGAGGATCACCACATGGCAACACAAGAGACCACAAAAATTCCAAAATCTTATACCACTAAACCGCGGAGGAACCGCGGCCAAATAAGCCTATATGCGGTGGTTCCGCGGCGGTTCTAGGGCCATTGGATGTGATATTTTGGATATTTGATCGTAACAACATATATTCACAGATGGCATCTACGGTTTCTGGTTTTAGGGACTATATAAAGGACCGAGAGCTGCACATTCAAAATCATCACCGATGAGATCAAGAGGTCCATGTATCCGAGTGGTCATCATCTATTTATCTACCTCCTACAAGAGAGAGATCTAGAGCAAACTAGGGTTTCTTGTAATCTAATTTCTACGGAGCAAAATTGTAAATGCAATAGTTGATTAATAAAGGTAGTGTTTTTATTATTCTTTTTGCAATTAATTTCTGCACTTACTTTCTGCATCTTAACTATGTTTTCATTTTTCTTCAACTTCTCTTCTAAATCTTTAACCATAAGCGAGTAATTCCTAACTTGCTAGGGTTCGTAGGATAGGGTAGAAAAATGGATGATAAAATCTTTTAATTTCTTTTATACATTTTAAAGTTTATAAACTTTAGCAAAATAAATGTTAACCTCCTTATCGGGCGCGCTACCAATTTATTGATAGTCTTTGATTATTCTCAAAGATATATGTTAACCGTAATCAGAAACGGCGTCGCTTTGCAGCTAGCCGGTGAGTACGGGTCGATCCACAGAGATGTGTAATTTTCTTAATGTGTCTTTACGAGTTGATTCCAAATGTTGTTTGGATTGATTTATTAAATCTAAAAAACCTAGATCTATCAATAAACTAAATTAATCTAAATTAAAGTCTTGCCAGGGTTAGGCTTAGGGGAAGTTGGGAGATTAAAGGTTTCCTCACCGCTTTCAATGCCTTATTTTAGATCTATTAGATGTTATAGTAATTATCAATAAAGTGGATTAGAATCTTTTGGGAAGATGTTTCTTCCTCTAGATTCTTGTCCTTCCTTTATCGATAATTACCCTAATCTCCATAGAAAACACGCGCAACCGGTCCTTTACACTACGGTGTCACCATTACCTCGAGGGATAAGGTGCCGTAGGGAGCGGGGTGTGCGTACATGCATGGAGTTCTAATTCTTAGGTGTGAAAGGGCATGAAAGGGGTGAGAGATCTCATCTCTCAAACCTTTCTCTAAGGCTAACCCTAACAAGCGAGGAGATTACTCGCTCATTAGGGGATTAAAAGACATTCTAATTAAAAGAGAATTAAAAAAAAGAATTAAAAGTAACTTACTAATTTTTATTGATGGCTCTCTCCAAGAAATAATGCAGAACAGATCTGAATTTGTGAAATGAAAAGAGGCATAGCCTTTACAATCTTTCGATTACAATTTATAAGTAAACAGTGAAATTTAGGGTTACGGATTCTCGCGCATGTGCTTTTACAGATATGCCCACGTAAAATCCAAACCCCCGCACCGACGCACCGACACCCGAAATCCGCACCGACACGGGCACTAAGCGGCCACGGAACAGCGGCAAATGTAGGGGTAGGGCCGCGGTTCCGCGGCCCTTTGGTGTGATCAGTTGACCAATTTTTTTGGGCTGGTTCTTTATACATTAGGCTTTATATTTCCATAGTTCTTTTCTCCCTTTGGCTTCTGGTCTTCTCCAGATCTTCAGTAAAACTTGTAGTGGTCTTTTAACTGTTTCCTTTGACATTTCGGACCATGCGTTGCCTTGTACACTTGTGAATTGTTCTCTGTCTCGGCTTGACTAGGGTCCTTCTACTTGTTGGTCAAAAGTCCCTCTTTTTGTATCATCTTTTGTCTTTTTCACCGTTTTCGCTCCAAGAACCTATAACCTGTAACATGCAGCAGACATGCGTCAAAAGCACCTGTTTATTTATAAAACGAATAAGAATTGGGAAATATAAACTGCAATATTATGATATGAACAACGACCACGATTTGAGATTGGTTTAACACTTGTTTTGTTAAGGACTAGACATGAATAGAGATCAATGCAAGGACAAGGGTTAGTAGCGGTGAAACCCTAGTTTCTTCCAAGAACCCTAATCTACACTCATCACTATCGATCTAGTTTTAAACTATTAAAATATAAAAGGAGTCATTTTAATTATTCATCCATTACTACTAAGTTTTATGAACCTTATAAGCCTTTTCTTTATAAATTCTATATCCATAACGACAAACAATCACCCTTCTTTAATCAACTCGTCTAAACTAGGAAAAGAGTTCACGTTTCCCTGTGGACGAACCGCACTCATTGCGGCTAGCTACTAACGATACCATCTTGATTATGGTTACTTTACAAAAATACTTTTTAGCAGAACAATCGGCTTTCGACGTATAGTCCACCGGGACATAACTGGAACCGTCTTTCATGCAATGCGGCATGCGTTTTTCGTTGTTGCGGATCGAGACACAGAACTTTTTTAATTGTTTTGGCCCAGGATCAACGAAATCCCTAGTCGCCGATACATGCACCTCGATTTTGGGGTCATCTCACTTACGAACCCATATATCATTTGCTTGTGTGGGGCTGATTGATCTAATTTATGTGTAGTAGTAGTTAACCGCAATCAATAACGGTGTCGCGTGTAGCTAGACCGAGATGAGTACATGTCGTCCTATGGGAAACGTTGAATATTTTATTCTTATTTTAGATGTGT
Organism: Agapanthus africanus; assembly: GCA_030015575.1. Classification (NCBI taxonomy): domain Eukaryota; kingdom Viridiplantae; phylum Streptophyta; class Magnoliopsida; order Asparagales; family Amaryllidaceae; genus Agapanthus; species Agapanthus africanus. The sequence goes on along the minus strand of JASDDO010000148.1, from coordinate 262,556 downwards.
TGAGAAAGAAAGGAGAAAGAATAAAGAATGGTGAAGAATGGTTGTTGGATCTAGATCTACGTTAAACACTGATGCAAAATATAGATCTAGATTAACTACGGAGGTAAGTTTATATGAAAAGGGGGCTTGTGGGGTTTATTAGGATTTAGTAGTTATGGATGATTAATTAAATATTACCCTTTTTATCCTTTAATAGGTTTAAAACTAGAACGAAAGTGATGCATGTAGATTAGGGTTTCTGGAGGGAAAAAGGGTTCCCACTCTTAACCCCTATCTCGACATGAAACTCCATTCATATCTAGTCTTTACCAAAACAATCATTAATCTAATCTCTAATCGCGGTCGAGACTAACAATAAATTGGTAGCGCGTCCGATTAGGATGTTAATGATTCTTTTGATAAAGTTTATAAACTTTATAGGACGTAAAAAGAGTTTAAGGATCTTCATCATCCATTAACCTACCCTAATCCTACGAACCCTAACAAGCGGAGAATTACTCGCACATGTTGGGAGAAGAAGAGAAGGAGAGAGAATTCATATTAAAACTACAAAGAAATAGAATAAGAAAAAGAACTATCTTTATTAATCAATAAAACTCATTTACACTTTGTTCCCTTAGAAAATGATTACAAATACTAGTTTGCTTCTCGATCTCTTCTAAGGAGGTAGATGAACCGTTGATGATCAGCCTGGATGCGTGAGCTGTCTTGGACTTCGTGATCGCGTCGACTTGATCCTTTTTCGAAGAGGCTATCGGTCCTTATTTATAGTCCCAGAGCCAGAACCCTAGCTTCCTAATTTGGAAAACACAGGTTACGATCCTAACAAAGAAATCTCAACTTCCCAATCTTCTAAACCGCGGTGGATCCGCGACCAATAGGTGGGTTTGGCCACGGATCCGTGGCCTAATGGTGAGATCTTGGGCTCATTCTTCTTGTGGCTTCTTCTGGTGACACGTGGTGATCTTTTGAATTTCTGGAAAATGAAAATCTTTTCTACGTCACTGCCAGAATTGATTTCTTTAGTTTATTTTCTTAATTAGGCAGGTTTGTTCTAACAACTTTGATTTTCTTGATTTCAGCCCTGAAAATTCTGCACAACAAACTCAACAAATAATATTAGTAGAGTTTGTTTTATTAACTTAATCATTAAGACTTGGTCAAAGGTATTTAATAAAGTAAGCATATTTTAAATGGGCCAAATGTTACATGGATATTATATGCTTACATTTTCCTACCAAATGTTAATTATAATATATAAACACATGAAAATAGTATTTTTATAGATAAACCCTCATATGTATCATATATTATAATAAACATCTTTCTTTATATAGAAATAGTAGGAAAAATGTCATATTAAATGTGTAGTTTTATCAACTGAACAAATACCCCCAAACTTATCTTTGATCGTCCCGAACAAACTAGTTTATTCAAGAGAAGGAGAAAAAGAAAGGAGAAAGCTAAGCACACTTTCGTAGGCAACACGATTGCACTGAGCGTGTGCAACAAACCGTTAAACCTCTAGGTGTCTCTAGTAGGAGGAGTGTTGTCTTATGAGTGTTTTCAGCGGATTACACCCATAAAATCCCATAATAAAAGAAAGACCGTGAATATTACATATAAAGATAAGAATTATAAAAGAAAGAGTTTGAAAATTAGAGTTTCCAACTACACTAGTTTTTCAGTTGCTATGAGCCCTATCTTAATAGTCATGAAAAGATATTAGGAATCACATCATCCCTCAATAAAACATCGTCTTTATTTTTCATTTCTACCTTTCATCCAAACATCGATCATATACCCCTACGTGTGTGTAAAAGACATCCCTACACTCGGAGAATTCAATTCAAGCTATTATACTCTTGTCCATCACCTCAGTACTTTTTAATCAATGAATATTTAGATGGATTTGCTCACACATTTTTCATGCGACCGTTAATACTTCTTGAGGTACTAACCGACTGATTACTCATGTGCTTGCTTATTAGGCGTGTTAGTATTTTTCTCGTCTTGCAACACCTAAGGCATAGCAGTGACTCCCAAACCAGTTGGTCTAAGGCACTAGGTGATGAAGCACCCTCGCTATATTTTTTTATTGCTGCCTCGGTGATAACAAAACCAGTGTTCATTTTTCTTTTCACCATTTTATCTTTTATTTTCCATTCATTATTTCCTTCATACTTTGGTTTTTAGACAAGAGCATTTCAAGCTATCCTCTACTATCCCGAGTTTCAAAACGTGTGTAAGTGTGTATAGTAGGGTATCAACATTCAAATGTTTGGCTTGCAGAATAGGAACTATTTTTCAGACTTATTTTATCCTCAGATAAGTAGTTTCCTTCATCTTACTAACCCTTGGGACTACTGCTCATAACTACTTATTACTAGTTTTGTTTAAGAAAACTTCTAATTTTCTAGGTTTTCTTAAATTTTTCCAATCTTTTGGATGTAATTTTTCACTATCTAATCTTTTATTATAAAAGAAAATTTTTAAATTTTTTTTTTGTTGAAAATGTTGTGCTTATGCAAAGTATGATGCAAATTGATGCGTAAATAAGCACAAACCTCCCCCAAACTTGTTTTCAACAGTGTCCTCACTGTTGTCATCTTGTTAAAGCTCAAAAACCTGTAAACTTAGGAGAAAAAATTTATTAATGGGGATATGAAATATGAACATGAAAATCCTTCTCCAAACTTATTTTTGGCTCACAATCTTATAAAAAATTTCTTTCAAGAGCCAAAATATCCCCCCCCCCAAACTTAAGTAAAATCGTATTAAGCATTTAAAATTATTCGGGGGGGTTAAAATTATTGGTCAAAGTAAAGCCTTGCAAAGACCAAAAGTCAACACCAACCATTAAAAAATCTTATCGATACAACGCACTGGTTGGTAGAAAATCAGAGATTTGAAGAAGTGGGGAGATAGGAGGCGGTATGGTTTACGTCTCGGTTGATAGAGAAGAAACAACAATGGTGAATGGAAACGAGAATGTGGATGATTAGGAATGGAAAGCAGGGTCACATTCTCGTATGGGATAAGAAGAAATGGTGGTGGTTCGACTTCTTCAGGTGGAGGTTGATTAATCACAAAATCCGTGTCGTTTAGGAATGTGAGTTCGTCGGCGAAAATATCTTCGAAACTTTCATCGATGGTCCGATTGAACGTTTCAATGTCAATAAGTGTCGCGCCAGAATTCAACATACTTGATTTGTCAAAAATTATGAAGGTAGGATTCTCGAAAAGCTTATCTACCTCATTCTCAAAAGAGTCTAAATCAAGTTGTCTTTCAAGAATTATCGAACTCGAAAAATCGAATAGTGATTCATCAACATTCGCTAAAATTAAAGGAAGAATAGAAGAAGAACCAGAGAAAGTGGGAGATGAAATGGGTAAACAAATTGGTGTGTCGAGTATTGCTGAACCAGATGTGGGAGATGAAGGCTGAATTTCGTTCTGCTTTTCGGTGATACCATTATTATCAACATCGAGACGCATTTGGGGTTCGTGAAGAATAATTAAAGGCTCGAGATGTGACCACAAGGAAGTGAAAGGACCTGATGAATTGGTGGGAACACACTCATCTAAAATTCCTGGTACATCATTCAATATATCCGCAATGTCAATCTCCTTATTTAAGTGAAGGTTAAAATTCTCAAACACCTCATTAAAAGTATGGTTTTCAATCAATTTTGGTTCAAGAGTGGAGGTGTAGAGATCACAAGGGTTGGGTATGGTTTCACTTGAAATGAACCCTTCACAATCGGGTAAATCAAACACTACAAAGTCACATAACTTATCAGACATTCTATCTTTAATTGATGAATCATTTGGTGTACTAGATGAATCTGTGAAACTGGAGTTGTGGATTTCAGTTTGGAAAGGGAAGGTTTGATTAGGAAGGGTGTATAATTCTGTCTCACTACCCAAATTCTCATTTTGTCCGATGCCCATATTATATACTGAAAAGTTTTGGGCTAGTTCGGAACTCGTTGCCTTTTCATATTTAGCCATGCTTTCCTTCCATTCCTCTCTAATGCGGTTCATCATCACTATACCTTCTTCTAATTTCCGCTCAAGACTAGACTTTGGTTGATATGGGGTTTCATGATAAGATTGAAATTCTTGTGGATAATTAAAACTCCCAAATGACTGATTAGACGGACTGTCTAGAGAAGGTGTAAAAGTTGGATAGGATTGATATGAAGAGAATGGTTACGAAAATTGGGCAGTAGTAGAATCAACATTATGATAAGAAGAATATTGATATTGGTTGGTTGGTTGGCTATTTTCAATAGACATCATATATGCCACAAACCGATTATGAAATTCTTCTTTACAAAGTGCTGGTGATGGTTGATATTGGTTCGGATTGAAACTTTGGCCGTTAGCCCTTGCTATATGCTCAGCAATGGACATGCGTCTAGGGGTATCCCCACTCGGAGTATCAACTGAAACAGACGTAGAATTACGATACGGTTGATAAGACCTGGACTGTGGTGGCCAACTGTTTCTATCCGCTTGTTCTATCCGATCTCTTAAAGAAATGGGAGAGTCGGATGGTATACCGAAGCGATTACGAAAACAAGAAATATCTGGTTGTGGACAGCAAAGCTCGGCAAGAGTTCGTCTGTTTGGGTCATCCATTATAAGAAGAGAAGAGGGGAAGGGTTTGCTTTAAAAGTGGATTCGGGGGTTGACTTACAAAATCACAAAAAATGCACAAACAACCCAAAAACTATGGTTACCTAGGACAAGCTCTAGACCGCTCCTAGACTTCCAAAGGACAAGCTGCAGGATAAATCCTCTACCACCTCTTTATAACTCTTGTGGCCAGGTAAGTGCCAGGTAAGTGGGAGGTATCCGCTATACGAATCACCGAAAATAGCGGGCCTAATTAAATAACCACTTGCCTTAGACACACTTTCCTAGGCACCACAAAAGAAATGCAGATAAGCGATAGATTACCCACGACCTTCCTCTGTCCTTATTGAGCGTGACAGTCCTTAGAGTCTTGGTCTAGATATTTTTTAAATTAATATAGAGTTATGCAGATACTTGTTTTGTGATTTGTGGGGCGTAGGAAGGGTGATAAAATCCCCACCTAATCTGAATTTTGGTCTTGCCCTTTAAAGTCCGTATTAAAATATGCAAAAACAAACCGCAAAACAAAACTTGCAAAAAGATTTTTGAGCGGCAAAATTTTGCAAAGAATCCTGTAGAAAAGATATTTTATTGGATTTCAGAGGAGAGAGAAAGAGTTGAGAAACTTACTAGAGAAGTTACGACTCCTAACTCCCTAATCCCGCCGCGCTTCCGCCGCCAAAAGGCTCCTTTCACCGCGCTTCCACCACGGAGTAGAGGGATCAGGTAATGAATTTTGTTACGTGGCCTCCTGCACTCCTCTGGATCTTGATGAATGTTTCTGGCTTACTGTTTCCTCAATCGTTAAATATATAATTTGCAGTTTTATTTTAATTATGATATAGATCGAATAAGAATTCAACACAAATAGTAAGAATAAAAAAATTACGCACGTTTCCCCGGCAACGTCGCCATTTGATTGATCTGATTTATGTGTAGTAGTAGTTAACCGCAATCAATAACGGTGTCGCGTGTAGCTAGACCGAGATGAGTACGGATCGTCCTTTGGGAAACATTGAATATTTTATTCTTATTTTAGATGTGTTGAGAAAGAAAGAAAGAAGAATAAAGAATGGTGAAGAATGGTTGTAGGATCTAGATCTACGTTAAACACTGATGCAAAATATAGATCTAGATTAACTATGGAGGTAAGTTTATATGAAAAGGGGGCTTGTAGGGTTCATTAGGATTTAGTAGTTATGGATGATTAATTAAAGATTACCCTTTTTATCCTTTAATAGATTTAAAACTAGAACGACAGTGATGCATGTAGATTAGGGTTTCTGGAGGGAAAAGGGTTCCCACTCTTAACCCATATCTCGACATGGAACTCCGTTCATATCTAGCCTTTACCAAAACAATTATTAATCTAATCTCTAATCGCGGTCGAGACTAACAATAAATTGGTAGCGCGCTCGATTAGGATGTTAATGATTCTTTTGATAAAGTTTATAAATTTTATAGGACGTAAAAAGAGTTTAAGGATCTTCATCATCCATTAACCTACCCTAATCCTACGAACCCTAACAAGCAGAGAATTACTCGCACATGTTGGGAGAAGAAGAGATGGAGAGCGAATTCATATTAAAACTACAAAGAAATAGAATAAGAAAAAGAACTACCTTTATTAATCAACAAAACTCATTTACACTTTGTTCCCTTAGAAAATGATTACAAATACTAGTTTGCTTCTCGATCTCTTCTAAGGAGGTAGATGAACCGTTGATGATCAGCCTGAATGCGTGAGCCGTCTTAGACTTCGTGATCGCGTCGACTTGATCCTTTTTCCAAGAGGCTATTGGTCCTTATTTATAGTCCCAGAGCCAGAACCCTAGCTTCCTAATTTGGAAAACACAGGTTACGATCCTAACAAAGAAATCTCAACTTCCCAATCTTCTATACCGCGGCGGATCCGCGGCCAATAGGTGGGTTTGGCCGCGGATCCACGGCCTAATGGTGAGATCTTGGGCTCATTCTTCTTGTGGCTTCTTCTGGTGACACATGGTGATCTTTTGAATTTCTGGAAACTGAAAATCTTTTCTACGTCATTGCTAGAATTGATTTCTTTAGTTTATTTTCTTAATTAGGCAGGTTTGTTCTAACAACTTTGATTTTCTTGATTTCAGCCCTGAAAATTCTGCACAACAAACTCAACAAATAATATTAGTAGAGTTTGGTTTATTAACTTAACCATTAAGACTTGGTCAAAGGTATTTAATAAAGTAAGCATATTTTAAATGGGCCAAATGTTACATGGATATTATATGTTTACATTTTCCTACCAAATGTTAATTATAATATATAAATACATGAAAATAGTATTTTTACAGATAAACCATCATATGTATCATATATTATAATAAACACCTTTCTTTATATAGAAATAGTAGGAAAAATGTCATATTAAATGTGCAATTTTATCAACTGAACATGGGCCCTTTTTCCCAGACCCTGACATGAGGAACTAGATGATGCCACGTCCTCCTCAGTCCTTCCACGTCTGTAATACCCTATAGTAGTGCGGTCTTCGAACATCACGGTGATCTGCTCTATCCACACTCAGTATGGTCTATTGTGGACACATGGTGATCTGAGTGTGGAACCGGTTCAGAACAATTGGATCGATCCCTTAAGCACAATCTGAAAGAGGACCGAGCTGCATTATAAATGTAATGATACCGCTCTCATTTACGGGGGCACCTTTTGGATGAACCGACACTTCGGATGTAATACCCTAGAGCAGGGCGGTTTTTGGACATCATGGCGATTTGATCTGTCCACACTCCGTGCGGTCTGTTGCGGACACATGGTGATCTGAGTATGGAGCCTCTTTAGAACAATGAGATCGGGTCCTTATAGCACATTGAGAAAGAGGACCGAACTGCATTATAAATGTAATGATACCATCGTCAATTATGGAGACGCCTTTTGGATGAACCGGCACTCCGGAGTTTGAGAAAATCCATAGCTAAGCATGCTTGGGCTAGGGAAATCCTAGGATGGGTGACCTTCTGGGAAGTGGCCCCTTCTCGAGTCTGGTTCGCTCCAAAAGACAAAACCGTGCGGTTTCGGTTAGAGTGAACAATGCTATCCGTACTGGGGTATAGGGCGTGATATTTATGGTGGCCCATGCAGGTCTCTGTTTCCTCCCAATAAGAGAGCAATGCTCTGTTCAAAATTTGAACTGAGGCAGCGCCTCACGTGCAAAGCACGAGAGCGCCAACGCCAAGAGTTAAAAACTCGGAGGCAGCGCCTTACGTGCAAAGCACAAGAGCGTCAGCGCCAGAATTAAAAGTTCTCCACCCTTGGATCAAAGATCCAACGGAGATGATAAATCATCAGAGCACAGAATTAAATTCTGATTGACGAAATACTCCTCAAATCTTTCTAAACAAGAAAGATTGTGCTCTGTAAATCAGAGCACCGTTGGATCAATGATCCAATGGTGATTAAAAATCACCAAGATACATAATTAAATTTTGATTGAGGGAATACTCCTCAAATCTTTCTAAAACAAGAAAGATTGTGCTCTGTAAATCAGAGCACCGTTGGATCAATGATCCAATGGTGATTAAAATTCACCAAGGTACAGAATTAAATTATGATTGAGGAAATACTCCTCAAATCTTTCTAAATAAGAAAGATGGTGCTCTGTAAATCAGAGCACCGTTGGATCAATGATCCGATGGTGATTAAAAATCACCAAGATACAGAATTAAATCCTTATTGAGGAAATACTCCTCAAATCTTTCTAAATAAGAAAGATTGTGCTCTGTAAATCAGAGCACCGTTGGATCAAAGATCCAATGGTGATTAAAAATCACCAAGATACAGAATAAGTTCTGTATGGGAAAGTATTTTTCCAATCTTGATTAAAAACAAGAAAAATGTCTTCTGTAAAATAGAAGACCTTGGATCAAAGATCCAACGGTGGATAAATTCCCCAAATCAATTAAGAAATCTCTCAATGAGAGATTTTCTTAACTGAATAAAAAAATGTGCCTCCACTATATAAAGACCCCAAGACTTCAAGTCTTGCAGAGAGGACCCCCCCCCTAAACTTCAAACTTCAAAGACAAGAGCAATTTCTTCTTAAGGTAAATAACAATAAGTGAGATCACAACATCTCCTCCATATTTAAGAGTTTAACTCTCATATCAGAAGAACTTAGTTCTTTTTTTAGATCTCAGATCTATAAGACAAATCTTTCACAAGTTAAGAAAGATCGTAGCATCTCCTCCAAATCTAAGAGTTTAACTCTCACATCAGAAGAACTTAATTCTTTTTCCAGATCTCAGATCTATAAGACAAAGTCTTTCATAAATGAGAATCTAATTCTCATATATTTGAATTGGACAGAATACAAAACTCAATGCTTAGCACTCAAAGTCTGGCGCTCAGCCCTAAGCGCTCCACGTGCTCCTCACGCGGGCGCTATTTAAAACTCAGTGCTTAGCACTCAAAGTCTGGCGCTTAGCACCAAGCGCTCCACGTGCTCCTCACGCGGGCGCTATTTAAGAAGAAGTGCTTAGCACTCAAAATCTGGCGCTCAGCGTCAAGCGCTCCATGTGCTCCTCACACGGGCGCTATTTAAGAAGAAGTGCTTAGCACTCGAAGTCTGGCGCTCAGCGCCAAGAGCTTCACGTGCTCCTCACGCGGGCGCTATTTAAGAAGAAACGCTTAGCACTCAAAGTTTGGCTCAGCGCCAAGTGTTCCGCGTGCCCCTCACGTGGGCGCTGATAAAATAAAGAGTGCTCTACACTCAGTGGTTGGCGCTCAGCGCCAAGCGCTCCACGTGCCCCTCACGTCGGCGCCAATAAAATAAAGAGTGCTCTGCACTCAGTGATTGTCACCTAACGCTAAGCGCTCCACATGCCCCTCACGTGGGCGCTGATGAAATAAAGAGCACCCTGTAAATAGAATCCAGCGCCATAAAGAGTGTTTAACACTCAATAAAAAACAAAAAAGGGTGAGTATCAAAACCCATGTCAATGCTCAGCATTGTTGAACAAAAGGGACCGAGCCCAAACAAGTGTTCATCACTTTATTCAAAACTGAGTGGGCTGGGTCCAAGTTGACCAAAAGTCCCTAATTCAGATCAACCGAGCCCATATGCTCATAATTTTTCCAAATGGGTCTTAACCCTAAACACAACTACAGATTTTCCAACCAAAATTAGTTCAAGGGTACATCTCCCACACCACTGATACATGTCGTTGTAATTCTTCAACGTCTTCAGAGAGGTGGAGGGTCCCAATAACCAATAACTCTTGGCGCACCCTCAAACTGATGGGTCAAAATCCATAGACTATGATGTCCTTAAACCATGGACTATGATGTCCTTAAACCCTATGGACCGCAACGTCCCTAAACTAAACTCCATGGACTATGATGTCCTTAAACTTATGGACTGCAACGTCCCTAAACTAAACTCTATGGACTATGATGTTCTTAAACATGGACTATAATGTCCTTAAACCCAATGGACTGTAATGTCCCTAAACTAAACTCCATGGACTATGATGTCCTTAAACCCAAAACTCCATGGACTATGATGTCCTTAAACCCAATGGACAATAACGTCCCTAAACTAAAACGATAGATCCCAAATGCTCTTTCATTGGATAAAAAATGATCCCGAACCCCTGTTAAGTAGATCTTAGTCTAAAAATTAGACTAACATATCCTTAACAAACATTTAAGTTGATCTTGATCTCAAACAAGGTTAACGATCCTTAAATCAAACCAAACCAAAATCTAAGAAAATACGGATTTGGACTAATCCCCTCCCTATGGACGACAACATAAATTAGTCTCCGTATACAATCCACGGACAACCAAAAATAAAACAAACACACACGACACGAAGTGAACATCTGGAGCAGGAGAAAGTTGTTACCGTGATGCGGTAACGTAATTAACTAAAGAGGCTTGCGCCTGCAGGGAAGAGTGTCCCCACAATCAAAAACCCCTCGCAAACGAGGGAGAATCTGACGAAGTCTGCTACAACGAACGCATCCATCTAAACCTCCGATACACGGTGCCATAAATCAACTTGGTATCTTTAGAGAGGTGGATGGATAAACCCAAATAGCATCTGCCCCCAAAATTCAGGCCAGACGTCCTAACGTCCTGGTCGTGTCTTTTGGCGGTAAACAGATTCGGGCACACTCGGTGGGACCTTTTCCTCTTTCCACTCCACACTTCGTGTGTCGTGTTCGCGAACGAATCGCGGTCTGCTATGGTTACCTGTAGATTCGAGGTAATAAGATTTGGTGTCTTTCTCCTGTGTAGAGAAAAGAAGATCAATGGCTTCCAGCTGCACCAACTGCAACAACTCCCGCTCCGTCCCGTCTGGAGGAGTAACTTATGGGCCCCAAGCTGCCTCCATCTTTGCAATGCCGGTGGAACAGGTGACACAGGTCACCACTGGGTTGTTCTTCAGGACCATGATCCCGCCAATAAGCTTCAACGCTCCAATGCCGTCACAGGAAGCTCCGAAGAACTCGGTCTTCGATCGGCTTGCAACTACCGCGACGTGTCTCAATGGGTCATCCAAGTCTACTGCCTCAGTCTTCGACAGACTGAGCCTAAGCTCAAATGGGCCCACGAAGAGGCTCGCAATATCAGAGAAGGCTATCCCAACTCCTTCTGTAGGTGAAGTCGTCCAAACTACTTCCCCTACTAGAAAGTCGGCCTTCGACAGGTTGACCATTCCTTCCCAGTGGATGTCAGTCTTTGACAGGCTGGTGCCAATAACAGCCTCTCCTCAAAGCAGGGGGCATGAAGAAATTACTCCGACGATAGAGGTGATCCCGGCTACATGACATGCTCGATGTCGTCACTGGCACCGAGTGAGGAAAGCTGGGGGTAATTCCCCTTCTGGACTTACCCCACCAGCTCCAATGGTGGAAGTTGATGCTGCTGTTCTAACTGGGAACAGCTTTGAGCCGCTCATGAGGATGCGTAAGAACTCTCCAATTACCATACTAAAAAAGTCTCCTCCACCTGTGGAGAACGTTACAAAGGCAAACCAGGAACAACCCTCTCAGCGGCTGTCCTCCAAAATCCACAGGGTCTGACGAAGAGTCTAAGACTCTATAATCGACAAAGACTACTCCCGCAGATCGAAGAAAAAATGAAGGTCCGGCAAGAGGAGGGTCATACCACCGTCGTACCATGGAAAGTATCATCTGCAACAACCCCCTTAACTCCGACCGCCATAAAAGAAGAAGGCCGGAGAAGATCCCCGTGTCTACGACAAATCTCAAGGGTACTGAACCCAAACACCCTAAGTCTGGGGGCATGGTAGTGCACACCGTATACATGGATTCCGAAAAAGAAGAAAGTCGTGCTTCTGGGGTTCATTGATCATTTACACGATCAGTAACTAAGGCTCAAGAGCAACAACAGAAACTCCAGGAGATGCTGACGAAGATGGCCGCACTTACTGGGCAGAAAGAAAGCCTGGAAGTATCGTCGGATCAATGCCAGTAGCAGGAAACCGTCATCGAGTTCCTCCAAACAATGCTCGAAAAGAAAGATAAAGAAGCCGCGGAACAAGCGGCTAACATAAAACAAATGGCGATCCTGTTCCAAGATATGGTGGGGATGATGATCCAGCCAGACCCGCCAGCCAAAGATCCCCCAATAATCATTGAAGACGACAGAGGGGAGATATCAAACCCTCTTCCGGCTTTATCAGCAGCCAGGGAGGAGACGATATCGAAAGCTATGCTTGTTGACCACATAGCTCAACAAATACCAGCTCATCAGGCAAGTGAAGCTACTGGCCAAGTCGTCAGAACCGGGCGACCCTATCCAAGATGGTACGATCAAATTAAGTACTCGCCTGGATATACGATCCGTAAATTTCATGTGTATAAGGGGACATGCAACCCCCATCAGCACGTCGCTCAATTCAAGGCTCTCTGCGGCAATACTGGAGGTGACGATAAATTGCTACTTCACCAGTTCGTCGGCAGCTTAGCGGAGACGACATTTGAATGGTACTCGGAACTTCCGAATGAATCCATCAAAACATTCACAGAAATGGATTTGCTATTCACCCAGCGTTTCGCAAGCGCCAGCAAACGCACCCCGATCATGGCATTGATCAATGCCAGGGTGAAGCCAGGAAATACTTGGGTTCAGTATGCGATTCGGTGGCGGAACCTATGGTCAAAATACGAACAATGCATAGAAGAAGCTCCTGTCGTGGGCATGTTCATAGGGACCCTGGATCCGCAGGCAACTATATCCCAATTCTTGATGTTCTTCAAGCCGACCAATTTCCAAGCCTTGATCGACAAGCTGGCCCAAATGGACCAGATGAGCCATAGACCGCCCTCCTCGAAAACAGAGATTCGAAATGAAAAAGGGCAAAGGGAAAGAAACCTTCTTCGCCAACGCTCAACAACAGCCGAGTGATCCGAAACCAGCTGCTCGCCAAAATGATAAACAACAATCACTCGGACAAAAGATGATACGTCCTTACTCATTCCCTCGGGACAAAATGAGAAGACTGTACGAACTGGCAGTGCGCAACAGGATTATCACTCTGCTAGATCCAAGACGCCCACTGCAACCAGGCGACGTCAACAATCCCAATTACTGTCCCTACCACCGAATAGTGGGCCACCCAATCGAAGATTGCTTTGTTTTCAAAAAAATAGATTGAGGACCAGTACCAATAAGGCAAATTCTCGCTGTTTGAAAACTGGAGGGTAAACCCGCCACAACCGCACGCTCCTAAAAAGATGTATACGCCGGGGGCATCATGCTCATTTATAGAGGAAGCTCCGTGGGAAGTTGTTCTTTCGGATAAAACTAAAAGAATGCTGAAAGATCTTCATGCATGTCCGGCGATTAGGTGAAAAAGCCCGCTAGAGTCAGAAATCATTGAGGGGATGCTGAAACCGCGCCCAACATCGGGAGTTGGTAGCGATGGGCAAAATACCCAGGTCCAGTCATCGAGGTCTTCGAAGAAGAAGAAGACCAAAAAGCCCGCGCAGTCTGATGATAAACGCACGGATTTGCAAAGGCATATTGACGCACTGGAGGAATATAATCAGAAGGTGCGAACCCCGGTCACACTCTAAGAGTTTCTCAACCATATTCTTGAGAGTGGCGATAATGACAATGATGAGGGAGAAGACTCGTCAGAAGAACCCGGGGATTATGTGGCAAGTCGTTACATGATCTCTCATTCACCAGTAAATGACGAAGAAGCTCACTCGGCATCAGAAGATAATGTAAAGGAGCTAGGGGCAGGATCGGTGCCAAAATCCTGGGAACCGTCAGACGAGATGATTGACATGCTGCTGAACGAAGCCCGTCAGAAGAGTAAAGACGATCGAGAGCGTGAAACGGCCATATTCGAAAGGGCCAGGCAACGACATCAAGTTGTAGAAGTCATGGTAGGGATGAGTCGCAAAGCACTCCAACCAGATTGAAACACGCCTGTGGCAGACAAAACCAGGATTAAGACAAGGAAATGGTTCGCCAAAACCCTGTTAATGGGAATGATACTGCCATCTTTCAAAGGAAATACTCCTGGCGGTATACGCCTTGACGAAGCGGATGTACATCCTAACTACTGCTTATACCATCAGAGGATTACACACCCTACCGAAGAATGCTTGGCTTTTAAAAAGTGGTGGCAGGGATACGTTACTCACCGACAACATTTCAAGCGGATGAAGCGCAAGACTCGTTGGGAGCAGAGAAGCACGACAGAAGAGCACAAAAGAACTGTCGGAAACTGTCACATGGTTGATACCAGGGAATCGCAAATTCTCACCTTCGGAAGCGATTCTGATGAAGAAGTATCCCTCGGCCCTCTCTTCAAGAAATCCACCTCAGGAAAAGAGGAAGAGATAAAGAACTGTGAAAACATTCAGCTGCGTGATTTATCTCAAAAACTATCTATTACCGCAATCAAGAATGGCGTCGCTTTGCAGCTAGCCGGTGAGTACGGGTCGGTCCACAGGGATTTTGTGAATTTCCTATTCGCTCAAAAGAGTTAATTCCGAAGGGTGTTCGGATTGATTATTAAATGTAAAAACTAAATTAATCTATATCTAAGTCTTGCTAGGGTTAGGTCTAGGTTAAGTTTGGAAAGTCTATAAATCTCACCGCTTTCTATACCCATATGAAGATTTAATTAGGTGTTATGGTAATTATTAATAAAAGGGATTAGAATCATCGGGAAGATGTTTTCTTCCTCTAGTTTCTTGTCCTTCCTTTATCAATCCTTACCCTAACCTCCATGGAAAACATCACAACCGGGCCTTTATACTACGGTATCACCACTACCTCGAGGGATAGGGTGCCGTAGGGAGCGGTATGTGCATGTATGCATAGAGTCCTATGAAAATATATGACAGGCAAGAAAGGGGATGAGAGATCTTCGTCTCTCAAACCTTCCCCAGATCTAACCCTAACAAGCGAGGAGACAACTCGCTCATTAGGGAATTAAAATACATTTATCTAGGGCAGAGAATGAAAATTACCTAGGGCAAGAATTGAAATCTAAACTAGGGCAATTAAATAAATCTACTTACTTTACAGATGGCTCTCTCCAAACATTTACGCAGGATTGTCAGATCTGAATAGATGATATGAAAAGAAGCATCGATGCTCTCCAAAAGAATTCTAAATTTTATTCATAGAAAGAGACATAGGGAGGCATAACCTTTATAATGATTTAGAGTTCCTATTTATAGAGGATAGGAAACCCTAGGTTACAATTGATTCACATGTCTACATTTACCAAAATATCCTTAGGAAGACCTAGTCAAAGTAGACTTCAAACTTTGGTAAAATTTTATGTCTCTGTCTCTTTTAAAAGGAAGTATTGGGCCTTGAAATTATTGGGCCTTGAAATTTCCTTTGTGGGCTCTTCTGTCTTTGGGCTTCCTTATTATTTGGTTCTTTTATTAAAATAGCTTCTATGTTTATTCTAGATCTCCAGTGAATAATTGCTGGACTTTTAACCGTTCGCTTGTAATCTTGGACCTTGCGTTGCCTTGTACTGATCTTTTGTGTAGGCTTGATTAAGATCCTTTTATTTGTTGGTCAAAGTCCCTTTTTGTGTCGTCTTTTGTCTTTTTCACTGTTTTCGCTCCAAGAACCTGTAACCTGTAATATGTAGCAGACATGCGTCAAAAGCACCTGTTTATTTATAAAAAGAATAAGAATGGGGAATATAATAATACAATATTATTGTGTGAACAAATACCCCCAAACTTATCTTTAGCCCGTCTTCGAGCAAACTTATTTTTTATTCTCTACAAAAACCTAACCGCACTTTCGCAGGGAAACGCGATTGCACTGAGCTTGTGCAACAAGCCGTTAAACCTCTAGGTGTCCCTAGTAGGAGGAGTGTTGTCTCCTGAGGGTTTTCAGCGGATACTACCCACAAAATTCTATCAATTCGGCTTTTCGACTTTTGTTTTCCAATTAGGTTTTCTAACAAGGAATTCTATTATCGTCGACTCGTAAATTATCCACCCACATTCTTCATACTTCCTCGTCATTTAACTTAAGATCATATATGTTCTGCAGACCTACTTAGCTTTCGGCATGTCTTAAGTTTTCATTCTAGGGTTCCATCTCCACTTAGGAATTTTTATCAACTCTACTAAAGATACAAGTTCTATTCTTCATTCTTTTCTCTCATCTAAACTCCAATCACATATCCCTACGTGTGTGTATAAGTCACCCTACACTTGGAAATTCAAATCAAGCAATCATACCCTTGTCCGTTGTCCAAAGCACTTATTAATTGGTGAATTTTTAAATGAATTTTGCTACACATCCTTCATGCGACCGTTAATACTTCTTGAGGTAACAACAACCGATTACAAGATGCGTTTGCACTTTAAAGCGTACTTCCTAGTTTTGTAACACCCAAGGCTTTAGCAGTGACTCCCAAACCAGTTGGTCTAAGGCACTAGTTGATGAAGCACCATCGCTAAATATTTTTCCATTTTTTTTAGCCTTAAGTAATCACAAAAACCAGTGTTTATTTTTTTTCTTTATTCACTTTTTTTTTCTTTTATTTTCATTGTACTAAGGACTTTAGACAAGAGCATTTCAAGGTCTCCTCTACTATTCCAAGTTTCAAGGTGCGTGATTGTGCAATTTGTAGGATATACATTTTCAGAATCTAGACTTAAGCTAGGAATTATTTTTCAAACTTATACTCTAATAAAAATATCAATATTTTTCCTTTGTTTCAACTTAGCCCAAGAAGTGAACTCAAAATTTGCTTATTTCTAAATAAACTACAAAGACATATACTTTCTACCGTTAAATTTTAAGGAAGGTTATTTTTAGGGTTTTTAATTTACTACGTCTAAAATCTAGTTGTTCCTAGCTAGTTAACCTATTTGTCAAACTTAAATCAAATAAGCCAAAATTGAATACAATAATTTTTATAATTTTTGAAAATTTTCAATTTTTATGGGTTTTCAAATAAATATGCAAATGCAAAAATATACAAATGAATGCGAAGGAAGAAGACGTACCGAGCATACCCCCAAACTTAAACTTGACAGTGTCCTCACTGTCATGCTACACCAAGAGGGTCAAAATGCCGGCACTCCCCTGTTTATTTATTTATAATAATTTTTTTTTATAGTTTTGAATTTTTTTTGTTATTTTATTTTTTATAGAAAAAGAAAACAAAAAATATATGTACATATATACAAAGGTTCCCCCCCAAACTTAAGCTTGGCCTTACACAAGCCAAAGGTTAACACCAACCCTTCAAAAATCTTATCGTGGTAATGGTATAGTTGGTGAAAGAATGGAGTGGAAAGAAAAGAGATGAGAAGCACACGAGACTGTGTGGAGGTAGAAACGGGATACGGTCTCGGTGGGGGAGAAGAATGGAGGAAAAGAGAAAGAAGTAGAGTACGATCTTGAGGGTGTAAATCGAGTGAATAAATTAGCACAATTTGTGATGACCGATGTGTTAAAAACGATTATGCTAACCTATCAACCCGTTGAGAAATGGGGTCAAATCCTTCAAGATTCGCAAGAAAGTATAGGTACTCCGAACTTGGTATAGGAGATGAAAGCGTAACGGTCACTTGCACGGTCGGAACAATGGAAGGTAGGGAAGGGAGTGAATTATGGATAGTCTCATTCTCACCGTAGTAAACTGTTTCGAACTTGAAAGATTCCATCAATGGTTCGAAACGACTGTAAGCAACCGAGTCTGATGGTTCAACTAACCCATCTGAAAATGTAAAGGACTCAAACTCGGGCGGTGAGTCATCAACATCATCCGAAAAAGTGAAACACTCATACCTGTTATCGTCTGTGAGAACTGTGTTAGATTCAAAGAGAAATTTTTCAAACTCACAGTCTTCAAGCGTGATATTAGGCGTGGTCGGAACGATGGAAAGGAGGGAGGGTGATTTAGGTAAAGGTTCAAGAGGATGAATTAGAAAATCCGACACATCAAACAAAAATGGTTCAACCTCAATATTATCCTCACTACTCTCCTCAATATTATCCTCATAATTCTCCTTAATACTTATCTCATCCATGCCATTATCATCAAAATCAAGACGCATATGAAGTTCGGGAGAAACAATTAATGACTCGGGATGATGAATTGGACATAAAATTTTAATCAAATCGACAGGTTCATCATCCGAAATATTCCCGGCGTCTATATCCTCAATCAAGTGAAAATCAATTTTTTCTGACACCTCATCAAAAGCATGGATATTTATCGATTTAGGTTCTAAAGTGGAGGTGTAAAGGTCAAAAGGATTAGGTGTGGTTTCACTCGAAAGGGGTTCCCCACAATTTGGCAAATCAAGCACTACAAATTCACACAACTCGTTTTTATTTTCAACTGTTGAACTATTTTGGACAATCGATGGAAAACCGGAGTTGTGGGCTGGAATTGGGTATGGGTAGGTTTGATTTGGAAATCCTCTCAAATTCTCACTCTGTCCAACCGCCTCCTCATACATTGGAAAATTTGGAGCTAGTTGGAAACTAGCTACCGGTTCACTAGGTTGCATAAGGGCGGCCACGGACGCTTCCACATTCCTAACCATTTTGTTTGTTGCAGCAATATAAACTTCCAACGACTCTTCCAAACTAGACTTTGGTGGTAAGGGGGTTTCGGCAAAAGATTCAAAATTTTTTGGGTATGTGAAACTCCCAAAAGGCTGTGTAGAAGCAGTGTCTAGTGAAGGTGGGAAGGTCGGGTAGGACTGGTAGGAAGTGGGTGGTTGGGCAGGTGTAGGGTCAACATGTGGATAAAACGGTGAATAATCGTGCGGATCCCTAGAACTAGATGAGTGGAGAAGGGTGAAAGATCGGCTGTGAGATTGAGCAATATGCTCAGCAATGGACATCGGCTTAGGAGTGACAGAAGGACTTGAAAAAGTGGTATCAACATATGGAGGTGGTAAAGGTTGACTTGGTTGACACAAAGTGGGTTGAAAAGTCGAATTGTTTCTCCTAAACACCTCTATTTGATCTTTCAAAGATATTTTAGGCATGGAAGGAACGTCTTTAAATTGACCGAACAAATTGACGAACGACGCAAAGTTAGGTTCGGGATACCAAAGTTCGGCAAGAGATTTATGATGTGAGGTACCCATGTTAGAAGAAAGGGGAAAAGAAAGAAGGTTGGGTGGTGCAAGGATTTATTTGCGGCAAAAATTTGCAAGTTTTCTAATAAAAATTTTCCCTTTTTCCTTTTTTTAAAAATTTGTTTGGAACTCTTTGCAAAAAAAGATTTTCGATAAAGGGCTAAGACACACTTTCGATCAACCAAAAATGCACAATCAGGCCTAGATCTAGGGTCACCTAGGTCAGCTAGACATCTCCTAACTGTTCCAAAGGGCTAGAAATAGGACCTCAAACCGTCTCTTCACCGCCAATTGCGGCCAGGTAAGTGGGAAGGAACCACAGTAGTGGGCCTAATTAAAAACTACTAGCCTTGACACACTTGCCTAGTCACCGCAAAGTCAGGTTAGGATAAACGGCCGATGCCTATAACTAGTCCTCTGTCCTATTGAGCGCGACGTCCTTAGGGCTGAGTCTAATATTTTTTAATTAAGATTGGTCAATGAAAATGCCTTATGTGATTTCTGGGGTCCTGAGAAGGGTGATGAAATCCCCACCCAATCTGAATTGGTCAAAAGCCCCTTAAAATCCGATTAAAGATATGCAAAACAGTAAATCACTTGCAATCAAATCTTTTTTGTGAATTTCAAAGTTTGCAAGCTTTCTAATTAAAATTTTCCTTTTTCCGCTTGCTCTTTATTTGGAAATTTCGCAAAAAGATTTTCGTTAAAAGATATGCAGAACAAAAAATATTACTTACAATCAAATTTCTATTTTAAGCGAGGCGCAAAATTCCTGCACAAGATTTGTTATTTGGAAAGAAAAAGATTTTTTTAAGCGCAAAGAATCCTGTAGGAGATTTAACAAAAGATATATTGAAAGATTCAGAGGAGAGATTAGAAGACTTACAGAGTTTTTTTTTACACCGCGTTTCAGCCTTCTTTTTTTTTCCCGACCAAAACGCGGCGGTTCCGCGGTCGCAGGAGGCTCGCGCGGCGGTTCCGCGGCCGGAATGGGTCGCGCGGCGGGTTTTTTTTGGCTGGGACCAGATCACCGCGATTCTTCTTGTTTGACCCGGTCCACCAAATTTCTTCTATTGTCTATTGTGATATTGCTCTGTTTGTTCGGATTTGATATTTGCTATTTTGATCTCTGTAGATTTTCAGATCCGAATTTGTTCGTAGATCCTGCAAAATTCACACAAAAAATATCCTTCATAAAATACAAAGATGGCAAGGGACGAAGTTATATAGTTTATACTGCCTAAATTTCTCTTCAGACTTCGAAAAGAATTTCCTCAAATTCAGCTCCATATCCTAGTAATTATGATTGTTGAAGGAAGGTTGGTCAATTACTATATTTTTTCTCCATGTAATTATTAGTCTGAAGGTTCCCGCATGTTAATGATAATAACAGTCAAATCCCTATATATCAAAGTATGCATAGAAAGAAATGGGTGAGAGCAATACATAGATGAGAATGTAGGTTTGACTCCTTATTTATCATATTGATAACATAGAAAACAAATTTCAAATATGCATAGTCAATCATAGTCCATAAAATTAGTAGGAAAAACCCCTTGGCTAGAGATTCAAACTTCAAATTCAACAATACTCACCAAATAAGGGCCGATGACAATACATATGGGAAGAATTAAAATCGAAATCGAAAAATAACTAATACAGTAAGTAGAAAATTGTTCTATCTCATATTTTTTATATTTTTTTTTGATTTTTCAGTTTTTATGATTTTTTAATTTTTATATTAACCCGAAATTGCAAAATGAAAATGACACGCCATCCTCGGCAACGGCGCCATTTGATTTATCTCAAAAACTATCTATTACTGCAATCAAGAACGGCGTCGCTTTGCAGCTAGCCGGTGAGTACGGGTCGGTCCACAGGGATTTTGTGAATTTCCTATTCGCTCAAACGAGTTAATTCCGAAGGGTGTTCGGATTGATTATTAAATGTAAAAACTAAATTAATCTATATCTAAGTCTTGCTAGAGTTAGGTCTAGGTTAAGTTTGGAAAGTCTATAAATCTCACCGCTTTCTATACCCATATGAAGATCTAATTAGGTGTTATGGTAATTATTAATAAAAGGGATTAGAATCATTGGGAAGATGTTTTCTTCCTCTAGTTTCTTGTCCTTCCTTTATCAATCCTTACCATAAACTCCATGGAAAACATCACAACCGGGCCTTTATACTACGGTATCACCACTACCTCGAGGGATAGGGTGCCGTAGGGAGCGGTATGTGCATGTATGCATAGAGTCCTATGAAAATATATGACGGGCAAGAAAGGGGATGAGAGATCTTCGTCTCTCAAACCTTCCCCAGATTTAACCCTAACAAGCGAGGAGACTACTCGCTCATTAGGGAAGTAAAATACATTTATCTAGGACAGAGAATGAAAATTACCTAGGGCAAGAATTGAAATCTAAACTAGGGCAATTAAATAAATCTACTTACTTTACAGATGGCTCTCTCCAAACATTTACGCAGGGTTGTCAAATCTGAATAGATGATATGAAAAGAGCCATCGATGCTCTCCAAAAGAATTCTAAATTTTATTCATAGAAAGAGGCATAGGGAGGCATAGCCTTTACAATGATTTAGAGTTCCTATTTATAAAGGATAGGAAACCCTAGGTTACAATTGATTCGCATGTCTACATTTACCAAAATATCGTTAGAAAGACCTAGTCAAAGTAGACTTCAAGCTTTGGTAAAATTTTATGTCTCTGTCTCTTTTAAAAGGAAGTATTGGGCCTTGAAATTTCCTTTGTGGGCTCTTCTGTCTTTGGGCTTCCTTATTATTTGGTTCTTTTATTAAAATAGCTTCTATGTTTCTTCCAGATCTCCAGTGAATAATTGCAGTGGACTTTTAACCGTTCGCTTGTAATCTTGGACCTTGCGTTGCCTTGTACTGATCTTTTGTGTAGGCTTGATTAAGATCCTTCTATTTGTTGGTCAAAGTCCCTTTTTTGTGTCGTTTTTTGTCTTTTTCACTGTTTTTGCTCCAAGAACCTGTAACCTGTAATATGTAGCAGACATGCGTCAAAAGCACCTGTTTATTTATAAAAAGAATAAGAATGGGGGATATAATAATACAATATTATGGTGTGAACACTGCGTAACCGTACGTTGCCTGAAATAATCTCGGACCCACCAACAAGGGGTCGAACAAAAAAGATAAGGGGAAGGAAAAAACCCATGAGGATACGCCCTCGATGATCGAGTCATCGAAGAGCTGGCAGCGAAGGACCCGCCCAGGAAAAATAAAGTGGATTACAATGTTCTGGCACACCTGAGGAAGATACCCTCGCAGCTAAGCGTTTTGGGTGCCCTTCTGTTGTCTAAAGAGGCACGGGATTCTCTGATCAAGGCATTACAAGAGCCCGAGCAGTTTTAAGTTTTCCTTGCCGAAGAAAAGATGAAGGACGAGCTGGAAGAGGTGCACACAGCTTACATCACTTTCGGCGATGAAGATCTCCTCCTCGGAACGTGCGAGCACAACCGTCCCCTATATGTCACCGGGTACTGCCATGACATCAAAATAGGGAAGATTTTAGTTGACAAAGGGTCCTCTGTCAACCTCCTAAATGTGATGGTGCTAAAAGAAATCCGCATGAGTGTTTAGCACCTCGCTCGGGATAAAATCACCATCTTCGGGTTCGACTCCCAGTCATCACGGACGCTCGGGTCTGTAATACTGATGTTACGCTTTGGGCTGCTCGTCACTGACATCAAATTTCATGTCATCGACGCTAAGACTTGCTACAACGCTCTGCTCGGCAGGCCTTGGTTACACGAGTACAACATCATTCCTTCCACACAGCATCAGTGTATGAAGTATTTCAAAGATGGTCTCGAGTATACCGTGACGGGGGAACTAAACTCATTCTCCGTGAATGAAGTTCGAAAGTACGAAGATGCCAAGTATTTCCTACCAGACTTTGAAGATACGGAAAGATGCCATAAACCGGAGGATAAGAAAAAAGCTATCACCACTATTTCGGTCTTCGGGAGCGATACCGAGGAGGAGGAAGAGATAGTCTATTCGGGGCCACCCCAATGCAACAGGCCGGGACCATCTACTCCTATTCTGGTCTTTGGCAGTGACTCCGAAGACGAGGTCAACGCAGTGTTCTTGGTCCATCCATCAATGCAGGCCCTCACTGGAGATGATCAGAGTTTGCAGATTGCCATGGTTTCGCGGCAGCACTACAGAGAGCTTGATGAGCTTGAGACATATAGTGTGCAAGAGCCGCAGACAATTTACATCCTTTCCAGGCGAAGAGGTGAAAAGGAGATCCTATTCTATTGATCTACGGAGACCAAAGTTGAAAGGAAGTCTGGCATGGTGCCGATTCTGCGCTCGACATGCTCCAACCCATTCGTCTGTCCAGATACTACACAGAGAGATTGAGAAGGTTATTAAGATACTAAGACATACCCTTCAAACAGACTCTTCGACAAGCTCAGTTCTTCAATAGGATTTGGAATGTCCCTGGAAGTCAAAGAAAATTGCTTAACCGAAAAATGGAAACGATTGGGCTTGGATATGTCCAGTCCAAGAAACGGGAGCAATTCCATGTCTGCCATGTCATAAATGACCTAGATGAAGAAGGGGGTGCTCTTTTAAAATACGCTGACGCTGAACCAGAACGGGGACTTGTCATAAAAATGCCGAGTCCGTCATTTGAAGAACAGATGGACAAGCTGGTGAAGAAAGCGAATCAAAAGGTTTGGAACGACCACAGCCGCGAAATGACCATTTACGAGAAAGCCAAGACGCAACGCCTCCTTCAGCACGCCACGGAGAATGACGATGCCCTGCATTGTCAGCCCACCATGCATTCCCAAGACAAGAAAAAGGCCCGACACAGAGGCAAAAACAAGTTAAAGAACGAAAAAAAACGTTCGACAGCGGCAAAACGGATCCAAAAGGCCATGCGATCGAGAAAAGGTCAGCCGGAATCCGTCTCTTATGAAAAAGATGGGTCGATCATATTCTTTCCCTTGAGACAAGACAAGGAGAATCTTTGACCTTGTCATGAAACATCAAATGATGACACTCCCGGAGTCTCGGAACCCCGATCAAGCAAACGAGTTTCATCACCCGGATTATTGCTCCTATCACCGAGCGATAGGACATCCTCTTGAAGACTGCTTCACCTTCAAAAACTGGGTCGAAGACCAATATCAGCAAGGCATGTTTGCTCTATCCAACAGTTGGAGGGTAGCCCCACCACAAAATCATGTGCCAAAAGCAACATATATAGCGAGAGTAGAACCAAATCAACATCGGTCATGGAAACGATCTCGTACCTGTCACGTGATAACGTTGTCGGAAGAAGGAGTGCACGAGAATATGGATGACCTCTCCTGGTGCTTCGAAAATAAGGATGAAGATGAGTTGATCTCAGAATTTCCACCAGCGCCAAAAGAATTGGAAGATGGGATACACACCACGGCGGACAACCTGAGAAAAATCGACTTGGGGACGGCAAACGACCCGCGACCTACGTTCGTCAGTGAGCTGCTGTTTAAAGAGTAGGTGATTACACTAAAAGATGTACTCATGCAATATAAAGACTGCTTCGCATGGAACTATTCCGAGATGCCGGGACTAGATCCAGAAATAGCTGTGCATAAATTAGCGATATCTCTGAACGTCAAGCCAGTCAAACAAGCACCAAGAAAAATGCGGCTCGAACTTGAAATGAGTATCAACGCCGAAGTCAAGAAGCTAATAAACTCCGGCTTCATCCAAGAAGTTCAATACCCCGACTGGATTTCCAATATTGTCCCGGTGATGAAGAAAAATGGGACGGTTCGCATCTGCGTGGATTTTCGAGACCTCAATAAAGCCTGCCCGAAGGATGATTTTCCCGTACCGGTTACCGAGTTGATGATAGATAACACGTCCACTCACGAAGTCTTCTCCTTCATGGACGGATCATCAGGGTACAATCAAATAAAGATGCATCCCGAAGACCAGAAGCATACCGCTTTCCGGACTCCTCTGGGCATATTCTGCTACAAAGTGATGCCTTTCAGTCTGAAGAATGCCGACGCTACCTATCAGAAGGCCATGACAAAGATCTTTGATGACCTCATACACGAGATTGTCGAATATTATATTGATGACCTCGTAGTGAAAAGCAAATCGTACAAGGAACATTGGGAGCATATGAAAATAGTGTTTCAGTGCCTTTGGAAATACAACCTGAAGATGAACCCTCTGAAATGCGCGTTCGGAGTTTCCTCAGGCAAATTCCTAGGATTCATCGTACGACATAGAGGCATTGAAATAGATCCGTCAAAGATCAAAGCGATTATGGAAATGCCTTCTCCAAGAACTTTGAAACAATTAAGGTCTTTACAAGGGAAGATCGCGTACATCCGACGGTTCATAGCTAACCTCTCCGGCAAATGCCGCCCATACAGTCATCTAATGAAGAAGGGAACCCCGTTCGTTTAGGATCGCAAATGCCAAAACACACTGAACAAAATCAAGCAATACCTACAGAACCCGCCGGTACTGACCGCTCCAGTCAAGGGAACACCCCTCATCCTGTACACAACAGACCTTGAAGGTTCTTTGGGCGCGTTATGGGCACAGGAGAATGACCAAGGGAAAGAGATAGCCCTCTAATATTTGAGTCGAGTTCTCCTGAGGGCAGAAAACAACTACTCCCCTATCGAAAAACACTGCCTGGCGCTAATCTTCGCGATAACGAAGCTTCGGCATTATGCTTTAGCGCATGAGGTCCGTCTCATATCAAAAGTGAATCCTCTCAAATATTTGATGTCAAGAGCCATAATAGCGGGACGGCTCGCTAAATGGGCCCTCCTCTTAATGGAGTTCTCGATAATATATCGACTTCTCAAGGCAGTGAAAGGCCAGGCCATCGCTGACTTCCTTTCTGAGCATCCGACACCTGCCGATTCACCCCTAAATTGCGAATCGCCAGACGAACACGCGTTTGACGCAATTGACAGGGAGAAAGAAGGGAATGATGCCCGATGGGAACTCTACTTCGATGGAGCGTCCTCCTTGAAGAAGCGAAAGCAAAACTCCCCTATAATCAAATCAGGGGTAGGCCTCATCTTCGTGACTCCACAAGGAGGGATAAAGCGCTTTGCCTTTTCCTTAACAGAGCCAAGAACAAACAACGAAGCGGAATATGAGGCTTTGATAGCAGGTCTTGAGATCGCTGTCGACATGGGAATCGAAAACCTCCTTATATAAGGAGACTCCAAGCTGATCGTTAGCCAAGTAAACGGTGACTATCAGACGTGCAAACCAGAGTTGGTAAAATACGGTGAAAGAGTACAACAGTTACTGACTCAAATTCCCTCCCACGTCCTGAAAAGCATACCGCGTACAGAAAATAACAAAGCGGACGCATTATCCAAACTCGCTAAAGAACTGGCTGACGAAAACCTCAATGATGTAAGGATCGTTGTACAAAACCGTCGGGTTCTTGCACCAGCAGAAATATCTCTGGAGTCGTCTGGAGAAAAGGAAGCGACCAAGCAAACATCCCTACAAATAGAGGACCATGAAAAGGCTAAGGATTGGAGAGAAGTCTTTATAGACTACTTAAAATCCCGTCAAATGCCGGAAGATGCATCCTCAAGACATCAGCTCATGAAATGATCTCCGTCTTTCGCCTTCGTCAATGATATTTTATATAAGAGATCATTCGACTCTCTGTGGCTGAGATGCCTGGGACCGAAAGAAGCAAGGAGAGTCGTCTAAGAAACTCACGACGGACTCTGCGGTTCTTATCAAGCCAGGCCAAAGATGAAGCTGAAGATCAAAAGAATGGGCTACTAATGGCCCACGATGATTCATGACTGCCTCGAATACACGAAGCAGTGCCACTCGTGCCAAATTCATGGAGACTTCATCCACCAGCATCCAAACCCGCAACACCCAACAGTGGCTAGCTGGCCGTTTGAAATATGGGGAACTGACATAATTGGGCCCATCGAACCAGCGTCATCCAAAGGACATCGGTTCATATTGGCGACAACTGATTACTTCTGTAAGTGGGCAGAAGCCGTACCGCTAAGAGAAGTGAAGACGGAGAACATCCTCTATTTCTTCAAGACATACACCATCTATCGGTTCGGCACTCCGCGACGGATTATCTCCGATAACGGGCCAGCCTACAGAAGTCACGGAATTGGCCGCTTTGTACAGCAGCATAATATAGACTGGAGATACTCTTCGGTTTATAATCCCCGAGCTAACGGCCTAACTGAGGCTTGTTTCCCCCAATCAGAGCAAAGCTCTGTTTTGAATTTCAAAATTCAAAAATTGAAGCAACGCTTCAGATTCTGCGCGCTGTGCGCCACGTGTCAAAAGAAGACACGCCAGCGCCAGGAGCGCTGCGCCCTAGGCAACGCACTCCCAATTAGAGCAAAGCTCTATTTCAAAATTCAAAAATTTAAAAAAGTTTAAAAGTTGAAGCAACGCTTCAGATCCAGCGCTCTGTGCAGCGCGCCACGTGTCAAACACAGGTGTGCTAGCGCAGTTGCGCTGCGCTTTGCGCCACGTGTCAAACACGGGTGCGCTAGCTCAGTTGCGCTGCGCTCTGCGCTGCGCGCCACGTGTCAAACACGGGTGCGCTAGCGCAGTTGCGCTGCGCTATGCGCCACGTGTCGAACGTAGGTGCGCTGGCGCAAGGTGCGCCAACGCTGAAATTAAAAATTCCCCACCGTCAGATCAAAAGATCTACTAATAATAAATCATTAATTAATTAGAACTAAAGTTCTGTTATGGAAAGATTTTTTGATCTTATTAAAACAAGAAGATTATCTTCTATAAAACAGAAGTCTTAGGATCAAAGATCCGACGGTGGGAAATATTTTCAAATCAATCAGAGAAAGATCTCTTAAAACTGATTTAACAAATCATTTGTCCCTATATAAAGGACCCTAGACTTCAAGTCTAAAAGATATACAGAATAGAGAATACAGAAAGGAGAGAGAAAAAACCCTCTGCAAAAGAAGAGAAAACTCTTAGAAAAAAAAGAAGATCTTTTCTTCATCTTTAAGGTAAAGAAGAACTATGTTCTTAAATAATAGAGATGAAACCATCTCGTAAAAAGAAAAACCATCTTATAAAAGATCATAGATCTGAAAAAAGACCAAGGTCTTTAATGAAAAGGAAAAGATCAAAAGATCTAATCATAAAATAATAAAAGAAGTATTTTTACTTCATTCACAGATCTTTGATCTATAAGGGCAGAGCCTTTTATAAAAACAAGAACTTTTGTTCTTGAATCTTGAGGGAAAGCCTCCTTTAAGAAGAACATAAACCTGTTCTTTGATCTTAAATCTGATCAGATTCTCTTTGCGCTGTTAGAAAGTGCCTTGCACTT
This sequence comes from Agapanthus africanus, assembly GCA_030015575.1. Classification (NCBI taxonomy): domain Eukaryota; kingdom Viridiplantae; phylum Streptophyta; class Magnoliopsida; order Asparagales; family Amaryllidaceae; genus Agapanthus; species Agapanthus africanus. The sequence continues at coordinate 233,900 of JASDDO010000148.1, read as the reverse complement.
ATGAATTGCACCTTTGCGCTTCTTGGACTGACGCGCAGCGCCAGAACACGCTACGTGTCAACCAAAGACACAACCTGCGCTTTGCGCTTTTAAAACAGAGCACTGCGCTCATGGACTGGCGCTCAGCGCCAAGCGCGCCACGTGTCACTCACTGGCGCGCCCCTAAATCAGCGCAAAGCACTCATAAACTAAAAGCGCAATTCGCTAATAAACTAGCGCTTAGCGCTAAGCGCGACACGTGTCCTCTTCATGTACGCTAACCAACAGAAGCGCAGTGCGCTTTTTGACTGGCGCAAAGCGCCTGACGCGCCACGTGGCGCACTGTCAGAACACACTTTGTTCTGATGAAGACAAAAAAAGTCAGAGCCCAATACTTAGCATTATTAAAAGGGCCGAGCCCAAATAAAGGTTGATAGCCAGAATAAAAAAAATAAATCGTTAAAACATTTTAATTGGACTTAGCCCAATTCTGGCCATAAGTCCTCAACTTATATTGAACTGAGCACATCTGCTCTGTCAACCAATTCACATCGGTTCGAGGGTACATCTCTTTACTCCTCTAATATCTGACGTTGTAATCCTTCAACGTCGTCAGAGAGGTGACGGGTCCCGACGACCACACATTTCTACGGACTGTGGGGTCTTTAAACTCACGGACTATGATGTCCTTAACCTCGACCGTGATGTCTTAAAACTAACATCGGATTGTGGGGTCCCTAAACCCACGGACTATGATGTCCTTAATCTCGATCGTGATGTCTTAAAACTAACATCGGACTGTGGGGTCCCTAAACCCATGGACTATGATGTCCTTAACCTCGACCGTGATTTCTTTAAACTAACATCGGATTGTGAGGTCCTTAAACTCACGGACTATGATGTCCTTAACCTTGACCGTGATGTCTTTAAACTAATATCAGACTGTGGGGTTCTTAAACTCACGGACTATGATGTCCTTAACCTCGACCGCGATGTCTTTAAACTAACAATGGACCGTAATGTCTTTAAACTAATCGACCGCAATGTCACTAAACTAAACAATAGAACCCAATTGCTCTCTTGTTGGATCTAAACGATCCCGTTAAGTCGATCTTAGTCTAAAATAAGACTAACGTATTCTCAACAAACGTTTAAGTTGATCTTAGTCTCAAATGAGACTAACGTATCCTTAAACCCAAACCCAAAAACCAAATCTAAGAAAGATACGGATTTGGACTAGTCTACGCCCTACGGTCGACAACATAACTTAGTCTCCGTATACAATCCACGGGCAACCAAACACAAAACAAACACCCACGACACGAAGTGACCAAATAGAGAAGGAGAAAGTTGTTATCGTGATGCGGTAGCGTAATTAACTGCAGGGGCTTGCGCCTGTAGGGAAAAGCGTCCCCACAATAAAAAACCCCTCAGATAAAGGGGAATCTGACGAAGTCTGCTACATCGGCCGCATCCGTTTAAACCTTCGATACATGGTGCCATAAATCAACTTGGCATCTTCGGAGAGGTGGACGGATAGCACCAATTAGCATCTGCCCCAAATTTCAGGCGAGACGTCCACCGCGTCTCCGCCGCGTCTTTCGGAGGGGAACAGATTCTGGCATGCCCGGTGGGACCTTTTCCTCTTTCCACTCCACACTTCGTGCGTCGTGTTCGCGAACCAATTGCGGTTTGCTAATAGTTGCCCTTGGGTTTCGAGGTACTAAGATTTGGCGTTTTGCTTGGTGCAGAAAGCAAAGATCAATGGCGTTCACCTGCTCGAAGTGTTCCATATGCAACTGCAACCCACGTTCTGTCTCAACTAGGGGCATAGCTTACGGGCCCTGGGCGGCTTCCCTGTTCATAATGCCGGTGGAACAGGTCACTCAAGCCACCAAAGGATTGTTTTTCGGGACCATGCTCCCGCCAACGAGCTTCAACATTCCTATGCCAGCACCGGAAGCCCCCAAGAAGTCGGTTTTCGATCGGCTTGCTACTACCACGGCCCCTCTCAACGGGTCGTCCAGCTCCAACTCCTCGGTCTTCGCCAGAATGAGCCTGAACTCCGATGGGCCTGCCAAGAAGCCCATGACACCTGAAGTGGCCATCCCAAAGAAGATAGCCATCTCTGCTACTGAAGTCGTCAAGGCGGCTTCTCCTACCAAAGAGTTGGTCTTTACAAGACTGACTATTCCGGCTCCCGTTCCTGCTCGAAGATCTATCTTTGACAGATTGGATACCTCTACTCAAAAGACGTCATTCTTCAAGAGGCTGGCACCAGCGGCGCCTCATCTGGACAGGGGGCAAGACAAAGCCATCCCCATCGCCAAACCAACACCGTCCGCTCGACACGCTCGATGTCGCCACTGGCGCCGAGTAAGGAAGGCCGGAGGAAACTCCCCCTCGGGCTAACTCCACCGGCTCCAACGGTGGAAATTAATGCCGCTGTTCCAACCGGGAACAGTTTTGAGCTGCTGAACAAGGTGCGCATGAATTCTCCTACCGCCGTATTAAAAAGATCTCCGCCGCCGCTAGAGACGGTCACAGAAATGAAGCCGGAACAGTTCCCCCAACGACTGTCTTTTAAAGTTTACAAAATCTGGCGACAAGTCCGAGAGTCGGTGGTTGATCAATACTATCCCCGCCGGCAGAAGAAGTTGAAGGTCCGACAGGAAGAAAACCTTCCTGTTAAGCCACAAAAGACGATGGCTACTTGTGTGCCCACTGCAGCGGCCCCCTCAACTTCGACCGCTCATAAAAGGAGAAGGCCGGAAAAAATCCCCAGGCCTTCGACAAATGTCAAAGGCACTGAGCCTAAACGCCCTAAGTCTGGGGGCATGGTGGTGCATACCGTATACATGGCATCCGGAAAAGAGGATAGCCGTATCTCCAAGGTCATCGACCGCTTACGCGATTCGTGATAAAAGCTCAAGAGCAGCAGCAGAAGCTTCAGGAGATGATGACTGCGATGGCCGCACTCACCGGGCCAAAAGAAAGCCCAGAGGCATCTTCGGAGCAACGCCATAAGCAAGAAACGGATGCCGAATTCCTTTGGAGAATACTTAAGAAGAAGGACAAAGAGATTGCGGAACAAGTAGCCAATATAAAACGAATGGCCCTTCTATTCCAAGATATGGTGGGCATGATGATCTAGCCGGACCCTCCAGCCAAAGATCCTCCCGTAATAATTGAAGATGACAGAGGAGAAACATCGAATCCTCTGCCGGCTCTGTCAACAGCCAAGAAGGAGACAATCTCCAAAGCTGTCCTGGATGACTATATTGCTCAGCAAATACGAGTTCACCAGGCAAATGAAGCAGCCGGCCAAGTTGTCAAAACTGGGCGACCGTATCCAGGCTGGTATGATCAGATAAAGTACCCGCCGGGATACACGATCCCCAAATTCCACGTATACAAGGGGACGGGCAATCCCCACCAGCACATCGCCCAGTTCAGAGCTCTTTGTGGCAACACTGGTGGCAATGATAAACTTTTGCTCCGTCAATTCGTCGCCAGTTTATCGGAGACGGCGTTTGAGTGGTACTCCTAACTTCCAAACGACTCCGTTAAAACTTTCGCGGAAATGGAGTTGTTGTTCACCCAGCGATTCGTAAGTGCTAGTGAATGCACCCCAATAACGGCATTGATCAATGCCAGGGTGAAGCCGGGCGAGACGTGGGTTTAGTACGCAATCCGATGGCGGAACCTGTGGTTGAAGTGCGAACAGCGCATCGAAGATGCACCAGCGGTGGGCATGTTCGTAGGCACCCTAGACCCTCATGCAACTATTTCACAGTTCATGATGTTCTTCAAACCGACCACGTTTCAGGCTTTAATCGAAAAGCTAGCCCAGATGGACCAGATGGGTCATAAACCGTCTCCTTCGAAGCCGGAGCTATGGAACGAAAAAGGTAAGGGGAAGGCGACCTTCGTTGCAAATACCCAACAGCAGCCCAGTGCTCCAAGACTAACGGATCAATTGGAGGAGAGACGGCGCTATTATAATGAGAAAATGAAGCGCCCTTACTCATTCCCGCGGGACAAAACAAAGAGGCTGTTCGAACTAGTGATGCGCAACAGGCTTATCAATTTGCCGAATCCAAGGCGACCATCGCAACTCGGCGAAGTGAATAATCCCAATTATTGCCCTTACCACCAAACGGTGAGCCATCCAATCGAAGATTGCTTCGTCTTTAAGGGATGGATCGAGGATCAGTACCAACAAGGCAAGTTTGCGTTGTTTGAGAAGTGGAAAGTGAGCCTACCACAACCGCATACTCCTAAGAAGATGGACACACCGGGGGCAACGTGCTCTTTTGTTGAAGAAGCTCCATGGGAGGTCGCTCTTTCAGCAAAAACCAAAAGGATTCTGAATGATCTCCAGACATGCCCGGCGATCAGATGGAAGAATCTGCTGGAACCCTAGATCATCGAAGGGATATTGAAGCCGCGCCTAACTCTAAAAATTGGTAGTGATAGCCAAAGCACTCGCATCCAGCCGCCAAAATCTGCAAAAAAGAAGTAGAAATCCAAAAAGCCCGTGAAGCCTGGTGACAAGCGCACAAACCTGCAGAAACAGATCGACGCACTGGAAGAGTATAACCAGAAGGCATGGACTCCAATCACGCTCCAAGAGTTTCTCGGCTACTTCCTTGAAAACGGAGATGATGAAGAAGACCCGTCGGATGAATTTGAGGATCATGTAGCAAGTTGCCATATGATCACTCACTTGTTGATGAACGATGAAGAAGCCCTTTGCACCAAGAGACTGGGGGCAGGGTTTGAACCGGAACTTCCAGGGCCATCAGACGAAATGATCGACACTTTCCTGAGTGAAATTCATCTGAAAGGTAAAGCCGATCGGGAGCGTGAGATGGCCATATTTGAAAAGGCCAAGCGTCGGCGACTGGACGAAAGAGTCAAGACACTTCCGCCAAATCAAAGGACATCCGTCGCGAATAAAAACAAGTTCAAGATGAGGAAAAGGTTTGCTAAAGCCATATCGATGGGAATGAAGCTACCACCCTCCTAAGGAAACACTGTCGGTGAAGCAGAAATGCATCCTAGCTACTGCTCATATCATCGAAAGATTTCGCACCCCACCGAAGAATACGACGCTTTTAAAAGATGGTGGCAGGGATATGTCGCTCACCGGCAGCATTTCAAGCGGATGAAACGTAAAACTCGTCGGGAGCAAAGAAATACGACCGAGGAGGATAAAAGAACCGCTGGCAATTGTTGCGTGATTAACGCCGGGGGATCACAAGTTCTCACATTTGGGAGTGACTCGGACGAGGAAATGACTCTTGGCCCTCTCTTTAAAGAGTCCACCTCGGGGAAAGAGGAAGGGCCGAAGACCAGTGAAAACATTCAGCTACGCAATCGTACGCTGCCCGAGAAGAATCTCGGACCCACAAACAGAAAAGATAAGGGAAAATAAAAGGTCCCTGAGGATATCGCCCTAGATGACCAAGTCATGAAAGAGCTGACCGCCAAGGACCCGCCAAAGAAAAGTAAAGTAGACTACAATATTCTGGCGTACTTGAAGAAGTTACCCTCACAGCTCAGTATTCTCGACGCCCTTTTACTATCAAAAGAAGCAAGAGATTCGTTGATCAAGGCACTACAAGAGCCAGAGCAATTCCAAGCTTTTCTCGCCGAAGAAAAGATGAAGGACGAGCTGGAGGAAGTACACACAGCCGATATCACCTTCGGCGATGAAGACCTCCTCCTTGGGACGTGCGAGCACAACCGTCCCCTCTATGTCTCAGGATACTGCCACGATATAAAGATAGGCAAAATCCTGGTCGACAATGGGTCTTCCGTCAATCTCCTCAACGTGTAAGTGTTAAAGGAAATCTGCATGAGCGTTCAACACCTCGTTCATGATAAGATCACCATCTCCGGGTTCGATTCCCAGTCATCACGGACCCTCCGGTCTGTGATACTGACGCTGCGCTTTGGACTACTCGTTACAGACATTAAATTTCACGTTATTGACGCTAAGACATGCTACAATGCTTTGCTCGGTAGGCCTTGGTTACATGAGTACAACATTATTCCTTTTATACAGCACCAGTGTATGAAGTATTTTAAAGATGGCCTCGAGTACACTGTGACAGGAGAGTTGAACCCATTCTCCATGAACGAAGTCCGAAAGTACGAAGATGCAAAATACTTCTTACCAGATTTTGAGGACACAGAAAGATGTCACAAACCGGAGAACAAAGCTATCACCACCATTCCGGTCTTCGGGAGTGATACCGAGGAAGAGTAAGAGATAGTTTATTCAGGTCCACCCCAGTACAACAAGCCGGGACCGTCCGCTCCTATGTTGATCTTTGGTAGTGACTCGGAAGATGAGGTCCATGCTATATTCTCTGCTCGGCCTTTAATACAAACATTCGCTGATGAAGAACAAAGTTTGCAAGTTGCCATGGTTCCGCCCAAACATCATAAAGAACTAGACGCGCTTGATACCTACAGTATGGAAGAGCTGCAGACGTTCTATGTCCCTCCCAGGCGAGAAGGTGAAAAGGCGATCATATTCTACCGATCAAGGGAAACTAAAGTGGAGAAAGAAATCTGGCACACGCGGATTCCACACTCGACAGGCTCCAGCCCATCCGTTTTCCCAGATATTACACAGACGGACTAAGGAGACTCTTGAGACGCCAAGGTGTACCCCTTAAAAAAACTGCTCGACAAGCACGGTTCTATAACAGGATCTGGAACGTCCCTGGAACTCAGCGAAAGTTGCCCAACGGGAAAATAGAAACGATCGGGCTTGGATATGTTCAATCCAAGAAACGGGAGTTACTCCGTGACTGCTACGTCATACATGACTTTGAGGAAGAGGGAGATGCTTTTTGGGAAAATGCTAATCCTGAATCAGAAAGATCTCCCGACGTGAAAATGCCCAGTCCGTCGTTCGAAGAACAAATGGATAAGCTTATAAGGGAAGCGGGTCAAAAGGTTCGAGATGACCATAATCGTGAAATGGCCATCTATGAGAAAGCCAGGACGCAACGCCTTCTTCAACAGGCTGTGAAAGATGAAAGTGCCCCTCCCTGTCAACCCGTTGTACAAAAGGCACGACGCAGAGGCAGAAACAAACCAAAGAACGGGAAAGGCGTTCGACAGCGACAAAGCGGGTCCAAGAAGCCACGCGATCAGGAGCCAGGCAATCCAGATTTATCTCTTATAAAGAAGATGGGTCGAGCATACTCTTTTTCCCAAGACAAGACGTAGAAAATACTTGATCTTGCCATAAAACATCAACTGATCATACTCCCGGAGTCCAAGCATCCCGAGCAAGCAGGCGAAGTCTCTCATCCGAACTATTGCTCCTATCATAGGGCAATAGGACATCCTATTGAAGACTGCTTCACCTTCAAGAACTGGGTCGAAGATCAATATCAGCAAGGCAGGTTCGCTTTATCCAATAGCTGGAAGGTAACCCCGCCACAGAAGCATGAACCCAAATCCATGAGGGTAGAACCAGATCAACATCGATCTTGGAAGCGAGCTCGTACCTGCCACATGATAACACTATTAGAAGAAGGCCCCGACGGTATGGATAATCTCCCCTGGTGCTTCGAAAACAATGATGACAAAGTGATCTCAGAGTTTCCACCGGCACCGAAAGAGCTGGAAGATGGAATACATGCCACTGCAGATAACCTCAAGAAAATTGATTTGGGGACGGCAAGTGACCCACGGCCGATGTTCGTCAGCGAATTGCTGTCTGAAGAAAGGCTGCTACACTAAAGGACGTGCTCATGCAGCATAAAGATTGCTTCGCATGGAATTATTCCGAGATGCCAGGACTAGACCCAGAGATTGTTGTCCACAAATTGGACATATCCCTGGACGTTAAGCCAATCAAACAAGCACCGAGAAGGATGCGGCTCGAGCTCGAGATGAGCATCAACGCCGAGGTCAAGAAGCTAATCGACTCTGGTTTCATCCAAGAGGTTCAATATCTAGATTGGATTGCCAACATCGTACTAGTGATGAAGAAAAATGGAATGGTGCGCATATGTATGGACTTTCGGGATCTTAATAAAGCTTGACCGAAGGATGATTTCCCAGTACCGGTCACCGAGCTGATGATAGACAATACGTCCACTCATGAGGTTTTCTCCTTCATGGACGGCTCATCAGGATACAACCAGATAAAGATGCATCCCGAAGACCAGAAGCATACCGCTTTCCGGACCCCTTTAGGTATATTCTGCTACAAGGTGATGCCTTTCGGTCTAAAGAACGCCGGTGCCACCTATCATAGAGCCATGACGAAGATTTTCGATGACCTCATACATGAAATCGTCGAATGCTATATTGACGACCTCGTGGTGAAAAGCAAATCATACGAGGAACATCTAGAGCATCTGAAGATCGTGTTTCAACGCCTCCGGCAATACAACTTAAAGATGGACCCTCTCAAATGCGCGTTCGGAGTTTCCTCGGGCAAGTTCCTGGGATTTATCGTACGACACCTAGGCGTCGAGATAGATCCGTTAAAAATTAAGGCAATTATGGAGATGCCCCCGCCAAGGACTCTTAAGCAATTGCGGTCTCTCCAAGGGAAGCTCGCGTATATCCAGCGATTTATAGCTAATCTCTCAGGCAAGTGCCGTCCTTACAGCCACCTGATGAAGAAGGGAACCTCTTTCGTCTGGGATCGCAAATGCCAAAGCGCGCTAGACGAAATCAAGCAGTACCTACAGAATCCCCCAGTGCTGGCTGCTCCGGTCAAGGGAAAACCCCTCATTCTGTATACAACCGCCCTTAAAGGTTCCTTAAGCGCATTATGGGCACAAGAGAATGACCAAGGGAAGGAGAGAGCCCTCTACTATTTGATTCGAGTTCTGCTGGGGGCAGAAAGCAATTATTCTCCCATCGAAAAACACTGCCTGGCATTGATCTTCGCGATAACAAAGCTCAGGCACTATGCGTTGGCGCATGAAGTCCGTCTCATATCGAAAGTGGATCCTCTCAAATATTTAATGTCAAAGGCCATATTGATAGGGTGGCTTGCTAAGTGGGCCCTGCTCTTGATGGAATTCTCGATAACCTATCATCCCCTCAAGGCAGTGAAAGGCCAGGCCATCGCCGACTTCCTCGCCGAACATCCGATACCTGCCGATTCTCCCTTGAATTGCGAACTGTCAGACGAACATGCGTTTGAAACGATCGACGGTAATGGCACCCGATGGGAACTTTACTTTGATGGAGCGTCTTCCATGAAGAAGCGCAAACAAAGCACCCCCATAATCAAATCATGGGTAAGCCTCATCTTCGTAACTCTACAAGGAAGGATAATGCACTTTGCTTTCTCCTTAACAGAGCCGAGGACAAACAATGAAGCCGAGTATGAAGCTTTGATAGCAGGTCTTGAGATCACCATCGACATGGGAATTGAGAACCTCCTCATATACGGAGACTCCGAATTGGTCGTTAGTCAAGTAAACGACGATTACCAAACGTGCAAGCCAGAGTTGGTGAAGTACGGCGGGAGAGTACATCAACTGCTGACTCAAATCCCTTCCTACACCTTGGAAAGCATATCGCGCATGGAAAATAGCAAAGCGGATGCATTAGCCAAGCTCGCTAAAGAACTGGCCGATGAGAACCTCGATGACGTCAGGATCGTTGTACAAAGCCGTCGGGTTCTTGCACCGGCAGAAATATCTCTGGAGTCGTCCAAAGAAATGGGAGCGACTGAGCAAATGGATTTGCAAGTAAAAGACTAAGAAACTGTTGAGGACTGGAGAGAAGTCTTTATAGACTACTTCAAATCCCGTCGAACACCTGAAGATGTGTCCTCAAGACATCAGCTTATGAAACGAGCTCTATCTTTTGCCTTCGTCAATGATACTCTATACAAGAGGTCATTTGATTCTCTATGGCTAAGATGCCTGGGACCTGAAGAAGCAAAAAGATTCGTCCAAGAAACTCACGACGGACTCTGCGGTTCTCACCAAGCCGGGCCGAAGATGAAGTTGAAGATCAAATGGATGGGTTATTATTGGTCCACGATGATCCAGGACTGCCTTGATTATGTGAAACAATGCCACTCGTGCCAAATCCATGGGGACTTTATCCATCAGCATCCAAATCCACTACATCCGACAGTGGCCAGCTGGCCGTTCGAAATGTGGGGAACTAACATAATTGGCCCCATCGAACCAGCATCGTCCAGAGGACATCGATTCATTCTGGCGACAACTGATTACTTCTCCAAATGGGCAGAAGCGGTACCACTGAGGGAAGTGAAGATGGAGAATATTCTCCATTTCTTCAAGACACACGTCATTTATCGGTTCGGTACTCCGTGACGGATCATCTCTGATAATGGGCCAGCCTACAGAAGCCATAAGATCAGCCGCTTCGCACAACAGCACAACATAGACTGGAGATACTCCTCAGTCTATAATCCTCGAGCTAACGGTCTGGCAGAGGCTTTTAACAAGACATTGACGAAGATTGTAAAGAAGACGGCGTCTCGAAATAAAAAGGACCGGCATGAAAGACTCCATGATGCTCTCTGGGCATACCGAACTACGTTCAAAACAGTCACGAACACAACTCCATACGCATTGGTATTCGGTACAGAAGCGGTACTCCCCCTCGAGATAGAGCTACCCTCTCTACGAATGGCAGTTCATTACGAGCTAACGGATGAAGAGAACGATCACCTTCGGCTTGAGGAGCTCGATGCCCTTGATGAAACCCGGCTCATAGCGCAACAAAATCTGGAGGTTTATAAGGCAAAGATGACGCGCTCATATGAAAGATTGACCAGGCCAAGGACATTCCGCCAAGGCGAACTCATGCTAGTGGTCAAAAGACCTTTGATCCCCAATCATGCTAAATGAGGGAAATTCGAGCCGAATTATGAAGGCCCGTATATCATAGACAAGGACTACCAGGGTGGAGCCTATCTACTCATGGACATGCATGGCGAAAGGCCCTTCAGGCCAATAAATGGTTGCTTCCTAAAGAAATACTACGTCTGACGAGTCATGGCCTAGGTCAATGATAGACGACGATAACTATGTCCGCTCGCTATCTTCCTAAGCCCAAACTCTATAAGTAGTAACCGACCGTGGACCGAAATGTCCTTAAACTAACGACAGACAACTATGTCCTAAAACTAGCTGTTGACCGAAATGTCGATAAACTACGGTGGATTGCAGCATCCCAAAGCTGATACGAAAAAAAGAAAAAAAAGAAAACGGTATGTCCATAAGCAAAATGGGCACGGATGAAAACCCGAAAGGGCTCCGTGAGTAAAAACAGCAGGGCTACCGGCGAGTTTTGTGAAAACCCGAAAGGGCGCAACCTCGTTAGAATAAAAAAAGGGGGAAGAATAAAAAAAAGAGAAAAAAGAAAATGGTATGTCCACAAGCAAAAAAGGCACGAATGAAAACCCGAAAGGGCTCCGTGAGTAAAAACAGCAGGACTACCGGCGGGTTTTGTGAAAACCCGAAAGGGCGCAATCTTTTTAAAAGACACTTTCAAGGTCCTCTCGACTTTGTAAGGAGAAACCACCTGCGTGAGATCCTTACGACTCACAAGAGAGCAACACACTTAGGGATCCCCTCGATGCCTAAGGAGAAATTACACTTGCGAGATCCTCACAACTCGTAAGGAGAATCCTCTTATGAGACCCTCACGGCTCATAAGATTCAAAAGTCTTAAGCTACAGGGATCTGAACCTGTTCTTAAGCAGCCCCCACAACCTCCGATACTGCCCTACAAGCGGCTCAATACTGACCCTTGTATACAATCCACGGGCGCGAATAAATATTTCCCAAACAAAGGCCCACCTGTGACTAGGGATATGTTCGCACGGTGATCAGCCCTTGTAAGTCCTCTCGACTTATAAGGAGAAAACACACTTGTAAGATTCTTACGACTTATAAGAGATCATACACTTAGGAGTCGAGAAAACGCACCTACAAGATCCTCACGACTTTTAGGGAGAAATACCTTTATGAGACCCTTACGGCTCATGAAGTCAAAAGTCTTAGTCGACAGGATCTTAACCCTGTTTACTAAGCCATCTTTGTCCGACATCGACAAAGGCAAATGAGGATTCACTCCTGGCAATATCCCAGTTGTAGCAATGCTGATGCCGAAATTGGTGTCTAATTCCAAGCTTGCAGCGAAAAACCAGCAAGCCACACATGCATACGAAATAGCCGAAATGATGGGGCAACTTGCAAACCAAATCAGCAGGTTGAAAAAAAAATGTATGCATGCAAAATAGCCGAAATGATTGGGCAACTCGTAATAAAAAGCAGCGAGTAAAAATAAAATAAATAGCCAAAATGATTGGGCACCGCGAAAAATAGCCAAAATGATTGGGCAATCGCGACCTTCGCGATATAAAATGCTGAAATGATAGAGCATCGCGGAAAGAAATAAAATAAAAATAAAAATGACGTTTATACCCTACGGGTGATATCACATCAATCCCTGTATACGATCCAGGGGCGCAGACAAAGTGGGAATCATACCTTTCCTCCCCAGGCTTCACCAGAAGAAGAAGCTAAATCTCAACGGTTCATAGATAGCCTAGAGATCATCTCAACATTCGTCTCATTACAACAGACACAACATCGAGCAAAGCGGAACAACGGCAACTCCCAGTTCCATGACTCGGCGGTGCACAGATGACCAAGAGTCAAACCCCGACTCCGTGAAATGCAGATAAAGTCAACCCTTTCTGGCTACGTGGAACGCGGATTATGTCACTCCTGACCCCGTGGAAAACGTCCAGAGCGGATCCTGGTCCTCGCAGAGCACGGCAATGACCCCGTGTGAAGCATCCAGAGCAGAGCCTAGCCCTCTCCGAACACGGCAATGAACCCGTGGGAAGCATCTAGAGAAAAATTCCTGGCTACGTAGAACGCGGATTATGTCACTCCTGACCCCATGGAAAACATCCAGAGCAGATCCTGGTCCTCGCAAAGCACAGCAATGACCCCGTGTGAAGCATCCAGAGCGGAGCCTGGTCCTCGCCGAACACGGCAGTGAACCATTGGAAGCATCCAGAGCAAAATTCCTGGTCACGTGGAACGCGGATTATATCACTCCTGACCCCATGGAAAACGTCCAGAGCGGATCCTGGTCCTCGCAGAGCACGGCAATGACCCCGTGTGAAGCATCCAGAGCGGAGCCTGGTCCTCGCCGAACACGGCAGTGAACCCGTGGGAAGCATCCAGAGCAAAATTCCTGGTCACGTGGAACGCGGATTATGTCACTCCTGACCCCATGGAAAACATCCAGAGCAGATCCTGGTCCTTGCAGAGCACGGCAATGACCCCATGTGAAGCATTCAGAGTGGAGCCTGGTCCTCGCTGAACATGGCAGTGAACCCGTGGGAAGCATCCATAGCAAAATTCCTGGCTACGTGGAACGCGGATTATGTCACTCCCGACCCCGTGGAAAACGTCTAGAGTGGATCCTGGTCCTCGCAGAGCACGGCAATGACCCCGTGTGAAGCATCCAGAGCGGAGCCTGGTCCTCACCGAACACGGCAGTGAACCCGTAGGAAGCATCCAGAGCAAAATTCCTGGTCACGTGGAACGCGGATTATGTCACTCCTGACCCCATGGAAAACGTCCAGAGCGGATCCTGGTCCTCGCAGAGCACGGCAATGACCCCATGTGAAGTATCCAGAGCGGAGCCTAGTCCTCGCCGAACACGGCAATGAACCCGTGGGAAGCATCTAGAGCAAAATTCCTGGCTACGTAGAACGCGGATTATATCACTCCTGACCCCGTGGAAAACATCCAGAGTGGATCCTGGTCCTCGCAGAGCATGACAATGACCCCGTGTGAAGCATCCAGAGCGGAGCCTGGTTGTAAGACCCAGTTCTTTTTGTACACCTAAAATCCGTACTTTCTTTTTTAAACCAAATTTTGTTACTTAATTAGTTTAATAAAACCCACTCCTTATATTTTATCCCCATTTAATTTCCTATTAATCCAAGCCCATCCCTTTTTATAACTTAATTCATTAAAACCCAAACATTTATTTTCCTAGCCCACTTCCAATTTCTTAAATCAATTCTTCACAAAAAAGAAAATCCCAGGCCCACTATCACTCCTTCAGCCCACTTAGTTTTATTAAAATCCTTTAAATAATTTTTGGCCCGGCCCGCTCCGCTTTCCCCATTTAATTCTTTTCTTTTATTTTCTCGGCCCGGCCCTCTCTCCTTCAGCCCACGCCCGCTTCTTCCTCGACCCGACCCGCTACCTCACTCATCTCCTACCTCGCAACGGCTATTTTTCCTCAATTCCAGCACGCGCGATCCGCTCCCTCCGCCGTCGCCCTCGCTCGCGCGAACGTTACCCACGAAGCGCGCATTTTCCCCCACGACCCTCTCTCCTTTACCCACTACTCCCTCTTCCTCGCTCGCTCGCTCCCTCGTTCTCGTTTTCCTCCCCTTCTCACTATACTCCTGACCCACGCACCCATCACCGACCTCCTCCGCTCTTCATCCGCCTCCTCCCAACACCGCGACCCATATATCCACACCATCCTCGTCGTCAACAGCACCACCATCACCTCATACAATCCACACCCGAGCACCCTTGTCGAGCGCCCCTGCACACCCTCGCTCGACCTCCAACTCTCCTGACACCCTGTTTCCGGCCACCTCCCTTCATCACCACCGCCACGACATTCTTCCACCACCGTCGCTACCCTCCATCCTCCACCCTCGCTCACCCGCAGCCGACCACTCTCGCACCCATCGCCTCCGGCACCTCCACAGAGTCCCTGCACCCATCTCGATCCCCACCTACTGCACGCCGACGAGCTCCTCTGCTGTCCCGTGTCGCCCCGTCGACCCGAGCACCACCATCATCATCACCTTCGCCATCATCCCTGCATCTCTCTCTCTCATTCCCCTCTCTCTTTCTCTCTCAGTTCTCTCTCTCTCTCTCTTCCCTCTGCCTACTCTCTCTTTCCCACTCTGCTCCCTTTTCTCTCTCTCTCACTTCCCCCTCTCTCTCACTGCTTCTCCCTCTGTGCTTTCTCTCTCTCTCTCTCAGTTCTCTCTCTCTCTCTATCTCATTTCTCTCTCTCTCTCTCTCTAACTCTGTCTCTCTCCCTCCCTCTACTACTCTCTCTATGTATCCCTCTCACTCCCTCTCCCCCATTAACGGCCCGGCACAATCGAGCATTCCCGCATCAACAGCAAGGCTGCGACGCAAATCCAAGCCGAGTCGAGCCCCGATATTCCGTCGAGCACCTACAGAGATCGTCGTTGCCGCTGCCGTGCATCGCACTAGATGCCTCCAGGCAAGTTCTCTACTTGCTTCATGCTATTCTATCTATGTTACAAATCAACATCGTATATAAATCATGCTTTACTTTACCGTTAGATTATTCGACACAACTGTTCGATGCTTGTTCTCATAGGAAATCATTATCAAGTTAGACGGAAATGGATAAATTACATTGGCCCTTGTAGAGATGGTTAACGTGTGCAAATTTCATTAGAAAATACGACTGTTAAAGATTAAAACGACTATCCCCAAGTTTAATCGTAAAACTGTAATTTTATTGTACCTGAAAATCGTTAAATTCACCATAAATCATATACACACTAGAATGGTGCGTTCGAGGGCTCAAATCGAAGCCAACTCGACGAAATTTAACCCTATACTAGTTTCCAGACATTCCTGTACTTAAACCGTGATGATAATTGGATCGGAGTGCGACTCTGGACTGCAGTCCAGAGCGACTTCAGTGGTTGCTTGCTGTTCCGTAATGGGTACCACAGGATTTCCTTAACTCGTAGGTTACGGAATTCTGCTGCTTATTATATTTAAATCTGTTATCTAGACAACACAATTGGTTTCATTCTGTTTCGTTACCGTTTGATATTTAATCTGTAATTTAAAAGATCGGGACGCATAACAGTCCCAGCAAAATCAGAACTGACATATTAATGTTAAACAGTGTATATCTCCTGACGTGCAGATGCGATTGAAGATCCGTCTATTACGTTGAAAACCTTACTGAAAACCCCAGATTTCATCCAACTGTAGCGTCGCTAAAATCTGATCCCAACTGGGATTAAAATGCGTTGCGAAACGGACTTCTGATTCTGAAATCGGATTTCCAGCCGCGAGCGCTTAAAATGAAATGGTTATAATTAATGATCCCGGAACCTGATTGGCTTGAAACTAAATTCTATGGATGGACAACTGAACATAAAAATTACTACCTGTTTATCATTTTGCTAAACTATACACGTATTTTTCATGATAAATCGTGCAAGTGATAGAATACTGTTTTTATGACATCTTGATCGTGCTTCATATACTGTTTACGTATCATATCATACTCATATCATTGCCGTGATAATCTAGTGATATCGTGCATTTACCCAGTGTTAGATTTTAGTGATGATTGAGGCAAGTACGTCAGTGTTCGTGTATCCGTGATTAAGTGAAAGTGATACGTACTTGTACACAATCAGTGACCCTATTATTTTATTGCATTGTCGACGTCTGTGGGATGCGTGTACGTGTGACTATAAGTGGTATGGGACACTTATGGAAGCGCTTGCATGGGTGTCACAGATAAGGCATCCGACACTGCCATTTATCTTAGGTATTAGTCGGGACGTGCTTGATGGAGATCCTGCTTCCAGTTCTCGCGCAGACTTGTCACGGATCGATTAGTATTTAGGGTTATGGTTAGCGTTTGATGTAGACCACGGGGTGTGGGGTGGTTTAAGTGTGAATTCAACAGAATCTCGGGAGTCCCATGCCGGCTTATATATTTAGGGAGTTATATGGAGATTTACAGGGTATGTGATATACACCGTGATATACATATTACATGTTGGGCCCGTGGTCCCTTGCCCTTGGGTTCTACCCTTAGGTGGAGGACACTCGCGAGTGGTTGACTCTCACACTTGGACTGACGATAGGCTTAGTGACCTGTACAGTGAGACTTAGAGACTGATAGGGATACTGGCATTTACATTCCTTCTATACTGTGTTGGCATACGTGATATATCGTTCTACTGCTTTACTGTTCCGCTGCATTGATTACTGCACATTCATATTCATGCTGTCATTGATTTACTGTTATTCATATCTATTACTACTGTTAGAACTGTCGCTTGATTTTATATATATTATATTGCTAATGTGTCGCTCTGACGACCTGAGTATGCATGCTCGGTGTGAGGAGAAAATTTAACCTGGACCAGAACTAGACGTGCATCACAGACTTCTTGACTTGCCTTTCCGAGTTACATTCGTTTGTTTCCCATCAGGTCAGTTTATATTATTGTTTCTTCCAGTTACTGCATTTCTCATTACCTGCGCATTATTTACTGTTTACCATGATAAACTAGAAGCCGAAGTGTGATTACGGTGGGACATTTCCTTGACCGTAGGAGCATGGCTGGCCTTGTCTACCCCTCGTATTCCGTATTTTGGGAAGCGGGGCGTGACACTGGTCCTCTCCGAACACGGCAGTGAACCTGTGGGAAGTATCCAGAGCAAAATTCCTGGTCACGTGGAACGCACTCCTGACCCCATGGAAAACGTCCAGAGCGGATCCTGGTCCTCGCAGAGCACGGCAATGACCTCGTGTGAAGCATCCAGAGCGAAGCCTGGTCCTCACCGAACATGGCAGTGAACCCGTGGGAAGCATCCAGTGCAAAATTCCTGGTCACGTGGAACGCAGATTATGTCACTCCTGACCCCGTGGAAAACATCCAGAGCGAATCCTAGTCCTCGCAGAGCACGGCAATGACCCCGTGTGAAACATCCAGAGCGGAGCCTGGTCCTCGCCGAACACGGCAGTGAACCCGTGGGAAGCATCCAGAACAAAATTCTTGGCTACGTGGAACGCGGATTATGTCACTCCTGACCCTGTGGAAAACGTCCAGAGCGGATCTTGGTCCTCGCAGAGCACGGCAATGACCCCGTGTGAAGCATCCAGAGTGGAGCCTGGTCCTCACCGAACACGGCAGTGAACCCGTGGGAAGCATCCAGAGCAAAATTCCTGGCTACGTGGAACGCGGATTATGTCACTCCTGACCCTGTGTAAAACATCCAGAGCGGATCCTGGTCCTCGCAGAGCACGGCAATAAACCTGTGTGAAGCATCCAGAGTGGAGCCTGGTCCTCGCAGAACACGGTAGTGAACCCGTAGGAAGCATCCAGAGCAAAAATTAGACTGTGAGGTCCTTAAACTCACGGACTATGATGTCCTTAACCTCGACCGTGATGTCTTAAAACTAACAACGGACTGTGAGGTCCTTAAACTCATGGACTATGATGTCCTTAACCTCGACCGTGATTTCTTAAAACTAACAATGGACTGTGAGGTCCTTAAACTCACAGACTATGATGTCCTTAATTTCGACCGTGATGTCTTAAAACTAACAACGGACTGTGAGGTCCTTAAACGCACGGACTATGATGTCCTTAACCTCGACCGTGATGTCTTAAAACTAACATTGGACTGTAGGGTCCTTAAACCCATGGACTATGATGTCTTTAACCTCGACCGTGATGTCTTAAAACTAACATTGGACTGTGAGGTCCTTAAACTCATGGACTATGATGTCCTTAACCTCGACCGTGATGTCTTAAAACTAAATAACGGACTATGGAGTCCTTAAATCCATGGACTATGATGTCCTTAACCTCGACCGCGATGTCTTTAAACTACGGTATCCTGGAAAACATCCAGAGCGGCTCCTGGTCCTTGCAGAACACGGCAGTAAACTCATGGGAAGCATCCAGAGTAACTCCTGACTCCATGAAATGCGGATAAGGACAACTTCATCCATCACTTGCGGGTCCTCCCGACTCGTAAGGGAGTAAATTCTCTTGTAAGATCCTTACGAATTTCAAGAGAAAACACACTTAGGAATCCTCACGATTCTTAAGGAGAAATTACACCTACGGGATCCTCTCGACCGGTAGGGAGAAAATTCTTTATGAGACCCTCACGGCTTATAAAGTTGAAAAGTCATAGGTGACAGATCCTAACCCTGTTTTCTAAGCCATCACCACTCTACAAAGAATCCAAGATCGACAGCTATATGCTATCTACAGACCGCACTCGCTAAAATCACATGGCAAACAACACAGCAAGAAAGAATAAAGCAGAGAGATGACACAAGACATTACAAAGAACGTGTATCATTTATTCATGAATTCGATTGGGTACAAAATACATCATATGGAAGAATAAAATAACAAATACATTTTATTCAAAATTACAAAAGGTACAAAAAAATTATGATTGAGAGGAAAGCGCTTTCAATAATCCAATCGGCCGCCCGCGCACTTCCTTCAGCCCCTCTTCTTGATCAGCTGCCGCGGCCAACTCCGCTTCGACCTGGGCTCGCTGCTGCAAGTAAGACGAAAGTTGTTCCTCGACGGCCCGCTGAGCTGCTTCACGATCTTGTACATCCCGCTCGATGACGTTGAGCTTCTGACTCAATATTAACCCATCAGAAATACATCGCAGAAGGCCTTTGAAGATAACTTTCAACTGGGCAGCATTCGCATCAATCTCAGCATGCAATCGAGCAGACTCGCTTGAAGTTTCTTTACATTCCCTCTGCTTTAAAGCCACTTCTTATTCAAGATGACGGAAGTAAGAAGTGCTCTGCTCGATCCACGCAGCCCGTTGAGTGCTCATAGCCAAAATCTCAGGTGTAGGACGCCTAAGCTCAAGCTCATGCAAGCAAGCCTCGATTTCCCTGCAGCGATTAACCCAAGACTCAACGACGCCCTCACCATGAAAGTTCATGAGCGTCGCCAGCATAGGGTTAACCTCTGCGGAAAAATCCACAGCAGATGTGGGAGTCTCCGTGTCAAACTCCTTGATATATTCGCTCAGCATGCGTAGACTGGTCACAGCACCTTTGGATGATAGACGCCTGGAAAAAGGCCCTGCCGGCATTATAATGCGAGACTCGAACGGGGCTGGAGTCGATGTGATTGCTGCAAAGTAGATCATAATTAGATGTCGGCTCAGGAAATAAAGAAAATACGCGAAAAGTAGAGTCTACTATACCGGCTGAAACTGGGGGCAGGGCTGAGAGTACTGGTGTCGCAACGATGGCCTCGTCCCCTCCTTCAATTCGTAAGGCTATAAGCAATATAAAGAAGAGTTAGCAGTAATGCGACTTCCCGTTAAAGAAAAGGACGCCATTTAGAGGAAATACTCACCGACACCGGCAGGTGGACTAATCTCTGACAAGAAGGAGAAATGTGGGTGCAACACCTGATACAGGTGGTCAAAAAGGACACCTGCAAGGGCACAATAGCGCAACGTCGGTACGTGGGTTATACAGCTTAAAAAATAAGACTGATGAGTCATGAATCTGCACCTTCCAACATCTGAGATGGTATGAGAGAGGGTAGAAGAGATGCCACCTTCAAGGCGGTAGCTGATGGCGCTGCCTCGGGGAGTACGACATCAGCACTAGCCGTACCTGCATTAGAAACAAGATAAACCCTGTCAGGAAAGATTGCAGAATAAAAAGAAGGGCGGTGATCTAAAATTTACCTGATGAGTCGCCAGCCAGAGACGCGACGAGGGCGTCACTTGATACAACGGCGGCGTCTCCCTCCTCCATCGGGGTGGTCTCACCTCCCGTCGCCTCGTCCCCTGACTCCACGAGAGCCGTCGTCACTCTTAAGACGCTGGGAGACGACAAAGAACCGTAGGCAGGAAGAGCGACGATCGGAGCGGTGCCCGACTCTTGAGAAAGAGCGGCCACCTCAGACCCAGCAATTGTACCTATTTCGCTTGCCACTACCTTGGGCTCAGTAATTGTAACCGTATCATCCACCGCCTCTTTAGGCCCCTCCGTGGTAGCCGTCTCATCGGCCACTACCTCGAGCCCGGCAATTGCGACTACGTCACCTGGCGCCGCCCCGGGTTCGGGAATAGCAGCTACCTCCTCCACCGCTCCCTCAGGCTCAGCGGTCACTGCCACTTCTTCGGGAAGACTCGGCTCTGCAAAGATAAGATATATGAGAACTGATAGCTTAAAACTTTGACAACAGAGCCTCAAGGCACATTACCTGGAGTTGAGTTACCGTTGGCTTCCCGAGCCGCACGTGTCGTCCGTCTGTGAGCAGTAGACAAGGCAACCGGAGACTCCTCTGAAGGAGTAGCGGCAGGGATAACGGCGCTTGAACCTGCTCCCGCAGCTAAAGCAGCACTACACTCCCTTGCTGCGCACCTCCGGCGCTTCCTTTCCTCCCGAGCCGTCAAAACAGACCTTTTAGAAGCCTCCTTTAACAGGACGTCATCATCCACATCCAGGGGTACCTCTGGAGCCGTCAAGACTTCCGTCATTGTTTTTTTGAATAATGCCTCTTTCGGCAGTGCCGAAGAGGTCGGGACTCCGGTAGCTGGCCTGGGGAGAATTTCCGCATCAGCTTACGAGATAGGCATTGTGGTCCCTGCGATAAGACAAAGAAAGGGTCAGATTACTTATAAGAAACGGGAGCAGAAACATGGCGAAACGAAATGTACCGAGGCCTAAGGATGCTCGAAGTTGTTCCTCTTCCTCAAAAGTCTTGATAGAAGCAGCGGGAGCTTCTTCGGTAGAAATGCCTATTAAAGAAGGAAAAGCGTTAGTCACAAAAAAACAATGATAGAAGCATGATGCAATGGCAGAAAATACAACTGATGACTACCTGATCGCGCGAGGTTAGCCAACCTCTCTTCGCGTCTTGCCAATCGCTCGGAAGCTGCGATGGCAGCCGCCAGATCAGTATCATCTGGTGGCATGAATAAGCCCTCATTTGTCCCATACTCGCTCAAGCCCTCACTATAAGGAGCATGAGGCTCCTGACCAAATACGACATCTACAGAGAAGAGCGACTTCTTTTTCTTCTTCTGTAAGCGAGCTCCAGTCGCAGCCAGCACCAGCTTGCGCTTAGTGGCCACCTTGGGACGGCGAGTCCTGATATCCAAGCCTATGCCAAATTCGAGTGAAGCTACGTTTACCGTCTCCACGGGAGCATGGGGCACCGATGGCACGTCCACTGTCTCCACAGGATCACGGGGTAATCCACGCGTAGGGCTTAGCACACGTGGAGGCTCAACTGCAGAGGCCTCTCTTAGCGGAGGGGGCACAGCGATCCGTCGCCTTAAAGGGACATTGCGATCGCTGGCAGGGGGCGCACTCTTACGATCGAGCAGCAGCCGCCTCTCTTCCCTCATGACAGCACCCATCGCGTATTGATACCAAGCCCCGTATACGTTAAGGGCCCTCGGGATGCAACTTGGCTCGCTAATGAAGAAGTGAGAGCCCATATTCAAGCGCATAAAGTGATGCAGCGCACCCCGTATTCCCTCTCTGGTGGCAGCAGGTTCTTCCAAAAACGCCTCCAGTGGGACCCCCTGGTTATAACTTAGCTGCTCGGCAAAATGATGGGGGTTGTATCTCATAAAAAGCACCGCATCATTTTGCCTGAATACGAGGAAGCCCGGCCTGATGGAGTATAGATATAGAATCTCCCGAGCTTTCAACATGGAGGCCCCGTCCTTAAAATTGTCGCGCAGTGCCATCACCATCTTGGAAGTTTCCTGGCCAATCTTCAGGACTTTGTCCGTAAAAGACATGCCAGCTCCGACCGTGCGCGGACGAAGAAGCAACACCCTAGCCTCCCGCTGAGACGGATTCACGATGGAAGCGTCAACCAGCCGCATAATTCTGGGGAATTTGCACTTCTCGAAAAACGAGGGTCTTTTATGAATACCAAATACCCCGAGCACGTGCATTTCCATCCACGAAGTAAAGTAGTGCATCGGGAAGTTGGCAGCTTGCACCCCCGGTTTAGTTGTATCCGCCGCCACGCTAAGACCATGGTATAGGTGGGCCAGCCCGGCAATCCCGATGGCCACTTGTATTCCGGCCACCATTCGATGTGCTGGGTAGAAGACGGACGGCCTCATATAGCGAGGGTGCATGGGGAGCGCGAACTAACACAACCATAGCCCGAGAAACCCGAGAAAGAAAGTTTCCTCGTCAATGCCCGGAGCGACGATTTCTGACAAAGGGATGATCGCGGCATCGGGAAGATAAAAGCCTTTCTGATCATCTTCCAGTACTGGTCGATGATCCAAGCCAAAGCCGAAGGGATCGTCGAGCTTGGAAAATTTTTCGCCTCGTTGCGATAGAATCTCCGGGCGAAGAAACCAGGCAAGGAAGTCTGCGAAACTGACCCCCCGGCCTCCGAATTCCAAGAAAAGACTCTCGTACATATTCAGCACCTTTATCAGACTAGGAAACTGGTGCTGGATGGCGTTCTCTGGTGTTAGGCCCATCACCACTGGCTTGGTGGCGAAAACGTACTCGTCCGGAGGAAGCAACTCCTCATAGTGCTCCCCCCTAACCGGCAAACCGGAAATCTCAGCAAATTCTTCTAAGGAGATGGAGACTTCTCTGTCCAGTTGAAGAAAGGTATGGGTTGGGATGTTCCATTGCTCCAGGAACGCCTTAATCCACCATGTCAGAGGAGCAGAATATTGGAACAGCGAACCATAAACCGCAGGGTATAGACCGATCTTCAGCAGGTGCATCTTCTTCGCTGACAAAATGTACCCAGTTCACTGCAAATACCCGGCCGAATGTCGGGGGGTCAACCCGATGTTGTAGGGTTGTCCCCAAGAGCGCGACTCGCCCTGGCATATCCGCCAGCCCAAAGTATCCAAAGCCGCCGGCAGCTGCATGGGTATGGCGGCAATCGAAGGTTGAAGAAGACCCTCCAAAGTCCAATTGACGACCTCCATGACATAGTTCACTGGGGGTGCATCTGCATACCAAATCGACGAGATCGGATCTGAAGGCGTCGCACAGGAGAAGCTTCGATGACCTATGATTATCTGGTCGTACCATCTACCCCACAAGTGAAGGTTTTTGTGTTCCGGGTTATAGTCTCTGATGAGCGCAAGAACCTCCCGGTCCACAGGTGCCTCAGAGAATCCTCCCTCTGAACGGAAAAACGGGAAAGAGAGATCGGAAGACATGTCACCTGCAAGAAAGAACAGAATTCGATTGTCAGTACTATAACTTAATTTCAAAATTCTGACACTCGGCACTTTAAAAATTTGTACCACACTACAACGTAGTGGAAAGGAGACCAAAGGGGGACCCACAAAATCCAGATGACAATGCATCAATTAATAAAACAGCCTCATCATTGGATGAGACTGTCAATTAATGAGGAAATCCTCAAGGAATATTCTCATTGAATGAGAAATCCCTCGAGAAAAGGAGAAAATCTCCCTTTGAGAGCAAAGCTCTCTAACAGAGTGACATTTGTCAAACTCTGGGCATGAGGGAATCAAAATTCCTTAAAGAGCCTGGCTCTGTAATGATGATGGAAAATCCATCAAAAATCAATTAAATTAATTCTTGAGAATTAAAATTCTGGGATCTTCAAGATCCATGAAAAAACTCTTAAGAGTTCTTCATCAAAAGATCAAAAGATCTACATATTATCAAAAGAGCAGAGCTCTGATGCATGGGATAAGAAACCCTAAGAAATGATCTGTTTAGATCCATGGATTCTTGAGAGCAAGGCTCTGTTTATGAAACCCTAAAGGGGTTTTTCTTTAGATCAAGGATCTATGGAGAGCAAGGTTCTGTTAATTAAAATTAATTTAATTTTACCTAAGTTTGGTAGAGTTCTAACTCTTGAAAGTTCTTGAATAGAAGAGCAAGGCTCTGAAATAAAATTCTTGAGAAGAAGATGATAATCATTTGAGGACCAAAAGTTCTATTTATAGGCACTGAACCACCTCTTCAACTTCTGAGTTGATCCAAGGGCTCGGATGTTGCCACCGCTGCACTCACGCGTGTGCCACGTGAGCGCAACGGTGGGGGGGCATTTGTTTCCCCCAATCAGAGCAAAACTCTGTTTTGAATTTCAAAATTCAAAAATTGAAGCAACGCTTCAGATTCTGCGCGCTGCGCGCCATGTGTCAAAAGCAGACACGCCAGCGCCAGGAGCGCTGCGCCCTAGGCAGCGCACCCCCAATCAGAGCAAAGCTCTGTTTCAAAATTCAAAAAATTAAAAAAGTTTAAAATTTGAAGCAACGCTTCAGATCCAGCGCTCTGCGCTGCGCTGAGCACCACGTGTCAAACACGGGTGCGCTAGCGCAGTTGCGCAGCGCTCTGCGCTGCGCGCCACGTGTCAAACACGGGTGCGCTAGCGCAATTGCGCAGCGCTCTGCGATGCGCGCCACGTGTCAAACGTAGGTACGCTAGCGCAAGGTGCGCCAGCGCTGGAATTAAAAATTGCCCACCGTCAGATCAAAAGATCTACTAATAATAAATCATTAATTAATTAGAACTAAAGTTCTGTTATGGAAAGATTTTTCAATCTTATTAAAACAAGAAAATTATCTTCTGTAAAACAGAAGCCTTAGGATCAAAAATCCAATGGTGAGAAATATTCCCAAATGAAAGATCTCTTAAAATTGATTTAACAAATCATTTGGCCCTATATAAAGGACCCTAGACTTCAAGTCTAAAGGATATACAGAATAGAGAATACAGAAAGGAGAGAGAAAAAACCCTCTGCAAAAGAAGAGAAAACTCTTAGAAAAAAAAGAAGATTTTTCTTTATCTTCAAAGTAAAGAAGAACTATGTTTTTGAATAATAGAGATGAAACCATCTCGTAAAAAGAAGAACCATCTTCTAAAAAGATCATAGATCTGAAAAACGACCAAGGTCTTTAATAAAAAGGAAAAATCAAAAGATCTAATCATAAAATAATAAAAGAAGTATTTTTACTTCATTCACAGATCTCTGATCTATAAGGGCAGAGCCTTTTATAAAAACAAGAACTTTTGTTCTTGAATCTTGAGGCAAAGCCTCTTTTAAGAAGAACATAAACCTGTTCTTTGATCTTAAATCTGATCAGAAGCGCTTTGCGCTATTAGAAAGTGCCTTGCACTTATGAATTGCGCCTTTACGCTTCTTGGACTGGCGCGCAGCGCCAGAACACGCCACGTGTCAACCAAAGACACAACCTGCGCTTTGCGCTTTTAAAACAGAGCACTGCGCTCATGGACTGGCACTCAGTGCCAAGCGCGCCGCGTGTCACTCACTGGCGCGCCCCTAAATCAGCGCAAAGCGCTCATAAACTAAAAGTGCAATGTGCTAATAAACTAGCGCGGCACGTGTCCTCTTCATGTGCGCTACCCAACAGAAGCGCAATGCGCTTTTTGACTGGCGCAAAGCGCCTGACGCGCCACGTGGCGCACTGTCAGAACACACTTTGTTCTGATGAAGACAAAAAAATGTCAGAGCCCAATGCTTAGCATTATTAAAAGGGCCGAGCCCAAATAAAGGCTTTATAGCCAGAATAAAAAAATAAAATGTTAAAACATTTTAATTAGACTTAGCCCAATTCTGGCCATAAGTCCTCAACTTATATTGAACTGAACACAACTGCTCTGTCAACCAATTCACATCGGTTCAAGGGTACATCTCTTTACTCCTCTGATATCTGTCGTTGTAATCCTTCAACGTCCTCAGAGAGGTGACGGGTCCCGACAACCACACATTTCTACGGACTGTGGGGTCCTTAAACTCATGGACTATGATGTCCTTAACCTCGACCGTGATGTCTTAAAACTAACATCGGACTGTGGGGTCCCTAAACCCACGGACTATGATGTCCTTAACCTCGACTGTGATGTCTTAAAACTAACATCGGACCGTGGGGTCCCTAAACCCATGGACTATGATGTCCTTAACCTCGACCGTGATGTCTTTAAACTAACATCGGATTGTGAGGTCCTTAAACTCACGGACTATGATGTCCTTAACCTTGACCATGATTTCTTTAAACTAACATCGGACTGTGAAGTCCTTAAACTCACGGACTATGATGTCCTTAACCTCGACCGCGATGTCTTTAAACTAACAATAGATCGTAATGTCTTTAAACTAATCGACCGCAATGTCACTAAACTAAACAATAGAGCCCAGTTGCTCTCTTGTTGGATCTAAACGATCCCGTTAAGTCGATCTTAGTCTAAAATGAGACTAACGTATCCTTAACAAACGTTTAAATCGATCTTAGTCTCAAATGAGACTAACGTATCCTTAAACCCAAACCCCAAACCCAAATCTAAGAAAGATACGGATTTGGACTAGTCTACGCCCTACGGGCGACAACATAACTTAGTCTCTGTATACAATCCATGGGCAACCAAACACAAAACAAACACCCACGACACGAAGTGACCATATGGAGAAGGAGAAAGTTGTTATCGCAATGCGGTAGCGTAATTAACTGCAGGGGCTTGCGCCTGCAGGGAAGAGCGTCCTCACAATCAAAAACCCCTCAGATTAGGGGGAATCCGACGAAGTCTGCTACATCGGCCGCATCCGTTTAAGCCTTCGATACATGGTGCCATAAATCAACTTGGCATCTTCGGAGAGGTGGACGGATAGCACCAATTAGCATCTGCCCCGAATTTCAGGCGAGACATCCACCGCCTCTCCGCCTCGTCTTTCGGAGGGGAACAAGGCTTTCAACAAAACCTTGACAAATATCATAAAGAAGACGGTGTCCAAAAATAAAAAGAATTGGCATGAGAGACTGCATGAAGCTCTCTGGGCGTATCGAACTACGTTCAAAACGGCCACGAATACAACGCCATTCGCGTTAGTATTTGGCATGGAAGCAGTACTTCCCTGGAGATAGAGCTACCCTCTCTACGAGTGGCGGTTCATTACGAACTAACAGATGAAGAGAATTCTCATCTTTGGCTTGAGAAGCTCGACGCCCTCAATGAAACTCGTCTCATGGCGCAGCAAAACCTAGAAGCTTATAAAGCAATGATGACGTGCTCATACGAAAGATTGACTAGGCCGAGAACATTCCGTTAAGACGAACTCATGCTAGTCGTAAAAAGACCTATGATCACCAATCGTGCTAAACGGGGGAAATTCGAGTCAAACTACGAAGGCCCGTACATTATAGACAAAGTCTACCAAGGTAGTTCCTACTTGCTCATGGATATGCATGGCGAAAGACCCTTCCGGCCAATAAACGACCGATTCTTGAAGAAGTACTACGCCCGACGAGTCACAGCCCAGGTTAATGATAGATGATGACGCTTGTGTCCGCTCGCTGTCTTCCTGAGTACCAAACTCTGTAAGTGCTATCCGGCAAAACTTCGCCGCATAAACTAATTGCGGACCGAAACGTCCCTAAACTAACAATGGACCGTAATGTCCTGAAACTAATTGCGGACCGAAACGTCCTTAAATTACTACGAACCGCAGCATCCTTGGACTAATGCAGCAAAAAAAACGGTACGTGCATAAGCAAAATGGGCACGGACGAAAACCCGAAAGGGTTCCGTGAGTAAAAACAGCTGGGCTACCGGCGAGTTTGTGAAAACCCGAAAGGGCGCAGACGCGTAAAAAAATTCCTGTGTACTTGCAGGGTCCTCTCGACCTTATAAGGAGAAAATACCCGCGTGAAATCCTTACGACTCACAAGGGAGCAAAACACTTAGGAATCCTGACAGTCCCTAAGGAGAAATTACACTTACGAGATCCTCACGACTTGTAAGAAGAATGTCCCCCCTATGAGACCCTCATGGCTCACAGGATTCAAAAGTCTTAAGATACAGGGACCTGAACCTATTCTTAAGCCATCATATCCCCCATACTGCCTTACAGGCGGTCAATATTGACCATTTTATACAATCCACGGGCACAAATAAACGTCTCCCCTACCAAGTTCCACTAATGGCGCGAAATGTCCTCATGTGGTGAACGACACTTGTAAGTCCTCTCGATTTATAAGGAGAAAACACTCTTGTAAGATCCTTACGACTTATAAGAGAACACACACTTAAGATTCCTCACGATTCCTAAGGAGAAAACACCCCTACGAGATCCTCACGACTCGTAGGGAGAAACACCTTTATGAGACCCTTACGGCTCATGAAGTCAAAAGCCTTAGTCGACATGATCCTAACCCTGTTTGCTAAGCCACCTTTGTTCGAATTGACAAAGGCAAATGATGATTCGCTCCTGGCAATATCCCAGTTGTAGCGATGCTGATGCCTAAATCGGTAACAAATTCTAAGTCCCTTTACGGCAAGTGATGATTCGCTCGTGGCAATATTCCAGTCGTAGCGATACTGATGCTAAGATTGGTATCAGATCTCAGGTCCATACTCGCAACAAAACCAGCGAGCCAAAAATACAAAAAATATATATATAGCCGAAATGATTGGGCAACTCGCAATAAAAGGCAGTGAGTAAAAAGAAAAATAGCCGAAATGATTGGGCACCGTGAAAAATAGCCGAAATGATTGGGCAATTTCGACTTTCGCGATATAAAAAGCTGAAATGATAGAGCATCGCGGAAGGAAATAAAAAAAATGAAAGAATGAAACTTTTGCCCTACAGGCGAGTCCATACTGACCCCTGTATACAATCCATGGGCATAAACGAAAAGAGAACCACATTTCCCAACAGACTCTGTCAAAAGGAGAGTCAGATCTCGACGGCAACATCTACATCCCAGAAGATCAACGTGGCGTTCCTTCCCGACACCGCAGAAAGTGGATACAAGTCAGCCAATGAACTCCCTGTCGGAACAACGCTTCGACCCGGAAACAAGTCAGCCAATGACCTCCCTATCGGAACAACGCTCCGTCTTAGAAATAAGTCAGCCAATGACCTCCCAGCCGGAACAACGCTCCGTCTCGGAAACAGGTCAGGAAATGACGTCCCCATCGGAACAACGCTCCGACCTGGAAATAAGTCACATATGACCTCCCCACCGGAACAACGCTCCGTCTCGAAAAAAGTCAACCAATGACCTCCCTGTTGGAACAACATTTTGATCCGGAAAAAAGTCAACCAATGACCTCCCCACCGGAACAACGCTCCGTCTCGGAAACAAGTCAGCAATGACCTCCCCGCCGGAACAATGCTCCGTCTCGGAAATAAGTCAGCCAATGACTCCCCCCCCCGGAACAACGCTCCATCTCGTAAACAAGTCAGCCAATGACCTCTCCGCCGGAACAATGCTCCGTCTCGGAAACAAGTCAGCCAATGACTTCCCTGACGGAACAACGCTCCATCTCGGAAACAAGTCAGCTAATGTCCTCCCCGCCGAAACAACGCTCCGTCTCGGAAACAAGTCACCAATAATCTCTCGACTCGTCTCGACTCCAGGGAAATCAGTGTCCCTGCACGAACCTCTCAACCAGTAAAAAGAAAACTCTCTTGTGAGATACTTACGACTCTCAAGAGAAAACACACATAGGAGTCCTCACAACCCCTAAGGAGAAATTACACCTACGAGATCCTCTCGACTCATGGGGAGAAACGTCTTTATGAGACCTTCACGGTTCATAAAGTTGAAAAGTCTTAAGCAGCAAACCTGAACCTGTTTCCTAAGCCATCACTACCCTATAAAGAGTTCAAGATGAACTGTTATCTATCATCTACAGGCCACATTTGCTAAAGTCACATGCCAATGACACGACAAAGAAAAGAAGACGATAGTATGAGATAAAATATTTCTTTTATTCATAAATTCAAGTGAATACAAAATACATTTCACAAAGGAATCAAAATGAATACACGTTATTCATAGACCGAAAGTTTACAGTAAAAAAAAGAGATATAAAGACGGTTATTGAGGAGGAGGCATTTTCAACAAATCAGCCAGCTGCTCACGCGCTCCTCTCAATCCTTTCTCGCAATCGGCCACCGCGGCCAACTCCGCTTCGACTCGGGCCTGCTGTCGCAAACAAAAAGAAAGCTTTTCATCGGTTCCTAGCATGACAGCTTCGCAGTCCTGCATGACCCGCTCCGTAGAGTCAAGCGCCCGTCTCAGCGTCAACCCATCCAAAATGCATCGCTGGAGATTGTCAAAGACAGCTTTCAACTGCGCAGCATTTGCTTCAACCTGGGCACGCAACCGGGCAGATTCGCTTGAACCTACCTCATGTTCCTTTCACCTTAGGGTCGCCTTTTGTTCGAAATGGCGGATTAAAGGAACCCTAATCTCGACCCACGCAGCCCGCTGGGAGTTCAAAGCTGATACTTCAGGAGCGGGACGCTTGAGTTCAATCTCATGCAGGCAGGCCTCGATCTTTATGCAGTAATTAACCCAAGACTCGATGACACCTTCGTTGTGGAAGTTCACGAGCGTCGCCAGCATAGGATTAACCTCAGCAGCAAAATTTGAAGTGAATGCAAGGGCCTCGGCGTCAAGATCCTCGATGAATTCGCTCAACATTCGCAGGCTAGTCCCAGCGCCCCTGGAAGATGAGCGTTTAGCAAAGGGCCCTGCCAGCATTAGGATGCGAGACTCAAAGGGAGCTAGAGCCGGTGCGATTGCTGTAAAACAAATTATGGTCAAATGTCGACGCGAGAGGTAAAGAAAATACACGTGCGATGGAGTCTACTATACCGGCTACAGCAGTTGGAAAAATTGGGAGTACCGGAGGCGCGGCTGTTCTCTCGTCCCCTCCTCTAATTCGTAACGCTGCGATCAATGAAAAGAAGACTTAGCAACAATACGGCTATTCATAAAAGAAAGAAGGAGACAATAGCTAAAGGATATATAACCAGTACCAGGAGGCAGAATGACTTCCGACCGGAAGGAGAAATGCGGGTTCAACAACTGGTTTATATGGTCGAAATGGACTCCTGCAGAGTTGCGACAATATACTATCAATACAAAGAAGATGGTGTCCATAGTTAAATTAAATAAATCTCAAACCTATACCTTCCAGCATTTCGGAGGACACAGGAGAAGGCAAGGGAACAACAACCGTCATGGCGGCGACCAGAGGTGCTTCAGGTGGCACAATCTCAGCGTTCACTGCACCAAAAAACAAAATATCGTCAGAAGAAGCTGAGCAGGATTATGAAATAAAAAGAGAATAGTGACTCAAGACTTATCTGACGGGTCATCAACCACAACTGCGATGGAAGCATCACCAGGCGTAGCGGCTTCTTCGCTCTCCGTCAGAGGAGCAATTTCTGCGCCCGTGGCTTCATCTCCTCATTCGACGAGGACCGTCGTGACGCTTGCGACGTCCCCCAATACCAGGGAGCCATACGGGGAAAGAGCAGCGGCCTGGATGGTCCCAGATTCTAAAGAAAGGGTAGCAATTTCGGGCACGGTAACTGCCGGGCTTTTACCCGTCATCCCATCGCCAAGACTCAGCCCTGCAGAAAATGCATATGTCAAAATTCGAAGATCAAGTTCTAGTAAAATACTCGGTGTTACGTTACCTTGGGGCAGCTCTTCATTTTTTTCCCGAGTCGCGCTTGCAATCTGTCTACGGGTAGTAGACAACGCAGGGGTAACATCCGCCGAAAGAGTATCAACAATGGGGATGCTGCTTGAGCCTGCACCCACGGCTAAACTGGCACCGCGTTCTCTCGCTACACACTTCCTACACTTCTTTTCGGTCTGAGCAGTGAGAAGTGATCTCCTCAAGACCTTTGACAAAGGGACGACGTCGGAGCCTCTCTTCCTCTTCGAAAGTCTTGATGGATGCCGCGAGAGCCTCTTCGGCAGAAATACCTGTTGAAGAAAGGGGCATTAGTAAAAGAATAATAATAAGGAAGGAATGAATGCAGAAAAATACAACTGAAGTATACCTGACTTCGCGAAGGTGATTAGCGCCGATTCTTCGCTTGCCAGTTGCTCGGAGGCCAGAAGGGCAGCCTATAGATCGGTGTCAGTCACAGGCGTATCAAATAAGCCATCGTTAGTGCCGCACTCACACAAGCCTTCGATGTAAGGAGCATGAGGCTCCTGGCCGAGTACAACGTCGGCAGAAAATAGCGACTTCTTCTTTTTCTGTGAGCGAACGCCGGCAGCCGATGATACGAGCTTGCGCTTGACGGGCATTTTTGAGCGACGAGTCCCGATTTCCGTACCCACTCCAGACTCCGAGGACGCTACAGCTACCGCTTCTACAGGAACACGGGGTAGAGGCTTCTCAGGAAAGGCGCGCGGGACCGTAACCGCAGCAACTTCTCTTAAGGAAGGACCAACAGTGGTCCGTCGCTTTAAGGGGACGGCTGGATTACCGGCAGGGCCCGCACCCTTGCGATCGAGCAGAAACTACCTTTTTCCCTAATAACAGCACCCGTCGCATGCTGGTACTACGCCACGTATGCATTCGAGACTTTCGGAACGCAGCTCGGCTCACTGATAAAAAAGTTGGACCCGAGGTTTAGCCATATGAAATGGTGCAGAGCGCTGCGGATACCCTCTTCCATAGCAACCGGCTCAGCTAAAAAGGCCTCAAGCAGGACACCCAGGTTGTAACTCGACTGTTGAGCGAAACGGTATAGGTTGTACCTTATGAACAACATCGAGTCGTTCTGCCTGAACACTAAAAAGCCTGGCCTGATTGAATACAAATGCAGAATCTCCCGAGCCTTCAATGTAGGAGCCCCGTCTTTGAAGGTGTCGCACAGCAGCTGCACCGTTTTAGCGGATTCCTTGGCGATAGTTAATACCTTATCGATGAAAGTCATGCCATCTCCGACCATACACGGGCAAAGGACCAGGCCCCGAGCCTCTCGCTGTGACGGATCTAAAGTAGAAGCGTCAACTAGGAGTATAAACCGAGGGAAATTATAACTGTCGTAGAAACGGGGTCATTTGTGGACTCCAAAAGCGCCGAGCACATGCAGCTCGATCCACGACGTGAAATAGTGCAGCGGGAGATTTACGGGCTATACCCCGGCTGATTGGTGTCTGCCGCTAAGCTGAGGCCATGATACAGGTGAGCCAGCTCAGCGATCCTGACGGCCACTCGCGTCCCGGCAACCATTTGGTGAGCCGGATAGAAGACGGATGGCCTCAAATAGCGAGGGTGCATTGGGAGCACAAACCAGCTTAACTATAGCCTGAGGAACCCCAAAAGGAACGTCTCTTCGTCGACATCTGAAGCTGCGAGCTCTGCAAAGGAGACGACTGGGGTGTCCAGGATGAAGAAATTCCTTTGATCCGCTTCCGCTGTCGGCTGATTGTCCAATCCAAAACCAAAAGGATCGTCAAGTTTGGCGAATTTCGCAGCTTGTTTTGACAAGACTTCCGGGCAAAGAGAGCGTGCGATGAAATCCACGAAGCTGACTCCGTGCCCTCCGGACTTGAGGAACAGACTCTCGTAAATATTCAACACCTTGATTAGACTCGGGAATTGATGTTGAATAGCATTCTCCGGAGTGAGACCCATCACCAATGATTTGGTGGTGAAGATGTACTCGTCAGGGGGAAGTATTTCCTCGTATTGTTCCCCTCTGACGGATAGGCCCGAAATTTCTGCAAATTCCTCTAAGAAAATCGAAACCTCCCAGACCGATAAAAGAAAAGTTTGAGTCGGTGTATTCCACTATTCTAAGAAAGCCTTAACCCACCATATGTGAGGCACGGGATACTGGAAGAGAGACACATAGATAACAGGGTACAACCTGAGCTTTAGCAGCAGCGACTTTTTGGCCGACAAGATATATCGAGCCCACTGCAAGTATCCGGATGAATGGCGAGGAATCAAACCTATCATGTATGCCTATCCCCAAGGGCGCGACTCGCCTTGACATATGCGCCGCCACAGAATATCTAAATCCATCGGCGGCTGTATAGGTATCGAGCCCATAGAGGGCTGGAGGTGTCCATCCGTAATCTAGTTAACCTCCTTCATAGCGTAATTCACCTGGGGTGAGTCAGCATAATGAATGGCGGAAATTGGCTCTGAAGACACTGCACAAGAGAATCTGCACCGACCCTGAATAATTTGGTTGTACCATAACCCCCATAAGTGAAGAGACTTCTGCTTCGGGTCGTGATCTTTGATCAATGCAAAAACTTCCCGATCCACGGGTGCGTCGGCGTACGCACTCTCTGGACGAACAAATGGGAAAGAAGAGTCAAAAGACATAGTACCTGCGCAAAAAGAAACGAGGGTTAGACGGCAATACTACATTACAAATTTTGACATCTGGTACTTTAAATTTGTACCACCCTGCAATGCAAGAAAAAGGGACCAAGGGGGACCCACAAAATCAAAGTGGCGGCTCATCATTGATGAAACAGTCAATCGTTAAGGAGAAAATCCTAAAAAGATTCTCATTTAATGAGAAACTCATTGGGCCAAGGAGTTAAACTCCCTCGAGAGCAGTGCTCTGCAAACAGAAATGACATCTGTCAACTTTAATTATGAGGGGAATAAAAATTCCCCAAAATTTCTAAGAGCCATGCTCTGTGAAAACGATGGAGTAATCCATCAGAACCCTAAAAAAGCAAAGCTTTTTACAGAGTAAAAACTCCAAGATCTTTAAGATCTACAAAACGAACTCTAAGAGTTCTTCATAAAGATGAACAATGTTCTGACTAATGGGTTAAGTGACCCTAAAAATCTATTTTAAGATCTATGATCTGAGAAGAGTTAAGCTCTGTTTAAAGGGTTTGATTATGATCCTTACCAAATTTGGACAGAGTTCTAATTCTAAAAGGAATTTCCTTAGGCAGAGATCTGAGCTCTGAAAGGAGAATTAAATTCTCAGAAACAAAAAAGAAGATGAACAAAAGTCATCTCAAGGGCCAAAGGCCCTACTTATAGGTGCTGGAAGACGATCCAACTTCCGATATGATCCAATGGTGGAAAGATTTCCACTGCTGCACTCACGTGTGAGCCACGTGAGCGCAATGGTAGGGGAGCATTTGTTTACCCCAATAAGAAAGAAAGGCTCTATTCAAAATTTGAACTGAGGCAGCGCCTCACGTGCAAAGCACGAGAGCGCCAGCGCCAGGAGTTAAAAACTCTGAGGCCACATCTTACGTGCAAAGCACGAGAGCGCCAGCGCAAGAACTAAAAGTTCTCCACCCTTGGATCAAAAATCCAACGGAGATGATAAATCATCAGAGCACAGAATTAAATTTTGATTGAGGAAATACTCCTCAAATCTTTCTAAACAAGAAAGATTGTGCTCTGTAAATCAGAGCACCATTGGATCAATGATCCAATGGTGATTAAAAATCACCAAGATACGGAATTAAATTTTGATTGAGGGAATACTCCTCAAATCTTTCTAAATAAGAAAAGTTGTGCTCTGTAAATCAGAGCACCATTGGATCAATGATCCAATGGTGATTAAAAATCACTAAGATACAGAATTAAATTTTTATTGAGGAAATACTCCTCAAATCTTTCTAAACAAGAAAGATGGTGCTCTGTAAATCAAAGCACCGTTGGATCAATGATCCGATGGTGATTAAAAATCACCAAGATATAGAATTAAATTCTGATTGAGGAAATACTCCTCAAATCTTACTAAATAAGAATGATTGTGCTCTGTAAATCAGAGCACCGTTGGATCAAAAATCCAATGGTGATTAAAAATCACCAAGATACAGAATAAGCTCTGTATAGGAAAGTATTTTCCCAATCTTGATTAAAAACAAGAAAAATGTCTTATGTAAAACAGAAGTCCTTGGATCAAAAATCCAACGGTGGATAAATTCCCCAAATCAATTAAAAAATCTCTCAATGAGAGATTTTCTTAACTAAATCAACAAATGTGTCTCCACTCTATAAAGACCCCAAGACTTCAAGTCTTGCAGAGAGGAACCCCCCCTCCCCATAAACTTAAAACATCAAAGAGGAGAGTAATTTCTTCTCAAGGTAAATAAAAATAAGTGAGATCACAGCATCTCCTCTATATTTAAGAGTTTAACTCTCACATCAGAAGAACTTAGTTCTTTTTTTAGATCTCAGATCTATAAGACAAAGTCTTTCACAAGTTAAGAAAGATCGTAGCATCTCCTCCAAATCTAAGAGTTTAACTTTCACATCAGAAGAACTTAGTTCTTTTTCCAGATCTCAGATCTATAAGACAAAGTCTTTCACAAATGAGAATCTAATTCTCAGAGAATTGAATTGGGCAGAACACAAAACTCAGTGCTTAGCACTCAAAGTATGACGTTCAGCGCCAAGCGCTCCACGTGCTCCTACTGCGGGCGCTATTTAAAACTCAGTGCTTAGCACTCAAAGTCTAGCGCCAAGCGCTCCACGTGCTCCTTACGCGGGCGCTATTTAAGAAGAAGTGCTTAGCACTTAATGTTTGGCGCTCAGCGTCAAGCGCTCCATGTGCTCCTCACGCGGACGCTATTTAAGAAGAAGTTCTTAGCACTCGATGTCTGGCGCTCAGCGTCAAGCGCTCCACGTACTCCTCACACGAGCGCTATTTAAGAAGAAGCGCTTAGCACTCAAAGTCTGGCGTTCAGCACCAAGCGCTCCGCATGCCCCTCACGTGGGCGCTGATAAAATAAAGAGTGCTCTACACTCAGTGGTTGGCGCTCAGCGCCAAGCACTCCACGTGCCCCTCATGTGGGCGCTAATAAAATAAAGAGTGTCCTGCACTCAGTGATTGGCGGCTCGCGCCAAGCGCTAGCCGCTCCACGTGCCCCTCACGTGGGCGCTGATGATATAAAGAGCGCTCTGTAAATAGAGCCCAGCGCCATAAAGAGTGTTTAACACTCAATAAAAAACAAAAAAAGGTGAGCATCAAAATCCATGTCAATGCTCAGCATTGTTGAACAAAAGGGACCGAGCTCAAACAAGTGTTCAACACTTTATTCAAAACTGAGTGGGCTGGGTCCAGGTTGACCAAAAGTCCCTAATTCAGATCAACCGAGCCCATGTGCTCATAATTTTTCAAAATGGGTCTTAACCCTAAACCAACTACAGATTTTCCAACCAAAATTGGTTCAAAGGTACATCTCCCCACACTTCTGATACATGTCGTTGTAATTCTTCAACGTCTTCAGAGAGGTGGAGGGTCCCAATAACCAATAACTCTTGGCGCACCCTCAAACTGATGAGTCAAAATCCATGGACTATGATGTCCTTAAATCATGGACCATGATGTCCTTAAACTCTATGGACTATGATGTCCTTAAACCCAATGGACCGCAACGTCCCTAAACTAAACTCTATGGACTATGACGTTCTTAAACTTATGGACCGTAACATCCCTAAACTAAACTCCATGGACTATGACGTCCTTAAACACGGACTATGATGTCCTTAAACCCAATGGACCATAATGTCCCTAAACTAAACTCCATGGACTATGATGTCCTTAAACCCAAAACTCTATGGACTATAATGTCCTTGAACACGGACTATGATGTTCTTAAACCCAATGGACCGTAACGTCCCTAAACTAAAACGATAGAGCCTAAATGCTCTTTCATTGAATCAAAAATGACCCCGAACTCCCATTAAGTAGATCTTAGTGTAAAAATTAGACTAACATATCCTTAACAAACATTTAAGTTGATCTTGATCTCAAGCGAGGTTAACGATTCTTAAATCAAAGCAAACCCAAATCTAAGAAAATACGGATTTGGACTAATCCTCGCCCTACGGGCGACAACATAAATTAATCTCCATATACAATCCACGGGCAACCAAAAATAAAACAAACACACAGGATACAAAGTGAACATCTGAAGCAGAAGAAAGTTGTTACCGCTATGCGGTAATGTAATAACTGCAGGGGCTTGCACCTGCAGGGAAGAGCGTCCCCACAATCAAAAACCCCTCGCAAACGAGGGGGAATCTGATGAAGTCTGCTACAACGGACGCATCCATCCAAACCAACGATACACGGTGCCATAAATCAACTTGGTATTTTCAGAGAAGTGGACGGATAACCCAAATAGTATATGCCCCCAAAATTCAGGCTACACGTCTTAAACGTCCCGGTCGCATCTTTCGGCGGTAAACAGTCCCTCAGTAGTAGGTCTGTGGTTCGAGAACAAACCATTGTTCTTAGATGGGGAATGTAATACCCCAGAGCAGTGCGGTTTTCGGACAGTATGGTGATCTTTTCTGTTCATGCTCAGTGCATCTGTTGCGGACACATGGTCATCTGAGAATGGAGCCGCTTCAGAACAATGGGATCGGGTTCCTGAAGCACATTTCGAAAGAGGACCGAACTGCATTATAAATATAATGATGCATGTTCCCCTAATAATTAAACATAATAAAGAGCTAAGCTCTGTTAAATTCCAATAAGTGCTCCCTACGAGAGTGCCAGCACCAGCGCCAACCTCCAATATGATTAAATCTTATGGTGGCGCCACACGTGAAGTTCACTTGGGCGCCAATGTGCAAAGCATAGGACTGTCTAACATATATAAGAATTAAATTCTTAAGTGGCGCCCACGTGCACAACACGTGAGCACCAGCGTCCAAATTAAAAGCAGGTAGAATTAAATTCTACAAAAGGGACATTTCTCTAAAAATCTTGGATATTCTCTGTTAAACAGAGCCGTTGGATCAAAAATCCAATGGTGATGATAAATAATCAAATAATAGAATTAAATTCTACTAGGAGAAAATATCTCTCTAATCTTTCCAACCGAGAAAAATATTCTCGGGAGGATAAAAAATCCAATGATAGAATTAAATTCTATTTTGGGAATATATTTCCCTAATCGTTACAAACAAAGAAAAATTACTCTCTGTAAAACGGAAAGCCCTTGGATTAAAATCCAATGGTGACTAAAAATCACCGTTTAATAGAAAAATTCTATATATGGGAAAATATTTCCCCAATCTTGTTAAAAATAAGAAAATATATTCTGTAAACCTGAAATCCTTGGATCAAAAATCCAACGGTGGATAAAATTTCCCAAATATTATTTGAGACCAATAAAATCAATTGGAATCTCTAAATGAGATATTTTCTCAAACTGCTTAACAAACTCGCCTCTCTATATAAGGACCCGAGACTTCAAGTCTCAGATAAAGAGGATTGACCCCATAAGTTTAACCACAAAAAAGAAAAACAGAGAATTTAATTCTCAAAAGAAGAAGAAGATCTCTCTCCTTTCATACTCTAGGTAAAGAAAAAGGAAAGATCAAAATATCTACTTTGCATAGTATAAATGGAAACAAGGGTTTAACCCTTCATATAAGAACTTTGTTTTTCCTATGATTTGAGATTTGCAAAGCAAATCTCCCCACAAGTTGAGAATTCAATTCTCATCGGGAAGACACTTTTCTTCAAACTCCAAGTCTAGGGGAAAAAAACTGGGTTAAAAAAGAAAGAAAAAGAATCAATGTTCTGGGAATTTAATTCCTCTGAAAATAGGGTTTAACCCTAAAAATAAACTTAGTGCTTATAAAAAAACATAAGAACTTAGTTCTTGATCTCATATCTTCAAAACAAAGATCTTGGTGATCATTAATGTTCAAAATGCCATTAACAGAGATTCAATTTCTAAAAAAAAAGGAATTAGCGCCTCACGTGCTTCCTGTTGGGTTACGCCAACGCCCCGGCCATCAATCCATGGCCAAATACGGAACAAAAACTTTTAGAAACCGGCGCTAACGGAACCCTAATCCAAGATCGTACCATTAACCCTATACTAGCAATATGAAAACGAGTTTAGAGAGCTTATACCAAACGATCCGAGTCCCTCGGTCTTCAACTTCTGTCCCAAGCTCCTCGCGGCTTCCTTGATCAAGTTTGATCTCCGGTCTCCCCACATCGAAGAAGATCCACGTCGAGGGTTTGTAATACGGGCTCCGACCTCAAAACCAAAGCAACTCGGGTATCTAGTTTGCTAGTCTAGATAGCTAAGATGAAGTAGAGAGTGTGTGTGATCACTTTATCTCAATACACCCTAGGTTTCTCAACACATGAGACATGTAGGGTGGAGATTGAAGAAGATGCCATGGGAGAAGAAGTGTGAAGCAAAAGCTTGGCAAAAGAAAAAGGTAAGTCTAGAAAAAGAAGTGGCTGCCTATTTTTCTTTTGTTGTGTGTTGTATTATATTTTTGTAAGCAAGTAATGAAAACAACTCAAGAATAAATATCTTATATGCTTACTACAAATATCTCACAATACAAATAAAGAAATCATTACGCCACCATGACCCACCACCATGAGTCACCAAGTGCATGCATGAACCGTGCCAAAACAATGAGTCACACTTTCCCACTCCATAAACATTTAAACCAAAATGTTTAATAAAAAAGAAATGGCATTATCTAAAGTAATCTTGTAACGAATTACAAGAATACCCCTCATCCGTATATACATACCCGCATCCGTATTCCGACTGAATACGAATACAACAAGACAAAAATAATCCAACAATATAATACTAGGAGCCGGCTTAAACCAAAGCCCACTAGTATTATCCGTCCGATCATGATCTGTGCACAAGTGCACGTATATGATTGAACCGTGCCATAAAACCAAACGTCCTCTACAAAGTTTCGCCCGAAGCAGGGAAACCCTCTGTGTGGTACTCTAAAGACTCTTCAATACGCTGGCAATGGGTTTAACCACAAGTACGTCAGTAGCACTAGCTGTACGTAACTGCTACCCAGGTATTGAGCGAAAGGGAGGCCGACGAGAAAACTCATCTTGAAACCCTACTGAGCCTGACAGTGACAATATCCGTACAGTCCGGTCCGTTCATCTATGAGTATGGCATATCGAGTCTAGGGGGTGGATAAAATCAGACCCCTAATAACACGACATTTAGTGTCGGTATGAAGCCCATCACCACCTGAGAAACTACTGATCCGAATCAATAATTCTCGACTACCTTAGCCAAGGATTTCTGGTGATGGCCACCCATGCACACCGCGACATCAACCCCAAACACTGGGAGAGACGAATCCCCTGACGATCCGCTCACTGCCTCCATGTGGCTCGAGACTATACCCAACTAAAACCTATTTGCATGACTCCTTCAAGCCGTGGTAGGGTAGTAATCAAAGCATAGTGGGAACTCACATGAGACAAATGACGATCTCAGGTCGATAGACTAACTTGTACACATATCACCAGGGAACTGCTATCTGACAATAGGTATAATACCAACTAGCATGTTCTCGGCGAGTCTGTTTGGTGTACTCATAACCCAATGAACACTTGTATACATCTTAGGTGAACCAACTAACACCAATGGCTTATGAGACCGGCCACCGCCACTCGTCGGGGTCTCGATCAGTATACACTAGTTTACTCTTGGAGTATCGATGCCCAGTCTCGAAACTCCCACGACTAGGGACCTTTTAAGGATGTGCTTATAGACCACCAGCTCACACGTATATGATCGCCATCATACTGCAGA
The DNA here is from genome assembly GCA_030015575.1 of Agapanthus africanus. Classification (NCBI taxonomy): domain Eukaryota; kingdom Viridiplantae; phylum Streptophyta; class Magnoliopsida; order Asparagales; family Amaryllidaceae; genus Agapanthus; species Agapanthus africanus. Next base: position 191,703 of record JASDDO010000148.1, on the reverse strand, counting down.
TAGTCAAGCATGAATCCTAAAGGCTCTATCAACATGTCATAGTGATCTGTAATGTCACCTGAAGTATGTACACGATGATAAAGACAAACCAGATAGCATACTATCATCTCGAGTAAGACTGTTCTACCGGTATAGGTCCTCCCTCAATCATTGCAATCACGTGCCTGCAATCCAATAATTGACTTGAGGGCACTATAGCCAACAATCTCCCACTTGCACTTAAGGCTAATTATTGCGGTGACGCATACTCACAGCCCGTGTGATACCGAACACCCAACTTCTCTACTAATCAGTTTCACAAAGCTCGTTTGTAAAACTATTGCGTTCGAGAAATAGCCTCAGTGAGTGGATATGCTCCAATGTTTCTTTCTATGTCTCTCTTTATATCAAGTTCACGGAGAATGTCATCTCCCGAAATGAGCAATACCTGTCTTAGAATATACATGGATATCAAATGGGACCCAGTTCATAAATGAACTCCAAATCCAGAAAACTTCTTAGACTATATCATCCACTGAACTTAATCAGTATCCTGCGCCATGCCTTCCTCGGTATCTGCTTGGACCACATGTCCAAACTGCTGCCCCTTAAAAGAGGAAAAACTATAACTCTGACAGTTGCTCTGTCATCCAGGTCACCTTAGAAGCCTGAAATGATAACCGTCTCCCGGAGGAGGCTGCCGTTACTATATTCCTAGAACATTCACTTATGTTGATAAATTGCTTCCGAACGTTTCTCTAGGATTGGATTAATATATAAACTTATTGCATCTAGTGCAAAAACAACATCTGGTGTGGTACTTGACATCTCATGATTGACTCAATTGCCTAAGCAAATGATATGCCAATCATGCACATCTCTCTTCCCTTTAGTCTGTAAGACACCTTTAGAGAGAGTCACTCCATCACCTGCAGGTACACCACCATGCCAGGAGTCGTCCATTCTAAAACACCTTTAGAATAGGATTAAAGTATCCAGATTGGGAAACTACCAAAATCTAGATCTAAAACCATAGATCTAGTAACCAAAATGCCTGATATAATATCCATATCCTATGTGGGGAAACCACCGTGTGACAACCACAGTATAACCGATCGTAGTATAGGAATTTCACTTCCTACAAAGTGTATGTAATCCAAATACCAGGACATCACACCCTACCACCTTCTTAACAGATCTATCCTTTATTCTGATGAAGTCAAAGCTTATGACTATCACATCAAAAATAGATGATCTATCTCCGCTATACCTGCTTTAGTCTATAAATAGACACAAGCTACTTGTCCACTATGCTTCCGCTGCTCCCACTGACTATAACAACCCTCTGACAGAGTCATATACACATGCACTTCTAAAACTAGTTTAGAACGACGCTATACTCATCCACCTGCCGGGTCTCATAGAATAGCAGTAATGGCAAGTCTGGGTAAACTAGAACCTCCCTATCATCATCTTTGAGGATACCGAAGTACCTCTCAGGCGCCTGAGGTTACCCACCATATCTGTGAAGTGGCTAACGGAATGTCAAACCCTGATTGAATCTTTAGGTTCTATTAAATTTTCAGTAATCGTTCGTGGTTCTGGAATCACTTCCAGTTCTATGATATCCCCACTACTGTTTTCTGAAAAATTCCATTTTACTAAAACTGTGGCGAGTCAAGAACAATATTACTATTGATCTTCTATATGGTAGAAAATTAACCCTCGTCATAACCCGGGATAACCAACAAACATCCATTACAGAAACGTGCATTGAGTTATCAAGAGTCTGGTTTTAAGCATAAGCCGAACAACTTCATATACATTAAAATCGTTAAGATATGAACCATTCTATATACAATATAGAAACAGAGATACTGATTTAATTGGAACCATATTCAAATCATGCAGCTGTCTCTAGTGCATGTCAACTAAATAGAAGGAGACCGATCAGCATTACTCAACTAGGAGTGCATCCAGATATGACTAACCTGAAAGAGAAGCAACTTCTCAAAACCATTACTATCAACTGAATACCAAACACAATTATCTACATCTTCGATCACCTTGAAGAATCCTGATACTTGCAACACATGGTTCTCTACTTTATTCTTGTACTTATAACTTCTCAAAACTTGGACCTTATATTTCTACGAAATGCATGTCTAAAACTGGAGAAGTCATAAGTAAACAGAATATAGTATGGGCACCAACCCCTTTGTCCTAATGGACACTGGACAACATACAATATTTTGTATAAGTCTCCTGAGTTTAATAACTCAAACCCTGTGCGTCGTAGGTTAAAAACTGTACTATGGTTAAGAAGAATTACACCGCTGTTTAATTCTCCTTACCCAATCATTTACTGATATAGGTAAATATCATGGACATAATTTTATATCTCACTTTATAAAATAAATGTACAGATATATCAGTTTGAAATTGGTGCATAACAACGGATATTCAAAACCAAATATTTGCCATCAGGCAAAACCCCAGGTGATTTCCTCAAACATCACCAATTATAACGAATTCTGATATAATGAGGATATAATCACCTAATTCCCAATAACTTACTCCCACTCATCATCTGTAAAACCATATAGATGTGAGAATCAAACCTGGTAAATACATACCCTGGAGTAAGGATCTTATTGGGAAATCGGTTTTCAATTAACAATACACAATGAACTGAAACATTAAAATGTTTTGAAGGGGTAGCCGGGTATTCCTAGTAATGTCTCTTCCATTAACCAGATTCATGACTATAACAATATATTTCCTTGCTATCTATCCAAATCCCTTTATTTGTCTTTACTCATTACCTTATGTACACCACCCTTAAGCTAATGGTTTTCTTCCTTCCCTATTGTTCGGCACTAGCCTATGGTTTGGAAGAAGACTATCCAACAAGCGTAATAGGTGTACTCTCCTAATCCTAGGAGCACTCGCAACTTGAGAGAAGGTAAAGATAAAAGACAATTGAATAATCCTTATTCTATTTCTCCTGAACCAGAATCCATCCTCGAACTGGAACGAGTTCCTTCGAGTTCGTATGTAACTATACGATGGATAATCTAATAAATGTGGATCTTCGTAGTGATACGGAGTGATCTGGAGAAATTCAAAGGTGAAGTAGGAGTGGCGATGATATATGCGGTTTCGTCGTGAATGATAGCAGTCGCAATTTACTTTGCCCTCTTTCTAATCCCTTTATTTTGTCTTTACTTATTACTTTCTGTACACCCAACTTAGGTTAATTGGTTTTCTTCCTTCCCCACCTTTCGGCACCTGCTTATGGTTTGGAAGAAGACTATCCAATAAGCGCAATAGGTGTAACCTCTCCTAATCCTAGGAGCCCTCAAAACCCGAGAGAAGGTAAAAGGAAAAGACAACTGAATAGTTCTACTCAATTTCTCCACAACCGGAAACCATTCTCGAACTTGAAACAAGTTTCTTCGAGTTCGTATGTAACTATACGATGGTCATATCCAATAAATGTGGATTTTCGTAGTGATATGGAATGTTCCGGAGAAAAAGCAAAGGGTAAAAGTAAGAGTGGCAATGAAGTATGCAACTCTGACAATCCAAAAGCCAATGTATTTTAAGAAGATTCGATTAACTTGGTTTATGAGTTCTAGTCTAGGGTCGAGCCATGGTCGCTGCCAAAGAGAGAGAGAAAAGAAACACTCAGCGTGCACTCTAGCCTAGATCAGAATGATTAATCACTTTATCTAATCAGGATGTCTCCCACTGTTTCCTCAAATTCTCCTCCAAACCCAAAAGAAGAATTATTCGGGATCATCTAAAATCACCCAAGGAGTAAACCAACTCATCAGTGGGAATCAGGATCCAACTATCATCATATGATAACTTAATGGAATCCACTCAAGTTATCACACTCCAGAAGGTATACGCATGCCTGGCAAGTTTCCTGTATGTTTGAAACTCCCGATGTGATTTTTACCCCGTGCTCTTATGACCTTGACGAAGGCCAACAAATCATAAGTCACATGTCAAGTTCTACCCGTCATTGTCCAGATTAATTTGAACCCACCCATACATACCCTTGACGAAGTCCAACAAAATAGCACGACTATCCCAAACCAACGCATCTATCTAAGTGCTATCATACACCATGCCTTGACGAAGGTCAACAAACATAGCATGAATACTAAGTGCTACCCATCTGAAATGACGGAGGGCTACGAATGGTTTTTGGCAAAAAATCTTTAACGTAATGAACTTGATATCGTTGAAGGAACCGGATAGCTTTTTACAAATATATAGTGGCGAAAATCTTTGCTAAAGAGGTCATTCCCGGTGAAGGGATCTCGGCTCTTTCCTCATAGAATGAGGTGCAGGATATTCCAAACTGAATACCACGATGCAAAGCAAAAAGTAATCGACTATAGTGAAGTTATTACCTTGACGCAAACTTCTGCCCAAGAGGTCACTCCCGGTGAAGGGATCTCGGCTCTTGCCTCCTCGAATGAGGTGCTGGATATTCATAACCGAATACCGTTGTGCAAAACAAAAGAAAATGTCCTTGTAATAACAGCTTTTGAAAATTGTTCCAACAATATCAAATAGGTTTTTTCCCCTTGTATTGATCAGAATCAACGCAGTCCCATCAATTAATCACACTAGAAAAGAACGAAAATATGATGTACGTATATACCATCCGCATTCGCCATTGGGTCCCGTCATCACCCGTTAGGTTACTTAACTAACGACATAACAGAAGGCTGGACTAGTGCGGGTGCAAAACATATACAACATCTACTAGTATATTTATAACAATATATAATAATCGTTCCAGGCATGATAAATGCAACATCACAGATAAGCGATAAGCATCACAGAACAATACCGATAATCTGGGAGCCCCGGGTTTCCTTTGAGCCGCAAGCGATAAGCATAAAAAAAACCGGTATGTCCATAAGCGAAATGGGCACGGATGAAAACCCGATAGGGTACCGTGAGTAAAACAGCAGCACAGCTAGCGAGCTAGTTAAAACCCAAAAGGGCGAAAACTCATTAAAAAACCTAGTGTGAGATCCTTATGGCTCACAAAGGAGCAACACACTTAGGAATCCCCATGATTCCTAAGGAGAAAATGCACTTGCGAGATCCTCACGACTCGTAAGGAGAATTCCCTTCTATGAGACCCTCACGGCTCATAGGATTCAAAAGTCTTAAGTTACAAGGATCAAAACCTATTCTTAAGCCATTATATCCTCCAAGTTGCTCTATAGGCGGTCTAATATTGACTCTTGTATACCATCCACGGGCATAAATAAATATTCTCCCACCAAGTTTCACCAATGGCGAGAAATGTCCCCATATGGTGAATGCCACTTGTAAGTCCTCTCGACTTACAAGGAGAAAATAATCATCCTTACGACTTATAAAAAACACACTTAGGAATCCTCACGACTCCTAAAGAGAAAATGCACCTACAAGATCCTCTCGACTCATAGGGAGAAATTCCTTTATGAGACCCTTACAAGATCCTCATGTGTGGCGGGTTAAATCTTTCTTGCAATATCCTAGTTGTAGCGATGCTGAAACCTAAATAGGTATCAAATTTCAAGTCCTCTCAAGACAAATGATGATTTGCACCTAGCAATATCCCAGTTGTAGCGATACTGATGCCTAAATAGGTATCAAATTTCAAATCCTCTCATGGTAAATGACGATTCGCTCCTGCCAATATCCCAGTGGTAGCGATGTTGATGCCAAGATTGTGATCAAATTTCAAATCCCTAACTCAAAAAAAAGAGCCGAAATGATAGGGCAATTCGCAATAAAATGCAGCGAATAAAAATAAAAACAGCCGAAATGATTGGGCACCGCGATAAATAGCCGAAATGATTGGGCAATCGTGACTTTCGCGACATAAAAGCTGAAAAGATAAAGTATCGCGGAAAGAAATAAAAAAAAGAAAATGAAACTTTTCTGCCCTGCAAGTATGTCCATATTGACTCTTGTATACAATCCATGGGCACAAATGAAAGAAAGAGAACCATATTTTCCCACCACGCTTCGTCAAAAAGAGAACTAAGTCTTGACGGTACATATATAACTTAGAGACTATCTCGACGTTTTTCTTATTCCAGCAGGAGGCAGACGCAACGTCATTAAAAAAGACCCAAGGGTCAAAGCAAAGATGAAGTAATGGCAACATCCTAACTCTAAGTTTTGACGGTACATATACAACCTAGAGACCACCTCAACGTTCTTCTCATTCTAGCAGGATGCAGACGCAACGTCGTCAAAAAAAGATCCAAGGGTCAAATAAAAGTGGAGTAATGGCAAAATCCCAGCTCCAGCTCGGCGTTCCTTCTCATTCCAACAGGATACAGATGCAACATCATCATAAAAAAAGAATGACCTAAGGGTCAAAGCAAAAATGGAGTAATGGCAAAATCCTAGCTCTAAGTCTTGATGGTTCATATACAACCTAGAGACTATCCCGGTGTTCTTTCTTATTCCGACAGGATGCAGACGCAACGTCATCATAAAAAAAAGACCCAATGGTCAAACCAAAAATAGAGGAATGCTAAAATCCTAGCTCCAAGTCTTGACGGTGCATATACAACCTAGAGGCTATCCCAGCGTTCACCCTCACTTCAGCAGGGTGTAGATGCAACTATCAAATGAAATTAGAGCAATGACATATTCCTAGCTCTGGACTTCAATTGCAATACATACAATATAGAGGTCCTACAGATGTCTACCCTACTTCAACAAAGAAACGGCGCAACATCATCAAAGAAAAAATGAAGTCACAACATATTCCTAACTTCGGGTCTTGACAGCAGTACAAATAAAGCCTAAAGACAATTGGGGATCATTCCACCCCAGAAGGGTGCGGTTATGACTCATCGGGGCTCCAAATCGAGCCTAACCTCAAGTAGAAGGCGTCATGGAAAATACCCAACGCTTGTTCTTCCAACGGTAATATGACCAAAGGAGATTACTTGAAGACGTCTTGTCCAACCTTAGAAGGGATCAGAGATACGACAGTCGCGGTACTACTCGAACAACGGCTTAAAGACTGCATATCAAGGAATATATCAGCTAACGTGACGGTACCACGGACTAAAACCCTAGTACCACAAGTGTAACACCCGAGCCCAATGCTACTATTTTCAGTTACTGTTTGAGCATAATGTGGTACTCATTTCATTTAACTTGCTTGTTTGTTGCTTACTGTAAAATTTACCCGGCAAAGTCATTTCTACATATAACAAATTTTGGCATCTAAAATAAAATTGAAAATATTCATCTTGGCCTACTTGACACCCCTAGCCTCGTGGTAGCGTCCGTGCATTGTGTTCTCGTCCCGTTCAGTGAAACGGGCGAGTTTGGACGGCTACGCGCGCGTACATGTGTCCGTTTTGGGGGTATGCTTTTTAATCATAAAACACTTAATTTTAAAATTTGGATCCGGCTTAAAATCCTATTATTTCAATTTCAAATTTTTGGACTGGACCCGGGCTCGATTTGGAAATATTTTATTTAGCGCCAAAATTCTAAATTTAATATTATTAAAACCATCGCATATATTTTTCTAACTAACCTGATATCTTACTGTTCTTTACATATCTTTTAAATCTTTAAGTTAATCATATAATATTTTTACAATCTTTTATATCCTTCTCAATTTATTCTCTCAGCCAATCGCAACCTTCTCTTTAACCCCGTGGGCCCTATTTTCTCTCTCCCCCTCTTCTCTCTCTCTCCATTTTTTTCTCTCTCTCTCCCTCATATATTCTCTCGTACTTCTCTTTATCATTCTTTCTCTTCTTGCTTCATATCTCGTTTCTCATTTTTTTTAACTGTTCTTCTGTTACCGGAATTCCGTCGTGCCGGTGACGCTTCTTGACGTTCCAGCGAGATACCCTGACCCGTGTGGTTCCTTTGTTCGTCGTTTGGGTTCATTCCGTGAACCGTGTGCCCGTCGCGAGTTTTCCCCACCGACGGTTAACGTTCCGTTTTCCCGATTCGCGACCCATCGAGGCAAGTTAATCTTGCTACATGCTATATAATTCATTTTATACCTATTTAAATAAATACCATACCTATACTTTAAATCTAGCGCCCCATGTTTAATTTTATAACGTTTCAATGTTCCGTTTGCATCCGTTTATATTATATTAAATCTAGATCATGAAAACTTATCTTGTGACATACTAGATTACATTATACTGCAACCATATCATTTAAAATTTATGTCGTCGTAATATTTATTATTATTATCTTTAATTAGTTTATAATCTTCATTTTGTAATGTTATACATTTGAAAATCTTATAGTTTACAATGAAAAGTCGTTGAAAAATCGGATATGACAAATCTGAAATTTACTGTACACCTTACCTTATAAAATTCATTATAAATCATAGAAAAATCATTAGTATACGTTCTTTAGTTCGTTACGAAGATAACTCAGAATAATATAACTATATGAAATATTTACTTGCAAAATAAATTGTTTAAATAACGTAAAATGCAAATGAATATGTCTTTAAACTGCTGTACAGGCAAATTCCAGCAGAAAACTTTCAACTTCGGATGTTTATAACTTTTTGTAGGGACAACCTGAGATGTTTATACTTATAAAAATGAAAACCTTATTAAATTATCTTTGTTTTGGTATAAAACACATCCCTTTTGGAGAATGTTTGTTATTTTTAAGCTATTTTACAAATTAGGGTGACGCTGAATTTCTGAACGGAACCTTCTTGTGCATGGTTAATCAATACCACTTTTATAGTTATTAATCGCTTTGAATATGCTATCCATATTAATATTATTATATCAATATTTATATCACATATTGCTTAGTTGTACATCCCACATTACCATTTTATAGTTTTATAACTTTTCGGATACCCGTTTGCATCCATCGCATTTAAGATACATATAATTGCATCCATAGATCACATTACTACATAATAATGTGATATTAACACTCCATGTTTAATAAATTGCATCCTAATTAATATTGGAACTATAAATGTAACCCTAATCGATAACTGTGCATCCATATCCTTGAAATTATATCTATTTGCATATCATATTACATGTTCCAGTTTATTGTTCTGATAGTACTCATGCTTGTTTATTTATACACATGCTTATGTTAGTTTGATTATGAGCACCCACATGACATCTTGTGCTTCCTGACATGACATGTTACACTTCCTACTTGACATGATATGGTACCGTACACTGCTTGACTTGACCTGATGTACCATGACCTGACCCGTTACCTGATCCTGTGTCTAATGCCAACAAACCTGACATGTAGTCCTTACGGACCGTTCCTGTTGTCTATCCAGACAAACCTGCACCTACCTGATCCTGTGTTAGCATTAGTTCTTGATTACGGAATACCTGACTTGAACACATAACCTTGGGGGTATGGGGAAATCAAAAGTGTAAACTAAAGTGTAACTTAAAAGGGTATTACTTGATCCGTGGTCCCGGGGGGTAACGGGACAGAGCTATTTGTGACTCTTACATCTTGATCCGTGGTCCCGGGGGGTAACGGGACAGAGCCATTCGTGACTCTTACATCTTGATCCGTGGTCCTGGGGGGTAACGGGACAGAACCACTCTTGGTTCATATATTCCTGATCCGTGGTCCCGGGGGTAACGGGACATATCCTTTGAGTTACATGGAGGATTACATTAATTGATTTCAAACAAACTTTAGAGTAGACAACCCAGTAGCACAGTTTAGATTGATCACTGCACGTCACATACACTGATACACTTCACTGTTATACATCCCTGTTGACTTGTTACTATTTATGATTCATGCCTGCATATCTCGTGTATCCTGTTCATTTATTATATTACTTGATGACATGAGGTGCTGACGTCTGGGTTTTGCATGGCCCAGATTCCGTACCGCTGTTGCAGTCCGAGCAGGAGTACTTCAGCTAGCAGGCTGAGCTGTGAGTTCAGTAGTAGTTAGTTTTATTTCCTGCATTTATTTCCTGATGTGAGCCCGCATTATGGGACACACTTTTCAGTTATTTGTATTGGATCATTTGCTTCCGTATTTATTTATTATTGACTCTTGTTATTCTGGATTATGGACATGTTTTAGATAGTTTTATCTTGTTCTTGATATCTCTACAGCCGTAATGTGACTGTGGATGGATACTTCCTACCCACAGGTAACATGGTTGGCTATGTCACGTGCCCAATCTAGCGTACTCTGGGAAGCGGGGCGTGACATGGTTCTTTTGGTATCAGAGCCATAGGATAGTTGGGTTGATTCTTTTGTAGTTGGTTATTATACCCAATACACGAATTAGAATACCCGTGTTTAGGAAACATGTCCTGCCACCTTGTCCGTTTTACCATTCTTGAATCACATTCTTCCTGATTATATCTTTTACGATGTGCAAACTTCCTTTGCATATCGATTCGAAAACCTGATTCCTTGTTATCTCTAGGACTTAGGCGACTTGGGTAGAGTTATGTAATTATGGCTCTGATACCGCGGCATAGTTACAATGCGGTACTCTATTTAAGTATCTTGGAGTTCTAGCCTTGATCTATATTCAGAATCTATCATCATGCTAATGTTGGGTGTTTTGAGTTCAGGAATATGGCCGGTAAGAATTTGAAGACGTACCAAGGCGTGTGGACGAAGCCGCCATGCTTGGAGTGATAAGGGGAATGCTGGAGAATCAAAAGAAATAGACCGAGCTGATCCAGCAGCAAGCGGACTCGTTTCAGGAAGGTTTGCAGATCGTTCGGCAGTCTGTGAACAATGTTGGAGCTAAACCAGTTGACCGAGTAGGGATAGTAGCAGATTTCAGACGTTTGGGTCCGTATACATTTACTGGATTGGAGGAGCCGTTGCCAACAGAGCAGTGGCTAGTTGACACAGAGAATTTTCTTATTGCGGCACAGATTCCAGATGAGAAAGAGTTGATGTGGTACGCATTCAGTTAGTGGATTACGCCCGAGAATGGTGGCTTGTAGAAGAGAACCGTTTGCCCAAGCCGATCAAGTGGGCGGATTTTTCGAAGAGTTTCCTGGAGAAGTTCTTCCTACGGACTGCACGGGAGGAAATGGAAGAGAAGTTCATCGGACTAAAGCAGAAGGGAGCACCCGTAGATGTGCATGCAGCAGAATGGACGAGACTCAGTAGTTTCGCTGGACCTTTAGTTACCAATGATGCAGACAGGGCACGGAGGTTCATGCGCAGCCTGGACGTAGACATCCAGAGGCAGATTGTCTCCCTGGGTTTGACCACTTTCTCACAAGTACTTGCGGCAACCGAGAGCAGCAGAGTTTATCTGGGATGAAGGGGAGTTTTTCTGTCGGGCCAGTCGAGTTTAGGGCTAGGCCGATAAATAATATTCTTGCATCAATGGAAGTGATGAAAGTGAAGAGCCGGCTGTTTTTCGTGATTTTATGGACGTGTTTGAAGATATATTGGGTTTACCACCAAAGCGAGACATGGAGTTCGCAATAGATCTTATTCCTGGGGCAGCGCCAGTATCCGAAGCGTATTATCCAATGGCGCCAATAGAATTGGAAGAAGTCAAGAAACAGGTTGCAGAATTGCTTGAGAAAGGTTGGATTCGAAGCAGTAACTCGCCTTGGGGAGCTCCAATTCTTCTAGTAAAGAAGAAGGATGGCACAAGAAGGATGTGCATCGACTATCGAGAATTAAACCGGGTGACTATTAAGAACAAGTACCCAATCCCTCGCATTGGCGAACTTTTCGAGCAGCTTAGTGGCGCGAGGGTATTCTCGAAGCTGGATTTGCGATCCGGATATCATCAGGTCCGAGTGAAAACAGAAGATATTTGCAAGACGGCGTTCCGAACTCGATATGGACATTACGAGTACTTAGTGATGCCCTTCGGAGTAACGAATGCGCCGGCAGTATTCATGGACTTGAGGAACCGAATCTTTTCACCGTTCTTGGATCAGTTCATTGGGGTATTCATTGACGATATTCTGGTTTACTCGAAGAGTTTTGAAGAGCATGCTGAGCATTTGAAGATCGCACTGCAGACGTTGAGACAGGAGAAATTGTATGCGAAGATGAGTAAGTGCGAGTTTTGGCTGGAGGAAGTAAGGTTTTTGGGGCATGTTGTGTCTGGCGATGGCATTGCCGTTGTCACGCCCCGCTTCCCAGAGTACGCAAGATTGGGCACGTGACATAGCCAACCATGCTACCTGTGGGTAGGAAATATCCATCCACAGTCACATTACGGTTGTGGAGATATCAAGAACAAGATAATAAACTAATCTAATACATGTCCAAATCCATAATAACAAGAATCAATAAACAATAAGTGCGGAAGCTAATGATCCAATACAATGAATAAACAGTACGTCCCATAATGCGGGCTCACATCTGGAAATGAAATGAAATAAATAAACTAAATCCTAAGGAACTCACAGTTCAGCCTGCTGGCTGAAGTACTCCTGCTCGGTCGTCGACAATGGTACGGAATCTGGGCCATGCAAAACCCAGACGTCAGCGCGTCATGACATCAAGCATATAGTATAAACATGGTAATAAGCAATGCAAGTATGAACATGAAATAAGCGGTACTAAGAAATAACAGAGCAGGGTAATGTGCAAGGGTGACTAAACTGTCCTATCAGGTTTCTACTCTATAGTCTTTGAAATCAATTGATGAATCATCGATGTAACTTAATAGTATCCCGTGCGTGCCCGGGACCACGGTCAAAGCCCTCGGGGCTGAATCCGAGACGTGCCGCTAAGCAGTAAAAGGTAGCAAGATGGACGAGTGATGTCAGCATCACCACTCCGGAGCTGGCCAAGCCCGTAAGACTGATCAGAACAAGTATCGAACTGTTGAGTTACAAGTCGGTTTCACCTTTGATTTCCCCATACCCCCAAGTTATGTATGTCAGGTCAGGTATTCAGTAGTCACGGACTAATGCCAACAGAAAATCCGGTAAAAGTAGGTCTGTCTGGATAGACAGCAGGGATGGTCGGGTTTGTCGGCATTAGGCATGAAATCATGAAACAAGTCATGTCATGGTACAACAGGATGAGTCGGTATGTATGTATATGTCATGTGTAGTAGGGTCAGGCCAATATGTAGTGCAATCGGGTATGTGCTCACAACAGGTATACAATCAATAATGAACAGCAGCAGGAAACAGTAAATAACCATAATATTCCATGTAACCACAGTGATGTTTGTATTCTCTTATTAACAGGTTCACGCACCTTTAGAGTGCAATAGCCACAAGGTGAAGCAATATCCACAATCATGAAGTAATGAAGCTACAGGAATTTACACTAAGTATAATAATTGTCTCGTGAATGATTTAACAGTTAAAGCAGATATGATCCAGTCGTTTTATTTAGTTGAAATATGGATTGATGTTGGGTTGATTAATTACGAGAACTATTATAACGATTCCATGTTAAAGATAACCGCAACTGTCAATTCTAACTTATAACATTTTATCAATTACCATTATTAAGTTGTCTTATAGTATGAATTCAATTGCGTGGCAAGACTAGATCTCGCACGCTAGCATGTTAGAGCAAGTATTCAGATACTTGCCTCGACGGTTTTGCAAACCGGAACACGAATGCGATGTCGGCAGAAAACGCGATATGATAGCACGGGCCACGGATCGAGTCCCAACAGAGAACAACGGAATCACACGGACCAGGGTACCTCGCTGGAGCGTCGGGTTCACGAGACGGCACGGTCGGGTTCCGGCAAAAGTCACGGCAACGAAGTTAGCAACACGATAAACATTCAAGATCAGCGGGGAAAGGGATCTAGCTCAAAGGAACGATGAGGAAGGCTTACCGGGAGACACCAGGGGGTAACCCCGGCGGGCTCGACGGCGCTGGAACGCCGGCGAGGCAGCGACGGCGAACAACGATGGCTGGAAATCCTGAGTTCGCTGGAAAGAGGGTGCTGCAGTGAGTCGAAGGGTGCTGGCCTGCTCTGGTGGTCGAGGGGGAGACGGGGGTGGCTCTGGTGACGATGGCGTGGATCGTCGGCGCGTTCTCCGGCGAACTGCAGAGGGTAGGTGATGGGGCTATGGGCTCGGTTTGGTGGTTTGAAGGTGTCCGGCGAGGGGAGGAGGAAGGCGACGACGAGGTAGGGACGAGGAGGAAGAGAGGGAGTCGCGGGCGTCGTCGGCGACGGGAGGCGGCGTCGACGTCGGGCTCTGCGGCCGAGTGGAGGTGTCGGGGGTTGGGTGCAGGCGCAGGAGAGAGAGGAGGAAGGAGGAAGAGAGTGCGGCTGGGCTCGCGGTGGCGAGGGCGGCGACGGCGAGGTCGCGGGGAGATCGGCGATGAGGTTGCGAGGAGCTAGGGTTAGGGTTTCGAGAGGTTTCTCGTGGGGTTTCTTGCGATGGAGCAGAGGAAGGAGGCGGCGCGATAATATATAGGAGGAGAGAGAGAGAGATTGATGAGAGAGAGAGACAGAGAAGAGATTTGAGAGGCGGAGAGAGAAAAGATTGAGGTGGGGCCCATGCGCAGATTTGAGCCTCGCGATTGGCTGGGGAGGTAAGGAGGTTATTAAAAGAAATTTTAAAAAGATTTAAACGTTATCATTTTGGTAACAGAAATATTTTATATAGTTTTGGATTAATAAATTTAAATTGTGATTTTGGCGCTAAAATGAAACATTTCCAAATCGCGCCCGGGTTGCGCCCAAATGTTCCAAATTCAAATTATAGGATTTTAAGCGAGTTCCAAATTTTGAAAAGAGGTGTTTAATGATTAAAATGCATGCCCCCAAGTCGGACACTTGCATGCGCGCGTAGTCGTCCAAACTTGCCCGTTTAGCCAAACGGAACGGAATCTCGACACGCGGACGCTACCACGCGACTAGTGGCGACGAGTAGGCCAACATGGACATTTTAAATTTCCTTTTAGGAGTTAAAATTTGTTATGTGCCAAAATGACTTAACCGGTTAAAATTTAGCAATAAATCCCAGAAAAACAGAATAATTGGAAATGAGCAATATATAACCCTCAACTAGTAATATAAATAGTATTATTGGGCTCGGGTGTTACATCATACCCAACTACAAAAGAATTTCGTCCTCGAAATTCCAAGGATACAAGATAGCTAACTACCGGAAAAGGTGAGGGAATTTCTGTCGGATCTCGTCTTCTCGCTCCCAAGTGGATTCTCCATGCGATCGATTACCCCAAGAAACTAGCACAAGAGGGATAACCTTGTTCTTAAGAACCTTTTCTCTCCGATCCTTGATTTCAACTGGTCGTTCTTCAAAAGTCAGGTCCTCCCGTACGGTCAACTCCGAATGATCCAAGACTTGAGTCTCATCATGAACATACCTCCGTAGTTGAGACACATGAAACACATCGTGAACTCCTGCTAATGACTGTGGTAACGCCAACCGGTACGATACTTCTCCAACACGCTCCAAAATCTCGAAGGGTCCAACGAATCGAGGACTAAGCTTTCCCCGACTGCCAAAGCGAATCACCCCTCTAGTCGATGATATCTTCAGGAATACCAAATCACCCACGGCGAACTCTAGAGGTCTTCTTGACGTGTCGGCCCAACTTTTCCGTCTGTCTTGAGCTGCCTTCATATGCTTCCTGATGGTATTCACCTTCTCGACTGTCTGTACCACCAAATCTGGTCCTAGTAACCTTCGTTCACCAACATCATCCCAACAAACCGGTGAACGGCACTTACGACCATACAACGCTTCTAACGGAGCCATCTGAATTGTCGCTTGGAAGCTATTGTTGTACGAAAACTCCACCAGGTGTAGATGATCCTCCCAAGAACCTTTGAAGTCCAACATGCAAGCCCTCAGCATATCTTCAAGGGTCTGGATCGTTCTCTCCGATTGTCCATCAGTCTGAGGATGATAAGCTGTGCTAAACTTCAGTCGAGTTCCCAAACTTTCTTGTAAACTCCTCCAAAAGTGCGACAAGAATCGAGTGTCCCGATCGGACACGATGCTTACCGGCACTCCATGCAATCTGACAATCTCCTGCATGTATCGCTCTGCCAAAGTCTCCGTCGATTGACCAACCCGAAAAGGAATAAAGTGAGCTGCCTTGGTCAAACGATCGACAATCACCCATACAACATTGTTACCCTTTGGACTCCGCGGTAAAGCTGTCACGAAATCCATGGTTATATGTTCCCACTTCCACTGAGGAATCGGAAGTGGTTGCAACAAACCAGCAACCCTTTGGTGTTCGGCCTTGACTTGCTGACACACCAAGCACTTAGCCACGAAGCGAGCAATTTCCCGTTTCATACCTTCCCGCCAGAAGTGCTGTCGAATATCTCGGTACATCTTTGTCCCTCCTGGATGTACAGAGTAAGCTGAACTGTGTGCCTCCCTCATAAGCTCTTCACGCACATCTCCTTTTGGCACACACACACGGCTACCATATCTCAACGAACCGTCTTCATGGATCAGTAAATTGGTTCGTAGTCCGGCTCCAACCTGCTCTCGAAACTTTTGCAGTCTAGGATCCTGCGATTGTGCCGCTTTAATCTTCTCAACTAAGGACGACTGTACTTGCAACTGCATCAACTGTCCTGTAGCATGTGGTAGCACAACCTCCAAGTCAAATCTCTGAAAATCCGCAATGATCTCCTTTTGTGCGGTCAAAACCTGAATTGCTGGTAACCGGCTCAGCGCATCCGGCACGACGTTGACCTTTCCCGGATGGTACTTAAGATCGAGGTCATAGTCGGCCATCAGCTCCAACCATCTGCGTTGCCTCATGTTCAACTCCTTCTGAGTGAACACATATTTCAAACTCTTGTGATCTGTAAAGACTTCAACTCTCTCGCCCAAAAGGTAGTGTCTCCAAATCTTCAGGGCGAAGATCACGGCTGCAAGCTCTAAGTCATGAGTCGGATAGTTCTTCTCATGAGTCTTCAGTTGTCTCGATGCTTAAGCGACGACTTTCCCATTCTGCATCAAAACACATCCCAATCCCTTTCCGGATGCGTCGCTATGAATCACCAGTCCTCCTGAATTATCCGGTACGGTCAGGATAGGGGCGGTTATCAATTTCTGCTTCAACGTCTCAAAGGCCAATGCACATCCATCCGTCCAAACAAACGGTACCTCCTTACGCGTGAGCTTGGTTAACGGCTCAGCTAAACGAGCGAAGTTCTCCATAAATCTCCTGTAGTATCCGGCGAGTCCAAGGAAACTTCTTATCTCCGCAACAGTCTTTGGAATAGGCCAATCTCGAACTGCTGCAATCTTTTCGGGATCAACGGCGATTCCATTGCCCGACACAACATGCCCCAGAAACTTCACTTCCTCCAGCCAGAATTCACACTTACTCATCTTCGCAAATAACTTCTCTTATATCAGCGTTTGCAGTGCAATCCTTAAGTGCTCAGCATGCTCCTCCGGACTCCTCGAGTACACCAGAATATCGTCAATGAATACCACAATAAACTGGTCCAAGAACGGTGAAAAGATCCTGTTCATCAAATCCATGAATATTGCCGGCGCATTAGTCACTCCGAAGGGCATCACTAAATACTCGAAATGCCCATACCGAGTTCGAAACGCCGTCTTGCAAATGTCTTCTGCTTTCACTCGGACTTGATGATATCCTGATCGCAGGTCCAGTTTCGAGAATACCCTCGCGCCACTAAGCTGCTCAAAAAGTTCTCCAATACGAGGGATCGGGTACTTGTTCTTAATAGTCACCCGGTTCAATTCTCGATAATCAATGCACATCCTTCTCGTGCCATCCTTCTTCTTTACTAAAAGAACTGGAGCTCCCCAAGGTGAGTTGCTGCTTCGAATCCATCCCTTCTCGAGTAATTCACCAACTTGTTTCTTAACTTCTTCCAATTCCACCGGTGCCATCGGATAATAAGATTTTGATACTGGCGCTGCACCAGGAATAAGGTTAATCGCAAACTCCACATCTCGCTTCGGCGGTAAGCCCGAAATATCTTCAAACACATCCATAAAGTCGCGGACAACTGCCGGCTCTTCATTACTATCCACTACCATAGCCGCAAGAACACTGTTCGTCAGCCTAGTCCTAAACTCGACTGGCCCGACAGAACTGCTTCCTCCAATGAAAGTAAACGCAGGGTGTCCGGGAATCTGGAAAATTACTTTCCTTGCCCTACAATCAATGTGTGCATGGAAAGTGCCAAGAAAATCCATTCCCAAGACTACTTCATAACTGCCCGTATCAATCACCAAGAAATCTGCAAAAAGCTCCCGTCCACAAACAACAACTGTACAATCTTTACATTCCTTACAAGCTATGATTTTCCCATTCCCAGTGTGTATGTCCCAGAAACTAGACAGGGTCGTGCAGGTGATCGAGTGTGTAGTTATAAATTTGGATGACATAAAACAGTGGGATGCTCCGGAATCAAATAATGCCAATGCGGGAAAACCACGAACGAGTACAGTACCTGAAACCACTTCTCCTGATGCCTTGGCTTCCTCAGCTGTCAATGTGAAAGCTCGACCCTGGTTGGGTCCTTGTGTCAGCTGCTTCTGCCCTTGGAACGGTCTCTGCGGAGGCTTCCGTATATCATCTCTCGTGCGAAGCTTCGACGGACAAGCACCAACTGCGTGATCGGCTGCTCTACAAACCAGACAAAGTCCCAGTCTCCTTCGACACTCCTTCTGCACGTGCCCAGGTAATCGGCAGTAATCACAAGTCACGCTCTTCCTTCGATCAACGATCACAGGCTTCTTCATTGGCGCTACACCTCGACGGTCCACTGGAATACCTCTGCGCCTATGATCTCGGTTAGGCACAAATGCAGGCTTCCTGGCCGCAACTGCTGTCTGGTGAAGGTTCCCTTTCGATCCTGATAAACTCTGCTGCTCTCTGGCTGCCGTAAGAACCTGCGAGAAAGTGGTCAAACCCAGGGAGGCAATCTACCTCTGGATTTCCACATCCAAACTGCGCAAGAACCTTCGCGCCCTGTCTGCCTCCTTGGCGACTAAGGGTCCAGCGAAACGGCTGAGTCTCGTCCATTCTGCTGCATGTACATCCACAGCTGCTCTATTTTGTCTCAGCCCAATAAATTTCTCCTCCATTTCTTCCCGTGCAGTCCGCGGGAAGAACTTTTCCAAGAAACTTTTAGAGAAATCCGCCCAACTGATTGGCTTGGACAAGCGGGTCTCCTCCACAAGCCACCACTCTCGGGCGTAATCCACCAGCTGAATGCGTACCACATCAACTCTCTTGTCTTCAGGGATCTGTGCCGCAATCAGTAAATTCTCCGTGTCCACTAGCCACTGCTCGGCTGGTAACGGCTCCTCCAGACCAGTGAAAGTAGTAGGACCCAAACGTCTGAAATCTGCCACGGTCCCTACTCGGTCGACTGGCTTCGCCACAGCGGTGTTTACAGACTGCTGAATAGCCTGCAAACTCTCCTGAAATGTATCCGCTTGCTGCTGGATCAGCTCAGTTTGCCTCTTCTGATTTTCCAACATCCCACGTATCACTCCTAACATGGCGGCTTCATCCACACGCCTCTGATACGTCTTGAAATTCTTATCTTCCATGGTCCTGAAATCAAAACAACCAACATTAGCATGATGATAGATTCAATATATAAATCAAGGCTAGAACTCCAAGATACTTAAATAGAGTGCTGCATTGTAGCTATGCCGCGGTATCATAGCCGCAATTACTTAACTCCACCCAAGTCGCCTAAGTCCTAGAGATACCAAGAAGTTAGGGTTCTGAGTTGACAAATGCAAAGTAAGTTTGCATGTCGACATGATCCGGAAGAATGATTCAAGGATGGTGAAACGGTCAAAGTGGCAGGACATGTTTCCTAATCACGGTATTCTGATTCGTGTATCGGGTGCGATACCCAACTACAAGGAATCACCCAATTAACCTATGGCTCTGATACCAAAAGAACCATGTCACGCCCCGCTTCCCAGAGTACGCAAGATTGGGCACGTGACATAGCCAACCATGCTACCTGTGGGTAGGAAATATCCATCCACAGTCACATTACGGTTGTGGAGATATCAAGAACAAGATAATAAACTAATCTAATACATGTCCAAATCCATAATAACAAGAATCAATAAATAATAAGTGCGGAAGCTAATGATCCAATACAATGAATAAACAGTACGTCCCATAATGCGGGCTCACATCTGGAAATGAAATGAAATAAATAAACTAAATCCTAAGGAACTCACAGTTCAGCCTGCTGGCTGAAGTACTCCTGCTCGGTCGTCGACAATGGTACGGAATCTGGGCCATGCAAAACCCAGACGTCAGCGCGTCATGACATCAAGCATATAGTATAAATATGGTAATAAGCAATGCAAGTATGAACATGAAATAAGCAGTACTAAGAAATAACAGAGCAGGGTAATGTGCAAGGGTGACTAAACTGTCCTATCAGGTTTCTACTCTATAGTCTTTGAAATCAATTGATGAATCGTCGATGTAACTCAATAGTATCCCGTGCGTGCCCGGGACCACGGTCAAAGCCCTCGGGGCTGAATCCGAGACGTGCCGCTAAGCAGTAAAAGGTAGCAAGATGGACGAGTGATGTCAGCATCACCACTCCGGAGCTGGCCAAGCCCGTAAGACTGATCAGAACAAGTATCGAACTATTGAGTTATAAGTCGGTTTCACCTTTGATTTCCCTATACCCCCAAGTTATGTATGTCAGGTCAGGTATTCAGTAGTCACGGACTAATGCCAACAGAAAATCCGGTAAAAGTAGGTCTGTCTGGATAGACAGCAGGGATGGTCGGGTTTGTCGGCATTAGGCATGAAATCATGAAACAAGTCATGTCATGGTACAACAGGATGAGTCGGTATGTATGTATATGTCATGTGTAGCAGGGTCAGGCCAATATGTAGTGCAATCGGGTATGTGCTCACAACAGGTATACAATCAATAATGAACAGCAGCAGGAAACAGTAAATAACCATAATATTCCATGTAACCACAGTGATGTTTGTATTCTCTTATTAACAGGTTCACGCACCTTTAGAGTGCAATAGCCACAAGGTGAAGCAATATCCACAATCATGAAGTAATGAAGCTACAGGAATTTACACTAAGTATAATAATTGTCTCGTGAATGATTTAACAGTTAAAGCAGATATGATCCAGTCGTTTTATTTAGTTGAAATATGGATTGATGTTGGGTTGATTAATTACGAGAACTATTATAACGATTCCATGTTAAAGATAACCGCAACTGTCAATTCTAACTTATAACATTTTATCAATTACCATTATTAAGTTGTCTTATAGTATGAATTCAATTGCGTGGCAAGACTAGATCTCGCACGCTAGCATGTTAGAGCAAGTATTCAGATACTTGCCTCGACGGTTTTGCAAACCGGAACACGGATGCGATGTCGGCAGAAAACGCGATATGATAGCACGGGCCACGGATCGAGTCCCAACAGAGAACAACGGAATCACACGGACCAGGGTACCTCGCTGGAGCGTCGGGTTCACGAGACGGCACGGTCGGGTTCCGGCAAAAGTCACGGCAACGAAGTTAGCAACACGATAAACATTCAAGATCAGCGGGGAAAGGGATCTAGCTCAAAGGAACGATGAGGAAGGCTTACCGGGAGACACCAGAGGGTAACCCCGGCGGGCTCGACGGTGCTGGAACGCCGGCGAGGCAGCGACGGAGAACAACGATGGCTGGAAATCCTGAGTTCGCTGGAAAGAGGGTGCTGCAGTGAGTCGAAGGGTGCTGGCCTGCTCTGGTGGTCGAGGGGGAGACGGGGGTGGCTCTGGTGACGATGGCGAGGATCGTCGGCGCGTTCTCCGGAGAACTGCAGAGGGTAGGTGATGGGGCTATGGGCTCGGGTTGGTGGTTTGAAGGTGTTCCGGCAAGGGGAGGAGGAAGGCGACGACGAGGTAGGGACGAGGAGGAAGAGAGGGAGTCGCGGGCGTCGTCGGCGACGGGAGGCGGCGTCGACGTCGGGCTCTGCGGCCGAGTGGAGGTGTCGGGGGTTGGGTGCAGGCGCAGGAGAGAGAGGAGGAAGGAGGAAGAGAGTGTGGCTGGGCTCGCGGTGGCGAGGGCGGCGACGGCGAGGTCGCGGGGAGATCGACGATGAGGTTGCGAGGAGCTAGGGTTAGGGTTTCGAGAGGTTTCTCGTGGGGTTTCTTGCGATGGAGCAGAGGAAGGAGGCGGCGCGATAATATATAGGAGGAGAGAGAGAGAGATTGATGAGAGAGAGAGACAGAGAAGAGATTTGAGAGGCGGAGAGAGAAAAGATTGAGGTGGGGCCCATGCCCAGATTTGAGCCTCGCGATTGGCTGGGGAGGTAAGGAGGTTATTAAAAGAAATTTTAAAAAGATTTAAACGTTATCATTTTGGTAACAGAAATATTTTATATAGTTTTGGATTAATAAATTTAAATTGTGATTTTGGCGCTAAAATGAAACATTTCCAAATCGCGTCCGGGTTGCGCCCAAATGTTCCAAATTCAAATTATAGGATTTTAAGCGAGTTCCAAATTTTGAAAAGAGGTGTTTAATGATTAAAATGCATGCCCCCAAGTCGGACACTTGCACGCGCGCGTAGTCGTCCAAACTTGCCCGTTTAGCCAAACGGAACGGAATCTCGACACGCGGACGCTACCACGCGACTAGTGGCGACGAGTAGGCCAACATGGACATTTTAAATTTCCTTTTAGGAGTTAAAATTTGTTATGTGCCAAAATGACTTAACCGGTTAAAATTTAGCAATAAATCCCAGAAAAACAGAATAATTGGAAATGAGCAATATATAACCCTCAACTAGTAATATAAATAGTATTATTGGGCTCGGGTGTTACAGCAGTCGATCTAGAAAAGATTGCAGCAGTTCGAGATTGGCCTATTCCAAAGAATGTTGCTGAGATAAGAAGTTTCCTTGGATTAGCCGGATACTACAGGAGATTTGTGGAGAACTTTGCTCGTCTGGCAGAGCCGTTGACCAAGCTTACGCGCAGGGAGGTACCTTTTGTATGGGCGGATAAGTGTGTGTTAGCTTTCGAGACGTTGAAGCAGAAGTTGATAACCGCCCCTATTCTGACCGTGCCAGACAATTCCGGAGGATTGGTGATTCACAGCGACGCATCTGGGAAAGGATTGGGATGTGTTTTGATGCAGCATGGGAAGGTTGTAGCATATGCATCGAGACAGTTGAAGACCCATGAGAAGAATTATCCAACTCATGACTTGGAGCTTGCGGCTGTGATTTTCGCTTTGAAGATTTGGAGACACTACCTTTTGGGCGAAAGAGTCGAAGTTTTACAGATCATAAGAGCTTGAAGTATGTGTTCATACAGAAGGAGCTTAACTTGAGGCAGCGTAGATGGTTGGAGCTGATGGCTGACTACGATCTTGATCTTAAGTACCATCCGGGGAAGGTTAATGTTGTGCCGGATGCGCTTAGTTGGTTACCAGTAATTCAGGTGTTAACTACGTAGAAGGAGATCGTCGCAGATTTTCGAAGATTTGACTTGGAAGTTGTGCTACCACATTATACGGGACAGTTGTTGCAGCTGCAAGTACATTCGTCATTGATCGAGAATATTAAAGCAGCTCAATCGCAGGATCCTAAACTGCAAAAGTTTCGAGAGCAGGTTGAAGCCGGACTACGAACAGATTTATTAATCCCCGAAGATGGTTCGTTGAGGTTTGGTACCCGTTTGTGTGTGCCAAAGGGGGATATTCGTGAAGAGCTTATGAAGGAGGCACACAGTTCAGCTTATTCTGTACATCTAGGAGGCACAAAGATGTACCGAGATATTCGACAGCATTTCTGGTGGGAGGGCATGAAACGGGAGATTGCTCGCTTTGTGGCAAAGTGCTTGGTGTGTCAGCAAGTTAAGGCCGAACATCAAAGGGTTGCTGGTTTATTGCAACCACTTCCGATTCCTCAGTGGAAGTGGGAACATATAACCATGGATTTCGTAACGGCTTTACCGCGGAGTCCAAAAGGCAAAAATGCAGTATGGGTAATTGTTGACCGATTGACCAAGGCAGCTCACTTTATTCCTTTTTGGGTTGGTCAATCAACAGAGACTTTGGCAGAGCGGTACATGCAAGAGATTGTAAGATTGCATGGAGTACCGGTGAGCATCGTGTCCGATCGGGACACTCGGTTCTTATCACACTTTTGGCGGAGTCTACAGGAAAGTTTGGGGACTCGATTGAAGTTTAGCACAGCTTATCATCCTCAAACTGATGGTCAGTAGGAGAGAACGATCCAAACTCTTGAGGATATGTTGAGAGCATGCATGTTGGACTTCAAGGGATCTTAGGAGGATCATCTACTTTTGGTGGAGTTGTCTTACAACAACAGTTTTCAGGCAACTA
The DNA here is from genome assembly GCA_030015575.1 of Agapanthus africanus. Classification (NCBI taxonomy): domain Eukaryota; kingdom Viridiplantae; phylum Streptophyta; class Magnoliopsida; order Asparagales; family Amaryllidaceae; genus Agapanthus; species Agapanthus africanus. The sequence goes on along the minus strand of JASDDO010000148.1, from coordinate 167,357 downwards.
TTCAGATGGCTCCATTTGAAGCTTTGTATGGTCGTAAATGCCGTTCACCTGTTTGTTGGGACGATGTCGGTGAAAGAAGATTATTGGGACCAGATTTGGTTGTGCAGATAGTTGAGAAGGTTAATCCTATCAGAAATCATATGAAGGCAGCACAGGACCGACAGAAGAGTTGGGCAGATACGTCAAGAAGACCTCTAGAGTTCACCGTGGGTGATTTGGTATTCTTGAAGATATTACCGACTAGAGGGGTGATTCATTTTGGAAGTCGAGGAAAGCTTAGTTCTCGATTCTTTGGACCCTTGAGATCGTGGAGCGTGTTGGTGAGGTAGCGTATCGTTTGGCGTTACCGCAGTCCTTGGCAAATGTGCACGATATGTTTCACGTATCTCAACTCCGTAAGTATGTTCGAGATGAAACACACGTTTTGGATCATTCGGAGCTAACAGTACGAGAAGACTTGACTTTTGAGGAGCAACCGATTGAAATCGTGGATCGAAGGGAAAAGGTTCATAAGAACAAGGTTATCCCCCTCGTGCTTGTTTCTTGGGGTAATCGCTCGCATGGAGAGTCCACTTGGGAACGAGAAGATGAAATCCGGCAGAAGTTTCCTCACCTTTTCTTGTAGTTATCTATCTTGTATTCTTGGAATTTCGAGGACGAAATTTTTTTGTAGTTGGGTATAATGTAACACCCGAGCCCAATGCTACTATTTTCAGTTACTGTTTGAGTATAATGTGGTACTCATTTCATTTAACTTGCTTGTTTGTTGTTTACTGTAAAATTTACCCGGCAAAGTCATTTCTACATATAACAAATTTTGGCATCTAAAATAAAATTGAAAATATTCATCTTGGCCTACTTGACACCCCTAGCCTCGTGGTAGCGTCCGTACATTGTGTTCTCGTCCCGTTCAGTGAAACGGGCGAGTTTGGACGGCTACGCGCGCGTACATGTGTCCGTTTTGGGGGTATGCTTTTTAATCATAAAACACTTAATTTTAAAATTTGGATCCCGCTTAAAATCCTATTATTTCAATTTCAAATTTTTGGACTCGACCCGGGCGCGATTTGGAAATGTTTTATTTGGCGCCAAAATTCTAAATTTAATATTATTAAAACCATCGCATATATTTTTCTAACTAACCTGATATCTTACTGTTCTTTACCTATCTTTTAATTCTTTAAGTTAACCATATAATATTTTTACAATCTTTTATATCCTTCTCAATTTATTCTCTCAGCCAATCGCAACCTCCCCTTTAACCCCGTGGGCCCCACTTTCTCTCTCCCCGTATTCTCTCTCTCTCCACTTTTTTCTCTCTCTCTCCCTCATATATTCTCTCGTACTTCTCTTTATCATTCTTTCTCTTCTTGCTTCATGTCTCGTTTCTCATTTTTTTTAACTGTTCTTCTGTTACCGGAATTCCGTCGTGCCGGTGACGCTTCTCGGCGTTCCAGCGAGGTACCCCGACCCGTGTGGTTCCTTTGTTTGTCGTTTGGGTTCATTCCGTGAACCGTGCGCCTGTCGCGAGTTTTCCCCGCCGACGGTTAACGTTCCGTTTTCCCGATTCGCGACCTATCGAGGCAAGTTAATCTTGCTACATGCTATATAATTCATTTTATACCTATTTAAATAAATACCATACCTATAGTTTAAATCTAGTGCCCCATGTTTAATTTTATAACGTTTCGATGTTCCGTTTGCATCCGTTTATATCATATTAAATCTAGATCATGAAAACTTATCTTGTGACATACTAGATTACATTATACTGCAACCATATCATTTAAAATTTATATCGTCGTAATATTTATTATTATTATCTTTAATTAGTTTATAATCTTCATTTTATAATATTATACATTTGAAAATCTTATAGTTTACACATGAAAAGTCGTTGAAAAATCGGATATGACAAATCTGAAATTTACTGTACACCTTACCTTATAAAATTCATTATAAATCATAGAAAAATCATTAGTATACGTTCTTTAGTTCGTTACGAAGATAACTCAGAATACTATAACTCTATGAAATATTTACTTGCAAAATAAATTGTTTAAATAACGTAAAATGCAAATGAATATGTCTTTAAACTGCTGTACAGGCAAATTCCAGCAGCAAACTTTCAACTTAGGATGTTTATAACTTTTAGTAGGGACAACCTAAGATGTTTATACTTATAAAAATGAAAACCTTATTTAATTATCTTTGTTTTGGTATAAGATACGTCCCTTTTGGAGAACGTTTGTTATTTTTAAGCTATTTTACAAATTAGGGTGACGCTGAATTTCTGAACGGAACCTTCTTGTGCATGGTTAATCAATACCACTTTTATAGTTATTAATCGCTTTGAATATGCTATCCATATTAATATTATTATATCAATATTTATATCACATATTGCTTAGTTGTACATCCCACATTACCATTTTATAGTTTTATAACTTTTCGGATACCCGTTTGCATCCATCGCATTTAAGATACATATAATTGCATCCATAGATCACATTACTACATAATAATGTGATATTAACACTTCATGTTTAATAAATTGCATTCTAATTAATATTGGAACTATAAATGTAACCCTAATCGATAACTGTGCATCCATATCCTTGAAATTATATCTATTTGCATATCATATTACATGTTCCAGTTTATTGTTCTGATAGTACTCATGCTTGTTTATTTATACACATGCTTATGTTAGTTTGATTATGAGCACCCACATGACATCTTGTGCTTCCTGACATGACCTGTTACACTTCCTACTTGACATGATATGGTACCGTACACTGCTTGACTTGACCTGATGTACCATGACCTAACCCGTTACCTGATCCTGTGTCTAATGCCAACAAACCTGACATGTAGTCCTTACGGACCGTTCCTGTTGTCTATCCAGACAAACCTGCACCTACCTGATCCTGTGTTGGCATTAGTTCTTGATTACGGAATACCTGACCTGAACACATAACCTTGGGGGTATGGGGAAATCAAAAGTGTAAACTAAAGTGTAACTTAAAAGGGTATTACTTGATCCGTGGTCCCGGGGGGTAACGGGACAGAGCCATTCGTGACTCTTACATCTTGATCCGTGGTCCCGGGGGGTAACGGGACAGAGCCATTCGTGACTCTTACATCTTGATCCGTGGTCCCGGGGGGTAACGGTAACGGGACAGAGCCATTCGTGACTCTTACATCTTGATCCGTGGTCCCGGGGGGTAACGGGACAGAACCACTCTTGGTTCATATATTCCTGATCCGTGGTCCCGGGGGGTAACGGGACATATCCTTTGAGTTACATGGAGGATTACATTATTTGATTTCAAACAAACTTTAGAGTAGACAACCCAGTAGCACAGTTTAGATTGATCACTGCACGTCACATACACTGATACACTTCACTGTTATACATCCATGTTGACTTGTTACTATTTATGATTCATGCCTGCATATCTCGTGTATCATGTTCATTTATTATATTACTTGATGACATGACGCGCTGACATCTGGGTTTTGCATGGCCCAGATTCCGTACCGCTGTTGCAGTCCGAGCAGGAGTACTTCAGCTAGCAGGCTGAGCTGTGAGTTCAGTAGTAGTTAGTTTTATTTCCTGCATTTATTTCCTGATGTGAGCCCGCATTATGGGACACGCTTTTCAGTTATTTGTATTGGATCATTTGCTTCCGCATTTATTTATTATTGACTCCTGTTATTCTGGATTATGGACATATTTTAGATAGTTTTATCTTATTCTTGATATCTCTACAGCCGTAATGTGACTGTGGATGGATACTTCCTACCCATAGGTAACATGGTTGGCTATGTCACGTGCCCAATCTAGCGTACTCTGGGAAGCGGGGCGTGACAACAAGTCTATCGGGCCCCTATCATAAAAATATGAGGGTCATCTACATACAACGTTTGAACAAGTTTGCCTATAAACCCAAGAGAGGTAAACTAAAAAGACTCCGAAATGAGTGAATAAACTACAAACTCTGAAATGAGTACGTAAACTAGAGACTCCGAAATGAGTGAATAAACTACAAACTCCGAAATGAGTACATAAACTACTTCGCATTAGGTCAAGACATCAAGAAACAGAAGAGTGGATGCGGATAAAAAAAACGTGTATTCTTTATTCAGGAATCAAAATGTTTGAAAGATACAATTTATAAAAACAAAGATACAATTCTGGCCTTTAAGAGGGTGGGGCTATTAATAAAGCGACGACTCGTTCATTCTCTTGCCGCAGCTCCTTCTCTCGCTTCACTATTGCGGCTAGTATTGCTTCAACTTGAACTTGTTGTTGCAAGTACGAAAATAGTTTCTTAGAAATTTCCTTCTTAGCAGCTTCGGAGTCCCGCATTCCTCGCTTAATAGAGTCAAGATCCCGCCTCAGCGCCACTCCTTCAGATATGCATCGTTGAAGATTTTTTAAGATAACTCGGAGCCGCGCGTCATTTGTTTTTACCTGGGCACGTAGTTGGTTTGATTCGCTAAAAGTCGTCTCATGCTCCTTCTACTTTAGGACCGGCTTCTGCTTGAAATATTGAATATAAGTGACACTTTGTTCGATCCATGCAACTAATTGAGCCTTCGAGGATAATGCCTCAGGCGTAAGACGTTTGCGCTTGATCTCATGGAGGCAAGCCTCGATTCGCTTACAGTAATCAACCCAGATGCTGACGAAATCTTCATTATAGAAAGTCACAAGAGTCGCCAATATGGGGTTGAATTTGTCCGCGAAGTCCGCAACAGAAGTGATAGCATCGACATTAAGGTCTTCAATAAACCCACTTAGCATGCGCCTGCTATTTTTTGCACCTCTAGAAGATTGATGTTTAGCGAAGGGCCCTACGGGCATAGAAATACGAGACTCAAAAGGAACCATAGCTGGTGTAGCTGCTACGGAATAAGACGCGTACAAAGAAGGGTCAGATTTCAGCCTAAAATAAAAAATGATGAATGAGATCTAACCTACCAATAGTTGAAAGTGGCAAATCGGGAAGCATAAAGGGCTCAGCTATTTCTTCGTCCTCTCCTTCGAGCCGTAAGACAGTGGTCAATACGGGAAAACCCTATTAAAAAAGGGTTACTCGTAGAAAGATGAAATAAAAAATAAAAGATATACTGATCAACGCTAGAAGGAGGGACGGATCCTGATTGAAAGGCGAAGTGCGAGGTTAACATTTAGCACAAATGGTTGAAAAGCACTTCTACAAGATTGCAATAATATACGGTAAGAAATTGATCTAAGGAGTAATATCAATACTGAAACGAGGAAATAAAAGATCTTTACCTTCCTTCGCTGAGCCCGAGAGAACTCGGGGGGGTGCAAAACAGATAGGTGGAACAGCAACGGTCATGGTGATGGCTGACGGGGGTTCTTCAATCAGCAGATCGCCAGGATTTACCGTGCCTATATCAGAAGTAAAAGAGATGTTGGCGAATGTGTTTAGCAGGATTAAGGGTCCAAAAGTGATAACACGAGAAATACCTGACGGTGCGGAAACCATAGTGGTATCTGGAGCGTCACTAGTTATAATAGCTTCCTCGATTTCCATCATGATCAGGAAGACAGATTCAACGTCTGCACCTTCGTCTCCCAAATCAATAAGGGTCGTCGTTATGCTAGCGTCATCCATAGATATTGGGGATCCACAAGGATAGGAAGTGGCAGCTGGAATAGTGTCAAACTCAAAATGAAAGCCCGACGCCCCAGAATCCCCAGACGCTGGCACCTCACCCACAGTATTGACACCCAAACTTGCCCTGATGTATCATTCAAGGAAAAATGTGTCATAATTCAAGAAAAACTGCTATGGAAAGAAACTTGGAAAAGTAAAGAATCCCTACTAGGTTTCATTAAAATAGCATGCACTGTCTCACCTTGAAGTTAACGCTCAGCCTCTTCATGAGCTGCAAGCGCAATCTGCCTATGAGCGGTTGACAAGGCAGAAGGAATGTCCTCCATAAAAACATCAGGGGGCCGCATATCACTCAAATCCGCACCTATGGCCAAGCTAGCCCGACACTCTCTCGCTACATGATTCCGACGCTTCTTCTCAGCTTTAGCTGTACGGAGAGATCTCTCCAGAACCAAAGACAGAGGAACGTCTTCATCTGAATTAGACTCAGCCTCCGGATCTGCTACAATGTCCGTCATCGGCTGCTTTAGCGACGCTTCCCATAGTGGTCCTGCGGTGGCCTCAACGGTAACCGGTAGCTCTGAAGGTTCCTTAGATACCATCGGGGGAATATCCTCTGCACCACCACCTAAAGATGGCACCGCACTCGGAACAACACAAGCTGCGATGGTTCCTGTAATAAAAAAAGGGGAGTCAGGGTATGGACAAAATGAGCTAAATATTTTAAAGGCGTCACAAAATGAATCATACCGAGGCCCATAGAAGCACGAAACCTCTCCTCTTCCTCAAATGTTTTGAGGGACGCCAAAAGAGCCTCTTCAGTAGAGATGCCTGTTAAGAAAGGAGTGTTAATAAAGCATAATCAACTCTAAAATATAGAAGATCGTATAAATGAGATATACCTGACACCACAAGAGAAGCAAACGTTGCTTGCTCGCAGGCCAATCGCTTAGAAGCCTCAATAGCAGCTTGAAGATTGGTACCTATGATAAGAGCTTTCACTTTACAGGCCTTTTGGGATGGCGAGTCCCGATTTCTGAGCTAATATCCGACTCAGGAGACACTGCAGCCATCACGTCACCAAAAGCACTTACATCCGGTCATAGCTTAGCCATTGACACCATTAGAAAAGCCCGAGGAACTATAACCGCGTCGCTCTCTCTCAAGGAAGGACGGACAACTGCTCGTCGTTTCAGTGGAACCGCGAGATTACTGACCGGGACGGAATCTTTGTGATCATGGAGCATCCGCCTTTCTTTTTTGATAATGGCGTCCGTCGGATGCTGATATCAGGCTATGTAGGTATTTGAGGCCTTTGGGATATGACTCAGCTCAGCAATCAGAAAATAAGATCTTGTGTTCAGCCGCATAAAATAGCGCACTACGTTGCGAACGCTTTCCTCTAAAGCAACCAGATTGAAAAGAAATGTTTTGAGAGGAACGCCTTGGTTATAGCCGGATTGCTGATCAAAGCGATGCGGGTTATACCTCATGAATAACACCGAGGCATTTTTCCTGAATACTAGGAAACCCGGCCATATGGAATACAGATGCGTGATGTGTTTGTTGCCCTTTGTTAAGGCGTAGTGTGCGGCAGCTGATTAGTCTTATCTGCTTGAGCATGTGATGAGATTGGATTAGGGTAGTCGTGCGACCTTGTTGGCCTTTGTCATGGATCATGCGGGTAGGTTTAATTAGTCATGAAATATATGGGTTGAACTTGACTAGCATCCTATGGTTTGTTGGCCTTTGTCAAGGTCATAGGAGACTAGGGGCAAAATATTATCGGGAATTTCAAGTGTTGAAATTTGCAATGAGATTGCATACCTTCTATGAGATAGTTGGATCCCGATACCCATTGCGAGTAAGAGTTACTCTTGGGAGAGTTTTGCACATTACAATTAGCCGATCAAGTAGGTGTCTAGAAAGGTGTTAATGGGGTTATTCCCCTGGGAAAACGAGGTTTATTTTAATTAGGTCCGCGCGAAAGCATAGGAAACCTCCCTCAAAGTACCGACACTGGCCTGGCCGAAAGATTTGCGAACTTGTAGGGTGTAATTAATCCCGGCTAGTCTTACCTTTTAGGGTTTGAGGGAAAATTTGATAAAAATAGTGGGAGCCATCCTAATTAGACAACATAATAACCAATCTGATCTTACAAGAGCATACGCTGAGTGTTTTCTTCTCTCTCTCTCCTGGTAGCGACCGTAACATGCCTTAATCAAGATAAAAATATGGATGTACTGACCGAACCTGCTTATTATACTGATCTATGGAACGTTGGTTCCGCTCTAACTTATAATTGTTATAAGTCCGAGCAGGAAATAGGAGAATATCCGGATTCCTACGCGACCCAATCGAGGAATAAGCATGTTGATGCATATTCTTCGGGTGTGTTCGTTACCAAGAATTGTTTCTAAGTATCCTCTACGTCCTAGGTATGACATACCGGATTAGGATCACACATATATAATCTGTTACATGGGATACAGAAAGGTAGAGAACTGTGATTGGCTGATATGTCTCTAAGTGTTAGAGAATGGTGCAATTGTTGCATCCAAATCAGTTGGCAAATATCACCTTATATTACCAAATGGTAAATACATTGATTCTGAACAAATGTTATTAGATACCGAACCTGATATACAACATTACATCAGATTCTTTATTAAGTTAAAGAAGGATATAATTTTGTATTGCTGGATAATATTGTGAACATTTTCCTTAATCAAGAGTTGATTGGATCAGGCACGTTCTGTAATGGCATATATGTTCTAAATCAAACCATAGTTCAAAGTATATATAACACACACAAGAAGAGTAGTTCAAAAATGAACAAATCCTTCTTGTGGTATTGTAGATTAGGTCATATCAATACGACACGTCTAGCTAAGTTACATAAGGATGAATATTTGAATCCGTTCGAATTCTCATCTTATGATACTTGCTTGTCTTGTCTCAAAGGTACAATGACCAAAACCCCGTTTACAAGAAACGGAGAAAGAGTTATTGAACTCTTGGGACTGATTCATGATGATGTATACGGTCCTATGTTTACAAATGCCAGGCTTGGTTCTTCGTACTTTATTATATTCACTGATCATCTCTTAAGATTCAGACATATGTTCCTGTTGAAATATAAGTCTGAAACTTTTGAGAAATTCAAGGAATATAAGCTTGAAGTTAAGAACCAGAGGGGTATGAGTATTAAAGTCCTTCGATGAGATCGAGGAGGCGAATACTTGTGTATGGAGTTCCTGGATTTTCTAAACGGAGAATGGGATTCTCTCTCAGCTTACTCCTTCGTATACACCACAGCACAACGGTGTATCGGGGCGGAGGTATCGCACCCTATAAGATATGGCACGCTCTATGACGAGTATTGCTGAGTTACCTATTTCCTTTTTGGTGTTATGCACTTGAGAAGCTGCATACCTATTGAATGGGGTTCCATCCAAATCAGTGCCTACCACACCATATGAGATATGGAATGGGAAGAGACCATCTCTTAAACGAGTTAAGATATGGAGTTTCCCGACCTATGTTGAAAAACAAAATTCGGACAAGCTCGAGGCAAGGTCAATTCTATAAGTTTGTTTGATATCCCGAACATTTGCGAGGGAATAACTTCTGCTACACTGAGGAGAAAAAGGTGTTTTGTTTCTCAGCATGCTACCATTTTAGAAAAGGAATTTCTTATGAAGAAATTAGTGGTTATGAGGTAGAACTGGAAGGAGTTCCAGCTGGACAAACTAACAGCTGATGATTTTTTGGAACCAAAGGATTCGATAGTCTCCAACGAATCTTAGCCTCTCCGTGAATCTGGTAGGGTTCCTCATCCACCTAAAAGATAATACGGTTTTCTCGGTGATGGTGGGAGAGAGGATTGCATCATGGTAGATGATGACCCAACTAAGTTCAGGCAAGCCATCACGAGTGGAGACTCTGTGAAGTGGCTAGATGCTGTGCGGTCAAAGATGGAATCCATGTACACCAACAAAGTATGACTTTGAATGTTGCACCTAAAGGGGTAAAACCCATCGGGAGCAAGTGGATCTTGAGAAGATTCTTGGTGTAGATGAAAAAGTTGAGACTTTCAAACCTATGCTTAAGTCCATCAGGATTAGAGCACGCATCGCGGAGTTGGAACATCTGTTTTGATGTGGCAGTCAAAGAGTTTGACTTCATCAAAAAGGTAGATGAACCTTGTATATACAAGAAGGTTGTAGAGAGTAAGGTTGTCTTCCACGTATTGTACGTAAATGGCATACTTTTGATAGGAAATGGTTTCCTATGCCACACTCGGTCAAGCTTCTCTTATCACGAGGATTCTCCATGAAAGATCTGGATGATACCTACTACATCTCGTGGATTATGATCTATGGTGATAGATCTAAATGGATGTTGGGAGTGTCCCAAATCCAGGTACATTAACACCATACTAAAGGGGTTTAGTATGGAAGATTCTAAGCGTGGTGGTTCGTCCACTTACTCAGGAATCACTCTCTCCAAAAAGATGTCTTCCAAGCCTGATTTGAAGAGAGCTCGCGTGTAAGGGATACCCTATGCTTCGGCAGTAGGCTCTATCATGTATGCGATGTTATGTACCGGACCAGATGTAGCTAACTCACCAGGTGTAGTGATTAGGAATCAATCGGATCTTGGGAGAATCACTGGATAGCTGTGTAGGACATTCTTAAGTACTTGAGAAACACTAAAGAAATGTTCTTAGTGTTTGGTAATGGTGAACTCCAGTGGGAGTCCTTTACCAATTCGAGCTCCCAGAGTGATAAGGTCGACTGAAAGTCAGTCTCGGGCTTTGTCTTTAGCCTCAGTGGAGGGACGGTATGTTGGAAGAGTTCCAAGCTATATACCATGGCAAACTAGACGATAAAGGCTGAATACATCGCTACCAACGATGCTACCAAAGTGGATGTCTGGATAATTCTTGTTCATGAGATGAACATGGTTCCTACCATTGAGCGTCTAATAACTGTTATTGTGACAACAATGGAGTTATGGTTTTGGCCTAGGAACGCCGGTCCCATCAGCCATCCAGACATATTCTGAGGATAGTATCACCTGATCAGGAAGATGGTTAATCTCTAAGGGATCGAGGTCAGGAGAGTTGACGCGAAGAATAACACGGCGGATCCACTCATAGAGGCCTTTCCCTAGAGAGACTTTTATGGAGCGTTGAGTATGAGATACTACAACAAATGGCCTTAGTGCAAGTGGGAGATTGTTAGTTATATGTATGCCTTATAGGCCATTATTATACATGTGATGTATATTATAGTGGATGCTTGGACATATATAGGGAGGACTTTCTTGCTCGACATGATAGTATGCTATCTGATTGCTCTTTATCTTAATATGTACACTTATTATCTCTCTATTACATATTGATAAAGCCCTTAGGATGAGTACTTGACTACCAGGATTATGATGCAGATCATACTAGTGGGGCATAGGTAGTCGGTAAGTACATCCTTCAATTGTTCATTGTCATGGGAGTATCGAGACAGGGCATCGATATTCCAGAGTAGACTAGCATATACGCTTCTCGACCCATATGATGGGCGATGGATGATCCCACATCCATTGGTGTTTGACATCAGAGATGGTATACGGGTGCTCGGTGGAGACTGGGTACACTGAACGGACTCGCTGAGAACTCGTAGATGGTATTATACCTATCGTCAGATAGCAGTTCTCTGGTGACACTGGTACAGGTTAGTCTGTCGATCCGAGATCATCATAGAGTCTTGTGTGATTCCCACTTTGCTTTGATTTCCACCTTACCACGTTCAAGGGATCGTACAAAACGGTGGTTTTTGGGTACAGTCCCGAGTCACATGGAGGCAATGAGCGATAGGAGGGGATTTCGTCTCTCCCGGTATTAGGGTTGATGTTGCGCTATGCTCGATTGGCTATAACAGGAAATCCCTGGCTAGAATTGCTGAGATTTACTGGTAAGTGTTATCAGTAGTTTCTCGAAGCATTATGGGCTACGCATCGACATAACTTATCAGGCTATTGGGGTCTGACATTTACCACCCCCCAGGATGAAATATGCGACATATCTGACGAAGAGACCGGACTGTACTGTAGTGTTACTGATTGGATTCGCAGGAGTATGAGCAGGCTTGCTTGTTGATCCTCTGATCGCTCAATACCCGGGTGGACGTTATGTTTAGCAGACCGCTGACGGCTTGTGGGTGACTGATATGATCACTACCTACTGCCGGCGTATTGACGAGTCTTTAGAGTCCTACACAGAGGTTTCCTGGTTCAGGCGAAACGAAGTAGGAGCACATATGTGATATGTGCGGGACCGAGATTAATAAGTGTATGTAATACCGTATTCTATTCTCACCGATTCCCAGTATACAGGCAGAGGACGCGACGAGACCGCTACGTATTTATTTTGAAGTAAACACGCAAAGCGTAGCTAAGCAATATAAGTATGCACAAGAGACAGTGATAATAGATGAACATCAACTTTATTTATTAACATTCTTTTTACAATACATTTGAAAAGTAAATAAATGGAATGGAAAGCAATGCCTAAATAGTGGCATAACAGAAATGGAAAATACAGAATGTAAATGTATACAAGTAACTAGAGCTCCGGGTCGAAGGCTAGCTGATCCAAGTCCTCGAAGGTGGGCTCGATCTCCTGAAGGTCCGAATCACCTGACAACATTCCAAAGAAAAAAAAGAGAACATCGTCAGCGAAAAAATCGCTCGGTAAGTCCCGTAAATAGATAAGAATGGAATAGACATAATAGAGAGTATACTGTTATAATGTTGTATTTAGTATTAACGTTGTTGTTTGTAATTTGGTATAGAAGAATGCCAGCGTATATGAGAGTAGTCCGACTATTCCGGAGACTAAGGTATACGGAGCACAAGGAACCGTTCAGCCACGGTACAACGGCAATTGAATTCAGCTTAGGTGTATTATGGTTACAGTGTCGTGCCACTTTTAACACTTTCTGTACCAATCTATCCCTTATAAACCCCGCGATGTCTTGATTGTATTGTTTGAATTGTATATTTTATATAGATGGATGACTTACCGAAACCATGATATCAGTAATGGAACGGATATAATGGATGATCATGTAAATGGAATATATACATGGTTCGGTTCAATCAATATAGATTGAACATATTGAATATATAGATTCATATTGAATTGTAGTTTATACTTGAATCATATTCAAGTAATATTTATTATATCGAGACTCGGTCTGAGTCAGACAATTAGAAAAGAAATTAAATCATGAATTATGTTTTGGTGCTATCGGTAACTGTTGCGCATGGACGGCAGGATTTGTCTTTTTCAAAGACAATTACCGTGTTGATAACACCGTTTATTAAGTTGTCTACCTTAAATAGGCATCACTCATATCTCCGACTCCCTGAGAATCAAGAGACTGGTCCCGCTTAAACCTATATTTACTAGGGTCCTTATTGTAATTTAGTATAACTTGAGGGGGTTTATGTAAAAATAATTTTGTATAATTTTCAAAATACTCCTCAAGTATTTTATTATCGTCTTTAGAGTTTTCATTGATGTATATTTTATCAATGTGACATTTCTAGTGAATAAAACCTAATTTCATAATATATGGTATTTATTTGTAATATTGGAATTGTATGGTATTTTCTTGTAAATGAGATATTTTTCTTGAATTTTGGAAATGTGGAATATTATAAATATTAAAAATAGATATTTTAATATTAATTACATATATATTTATTTATTAAAAATATAAGTTTTATTTATGATAGAAATCACATTTTCTAAAGAAAATTGTATTAAAATCTTTCGAGATCGTATGCTCCTTGCGGAGGTCTGCATCTCACTCTACTAGGCCCGAGAATGTGCGATAATCCGCACCATACTGAACGGGTTCTCCGAAATGGGTTGTAGAGGCACAATCACAAAGATTTGTTAAAATACATTTTTCGTATAAAAATGTTTTATAAGTTGAAGGAAGTTATATGTAAGGTCGTATTTTCCCAAATCTATGGTCCCAAATTCTATCGTGCTATATTAGATATGAGTGTTGTGAGGAGGTAGGTCATTACCTCGTGAACTATCTATAGGTATAATAAGGAATTATGATGGTTTATGTCGAAGCTAAATTATATGGTATTTTTCTGAAAAGTATAATAAGAGTTACAAAAATGATTAGTTTGGTGTGCAACTTGTTTTATTAAGTTTCTTAATGTTTATTAGTCAACATATAAGAGTATGGTTTTATTTCGTTAAGGAAAAGTGTAGTTTTTAAAGAAAACCGAATCGGAAGTCGGACTAACTCCGCTTCCGTCGGGTTTTAGTTTTGAATATTTTTAGAGTAGAAAAGAGGAAGAAGTAGGGAATTACTGGATGATTAGCTAGAGGAGAGGAAGAGGAAGAGGTAGGAGTTGTCGGTGCGTCGTTTCGTCGTCGGAAACTCCTCGGATTGCCGTCGGAAGTTCGTCGGAGCTTCGCACTTTTGCTAACTCCACTTGCACACAAAAGACTTGGGAATTTTCTTGAGAGTTTGGGAAGGGATTTGGGAGTGAGGAGGGGTGATTTGAGGCTAGTATTTATAAGAAAAATTAGGGTTTTAGGGTAGTGAAAGGGTGTATTAAAAATTTGTATTAAAATGGATTAAATGTGAGTATTATTGTGCTCTGTAAATCTGCAAGGAAAACAAATAATACTGGAGTTATGGGGGGAGTCCAAGAGTTGCCAGAGATAAAGAAAATTTAGGTTTTGGCCGAGTCAGGCCCGAGTCGACTTCTCGCCGGCCCGAGTCGCGAGTTGGGGCCTCGTATTGGGGACACGTGTCGGGGTCGGTTGGTCTTCTGCAGTGCACTCGTTTGTTTTATGTGTAACTCTTCAGTTTACGTGTTGTGCTCGTGTAGACTCTTGGGCTTCTAAAAGATTAAAAGAATTTTAAATAAAAATATTGTGGCTGATGGGATTTGAACTCTGGTGCTTTGGTTCAGCAGTGCAAGGTCTTACCAATAAGCTACAAGCTCCTTCTTGTTGTTCAAAAGTAAATCAAAATTTTATAGTACTCACAGGAATTATAAATACCCCAAGTATACATTAACTTTAAATGAATTTTATGTACACTAAAATTGGAGTTGTTACAGGACGGTTATATGTGATATAGCCGGGTAATCGGATCAAGTGTTGATTCGATAAGTTGATACATATGATATTAGTCGGTTATATATGATATAGCCGGATTATTAAATCAAGTGTTGATTTAATAATTTAATGTATAATTATATATTTGATATATTGATTTACATTAACTAATATTAGCTCACTTAAGCATTTCTTTTTCTCACTCATCTGTGCACTTAATATATATGTGATATATATTATTGTGTCATGCATGTTGCAGCATGCTATATGGGTGTATGAGACTCACACCATGCTTATAATAATGTAAGGTTTTATTTATTTAAAGTAAATCAAATTAGTTGGAAATTAGTCACATGGTTAAGCTTAGTGGAAGCTTGTAGAACCATTGACTTAGTCCACTAGTTTTGTTTTACATTAGATATTTATTAACCCAACCATTACCTTAAGCCATGGTTAAGTCTCTACAAGAGTTAGTATGAGATATTATCTCATCCATGGTTATTATTCTCACCACTTGATTCATTCTTCACTTTCTTCTCTCCATGATTGCTTTTCTCCATCTCCTTCCTCAAGCTCTCTAGCTTTTTGGGAGGTGAAGAAAATGAGTGAGAAAATAATTTCTAAAGTGAGAAAAATTCCTACTTCATCAAGCTCTTCTAGACTAGTCATTTAGATTGGGTTGTTTCTTCACTAGTTCATCACTTAGTGAAGAGGTAGCTTGAGTAGATTTCTCCTCGACGTAGATCATCTTCGGCCTCGAAAACTTCAAGTAAGCTTATTCCTTTCATCTTGTGGAGCCTTTCTAGAGTCCGAGAGCTCACTACTTGGAGCGAAGGGACTACTACACGGAGCTATTGAAGTGAAGGACCGGTTTACAAAGGTTGAATTTCTTGTTCACTAAGATGTAAAGATATTTACATACTTGTTCGTCTAATTCTCTAGTTAAGATTCTAGGTTAGGGTTCTTTAGCGCACCAATTTTTTAAAAATGGCATGGTTGATGCCTCCTGAAACCCAGCGGCGACCTTAGGGAACCCTGCATCCAGATCACAGATGAACATATTGGATATACTAGAAATTCCGTGTTTCGTTTAAGCATGTAACGAAAGACGGATTCCACGGTCGTGATGAATAGCCAAACCACATACCAGACCCCTACGGGTGAGGCAAACTAACCGCCAAATTCTCGAAATGAAGTAACCTCCCTCAATAAAATGAGTAGGCCACTCGGCACTTCAAGGAACCCAGTAGTTTGTGCACCCCACCTTGGGTCAATCCTAGGAGCCAAAACAGTAAAAGAAATAATACAACGGTGGCTACAAGCTCAACCCGGATGTGCCCCGAAAAATAATATTACATCAAATTACAATTTACATCGAATGAAAGAAACTCTCTTCTCACATCTCCCGACTATTCATCATCGACGATCCAATAAAGTTCATATACACAAACCAACAGATATGTGCAACCCCACGCTAACCGACATATAGCAATTAGCTGAAGTTTAAAAACACATATAAACAACAAAGAAGATCCAATTAGCCAAGAACTTTAGAATTTCAATCAAAATATATTTTCTGTGTCTACCCCAAGTGCAAACTAGCACACCAAAAAAATACTGGGTAGAAACCAAATATTCCAGAAAACAGAACACCAAAAATAAGAAACAACAGTGGAAAAATGAGTTGAATCGGCCTCGACTCGGCCGTGGATCCACGGCAAAGCCCACCGTTCCTCCGCGCTTCCACGTCCGTCTTGGCGATTCATTGGCTCATTTTTATAAAGTATTCTTAGAATACCTTGCACGTATTTTTCATACCTCTGAAATAATTTTTCTGGCAGTTTTAAAATTCGACAGAAAGCATGGTATTCGGTGTTTCTTTTTCGTGTTTTTCCGAAGATTGAAGTTCTAACACTTGACAACAAGCCAGTAAAGGTTTAGTAGGCTCTGATACCACTTTAAGTAGATGTCGTGTACCCCGCGGGTTAACGGGGAGGCGGAAAATGTAAAAAACGATCTTTACAAAGCTCGCAACACCGACTCGAACTCCAGGATCGATGCTAAACCCTGACTAGCAAGCTGTTATGAGGTTAAATACTTGGATAGAATGTTATACCTCAAGAATTCATGTCCTTTGGGTCTTCTTGTCTCTGTCCTCCTCCTCGTCATAGGCTCCAAGGATCGTAACGAATCGATGCTTCCTCGTCGGCCTCCTCGAGTCAAAGACGATCCACCCGAGAGTCTATAGTCTGGGATCTTACCTCAAATCCGAGGAAACTAGGCACCTTGTTCGCTACACTAGATGACCTAGGTGATGTAGAGATTGTAGATGGATTGGTTTATCTCTAATAGCCTTAGGTTTCTCAACTCATAAGACATGAAAGGCTAGAGGTAGAAGATGGTAAGCTTGAGGAAAAATAGTGAAGAGTTAGCATGAGAATGGAGAGTGTACTCTCTTATGAATTATGAACCATGAAAAAATGCAATAGAATAAATCTTATCACAAATCAAGCATGGTTCATGAGTCATCTTGGAGAGTCATGGCATGAAAACCCTCCATGTGTCACCAAAAGCCATGCTCCATATTACGCAAACCCCCACCTCATTTCCTCCACCTCATAATGTAATTAATCATTTAACCTAAATGGTTAATACAAAATATGAGGTGTCATCTTCTAGAAACATTCTTGAGTAAATTACGAGAATGCCCCTCATCCGTATATACATACCCGTATCCGTATTCCGAAAAATACGAATACAAAAGAGATAAAAACTATCCATCAGTATAATACTAGGATCCGGCTTAAACCAAAGCCCACTAGTATTATCTGTCCGAAGTATCATCCGTGCACAAGTACACGTATATGATCGAACCCTGTCGTAAAACCATACGACCTCTACATCTTTTGCCCGATGCAGGGAAACCCTCTGTGTGGGACTCTAAAGACTCGACACTACGCTGGCAGTGGGTTTAACCACAAGCCGTCAGCGGTACTAGCTGCACGTAACGGCTATCCAGGTATCTGTCAATAAAAAGGCCAATGAGCAAACTCATCCGAACTCCTACTGAGCCTATCTGTGACAATCTACGTACAGTCCGGTCTGCTCGTCTAAGAGTATCGCATATTAGGCCTAGGGGGCGGTGGCCGTCAGACCTCTAATAGCACAATAAGTCGTGTCGGAGTGTAGCCTAAAACACTCTGAGAAACTACTGGAGTACCTAAAAGTAAATCTTTCTTGCCTTGGCCAAGGACTTTGTGTAATGGCCTTCCGAACACGGCGCGATATCAACCCCCAATACCGGGAGAGACGGATCCTATCTAACCGCCACTGCCTCCAAGCGCTTCGGGACTGCACCCAACTACTACCTGTTTGTACGACTTCTTTGAGCCGTGGTAGGGTAGTAATCTAAGAACAGTGGGAACACACTCAAGGCGAAATAGTAGTGTCAAGTCAACAGACTATGTTGTACTCATGTCACCTGGGAACTGCTACCCGACGATAGGTATAATACACACTAGCAGTTCCCTACGAGTCCTGTCCAGTGTACTCATAACCCAATGAGCACCTGCATACTATCTTCAGTACGAAAAACTAATGG
This sequence comes from Agapanthus africanus, assembly GCA_030015575.1. Classification (NCBI taxonomy): domain Eukaryota; kingdom Viridiplantae; phylum Streptophyta; class Magnoliopsida; order Asparagales; family Amaryllidaceae; genus Agapanthus; species Agapanthus africanus. The sequence continues at coordinate 148,939 of JASDDO010000148.1, read as the reverse complement.
CTGTGGGACAGACTATCTCCCCTGCTGGGATGAGAAGCGTATACACTAGTCTACTCTGGAGTATCGATGCCCCGTCTCGATAATCCTACAACTAGGGACCTGAATAAGGATGTGCTTATAGACTACCCAGCCCACACTAGTGTGACTGCCATCACAATGCTGGTAGTCAAGCAAATATCCTAGAGGCTCTACCAATATGTATAAGTGATATGCAAAAACACATGCTCATATTGAGGTAGAAACAAACCAGGTAGCATACTACCATTTCGAGTAAGACTGTTACTATATCCGTGTATATCCTAAGCTTCCATTAAGTAATATACAAACCGGTATGATACAATAATGGCCTTTAGGGCATATATAACTAGCAGATACACACTCTACAACAATTTTCCCGTTAGAAAAAATTTCAAATGGAGCGCTGCCCAGCACCCCGCAAGGGGGGATGCTAGCCCCCTTGACCCCCAGCCTGCTATCCGGGTATCAAAACCCCCGTAAACTCTGCGAGGCCCCCGATATACCTAATACCCCTCAAAACACAACACATGCATACTGCACATTGAGTTCGCATGACCAGTTTGACCTGTCAATCGGAGGTTCCTTCGCTCCAAAGGCGAGGAGTAATTAACAGCAGCTTAGTCCGCAGCTGTCGGAGATTCGGATCTCCACAATCAATAAACCCCCGCCTAACCTAGGCAGGGAGAATCTGTAGTACACCTGACAAGCGACGCGTATTTCCATCTCAATGGGGTGACGAAAAACACCCAACAGATTTTGGCACGTCGGGTGGGACCTTTTATCTCCTCCCATATTTCGGGTTGGACGTTCATGCGAACTCAATCGACATACATATCAAAATTTATACTAAAATAATACTCTTTCATGAAGGATTTCAAGCGATCAATTCTCAACAATGGCTCCAAAGATGAACTCAGCTCTCAACACTGCTCCCATCTCCTACACGATGAAGATGGACGCAGGACGATCCTTCAGGCCAGTCTCGGGCGACAATGGGAGGAGCAGCCGCTACCATTTAGTTCTATTCTGTTCGTGCCAAATAACGCCATCTCACCTCCTCGAGCTCCAGTAACAGACAGACCGGCCTCGAATGGCAGGAGGCCAAATGTGGTGATCTCGAGGGCACCACTAACCAAACGCAAGTCGGTGTTTGAACGAATTTTCTTGACCCCAGCTGGAGGCAGGGCCATCAACACTAATAAAGAAACAAGGTATCTTGGGCAAGCTCTAGCGGTGCCACTGACAACTGCTCAATCGGGTATCTTCTCTAAGCTCCCCGTTAATCGAATCACGATGGCTTCCTGGATGACGGATGCCCGTCAAACCCTCAAAATCGAGGAGCTAAGACAGAAAATGCTCAGATACAGAGCCAACAAAAGGGCTAGGGCTTCTGCTAGGCTGAACTTCATGAGGTTCCAAGAACAGGGCTACCCCGAAACAACAGCAAAATCGACTGTGAAGCTCGCTAACTCTTTTGAACCACTGAAATTGGTTCAGAAGAATGCCATGACCGCTAGAGTCTAGAAAGCTGCGATCCGGACAGCACCTCCCAAGGACCCAGTCAGACTAACCGTCTTCAGTCTCTTGTCCTTTCCAGAAGAGGAAGGGCCACGATGATGGTCCGAAAAATCAGCCGCTAAAGATAAATAGATGGCTGGATATCTAGTCCACACTATCTATATGGTGGGCACGCGTAGCAAGAGCAAGGACGGGGCCACCACATCTCAAATCAAATCTGGTGTGAATATGGCTGCCACTTCTCAAGACCAGCCTTCTCTGGAAGGTAATGAAAACCCTTCCAGTGAGGTTGATAAGCAGAGGGATCCCTAGTTCAGGAAGAGTCAGGCTCAGAAAGCGAAGAGGGGCAAATCTTCCATCCCAAGACTGCAGAGCAGCAACTTCTCCAAGAGCTCCAAAAGCAGCTCAGAAACAAAGACAAGGAAATGGCCAAACTCTACTCAAAGATTGACGACTTGATAAACGTCTTCTTACGGCTCACGGCCCAAGTTGCTTCTCAGCCGCCCAATCAAGCGTAAGGCTCTGCTCATAAACCGGGAAACGGTGTCCCAAGGCAGCCGACGCCTATTTCCTCAAATCCAAAGGTGGGCGAGCTGCATGAAAGTTGGCCGCATCCTATCTCAGAAAATATCTTGACTACCGATGACAGCAACCCGCTAACGCAGGATAAAATCATAGATTTGGTCGCCAACAAAGTCAAAATATTAGTAGCCGAAGCCGTAGCGCAAAAAGATATCAGTAGTAGTGGGAGACCATATCCTGCTCGGTATGATCTGGTAGAGTTTTCTGGTGGCTATGTCATGCCCAAGTTCGGAAGATTTGATGGGACGGGAAATGCGAATCAGCACATCGCCCATTTTAAAGCATCATGCGGGAATACTGGGAGCAATGATGCGCTTCTCCTCTTCCAGTTCGTTAATAACTTAACCGATGTCATATTGGACTGGTACGCGAGCATACCGGATGGCTCCGTTACTACTTTCGTCCAAATGGAATCTCTGTTCTGACAAAAGTTTATGAGTGTCAGCTATAAGATCACTATTGCCGACCTCGTAAACACCAAGCCAAAAAACAATGAAAGCTGCACGGATTTTATAACCCGATGACTTAATCTCTCTGTCAAATATGAACCGCCGATAGAGCAGGACCAATATGTCAGCCTCCTCGTTAAAAATCTCAACAATTGGATGGCCCCGTTTCTATGAACTGCGGGTCTTAAAACATTCCAAGAGCTGACCAGGAAAGTTCAGATGTTGGAGCGCTCAAAGAAGGAGTCCTCCTCTGATTCCCAAAATAACAATAGGTCCTGGAGAAACCGAAAGGACGATAATCACAAAAGTGGAAATTCCAATGATGTTGAATCTTTTAACTCTTCGGCTAACCGAAATAAGAGAGGGATGAGCGGGCCTAATGCCAACCGGCCTCGGAAACCTGTGTTCGGAGAGGGAGGAGAATCTCTACTAAAAAAGAAGCTGGATAAGGTCTATTCCTTCAAAAGGGAAAAAGTCCGTAAAATATTCAAGGATGCCATAAGAAACGGTCTACAATTGCCAGAATCAAAAAGACCTCAAGAAGCGAATATGACCGACGACCCTAAATATTTCCCCTATCACAGAGTGATAGGTCATGCCATTGAGGACTGCTTTATCTTTAAAGATTAGGTCGAAAAGCAATACAGGGCAGGAGAGATAGAACTGTCTAAAGGCGTGTTAGCAAACAGTCAAACTGCGACCGCCAATTTCATACAAAAGGAGACCGAAGTCCTTCGGGAACCTGATTCTCTCAGACATCTGGCTTTCCCTGAAAAGAGTAGACCAAGGCAACAAGCTAAGAGCCAAACGAGCAATATTGCCAATGAAGAAGCGGTAGATGGGTAGACAACCTATACGGTCTACATGATGGTGCACAGAGGAACAAGTCCTCCTACGCCTTATAGGCATGACGATGACGTGGTTGTTTCCATCCAACACCGGCTCGGTCTAGATGACGGAAAGCCTGCTTATGAAATTAAGCCAAAGGAGCCCATGGTTCCTGCAGAATCGAGCCCAGGCTCCAATAGATGACCACCACGTCGTTAAACTGGGAACAATCGACCACCATGTCGTTAAACTGGGAACAATTGACCTCTAAGTCAATAAACTGGGGATGAAAAATGTGTAAATAAATATTAAAAAAAGAGTTGAAATGATGGGGCAACTCGCAATAAAAATCAGCGAGTAAAATAAAATTAAAAATAAATAGCCGAAATGATGGGGCAACCGCGAATGAATAGCCGAAATGATAAGGCAATCGCGATCTTCGCGATAAGAAAAGCTGAAATGATAGAGCAATCGCGGTAAAAAAAACCTCCAAAGACGAATGATGAGTCGCTCATGGTACTATATTCCAGTGCAGCGATGCAGACGCCGACCAAAATCCAAATCCCCAAATGGCGAATGATGAGTCGCTCCTGGCACCATATTCCAGTGCAACGATGCAGACGCCAACCAAAATTTCAAATCTCTGAATGTCCCAACGGCGAATGATGAGTCGCTCCTGGTACCATATTCTAGTGCAGCGATGCAAACGCCAAACAAAATTTCAAATCTCTGAATATCCCAACGGCGAATGATGAGTCACTCCTGGTACCATATTCTAGTGCAGTGATGCAGACACCAATAAAGTCCCAAAATTCTCCCAGACCTACGGTTGGTCCCGAACTGACTACCGTACACAATCTATGGGCTCAAATAATTCTCATCATACCCATGCCCTACCACAATCACCAGTCACGCAGCCGGTCTCTGCCCTTGGAACTATGCTCCGTTTGGGAAGACCCACTCATGTGTCCTCACGATACATGAGGAGAACAAACTTACGAGATCCTCTTGACTCGTAAGAAAACACCTTCGTGGGATCCTTACGACTCACAAAGGAAAAACACACTTGGGAGTCCCCACGACTCCTAAGGAGAAAGTACACCTACGAGATCCTTTCGACTCGTAGGGAGAAAATACTTTTATGGGACCCTTACGGCTCATAAAATTGAAAAGTCTTAGGTGATAGGGACCTAAACCTGTTTCCTAAGCCATCCCTCCCCAACAGGCAAAGGCAAATGATGAATGACCTTTAAGTTATTAACGATGATGCCGACCCCAACCCTAAAATTCCAAACTTTTGATCCAATTGACCCCTAAATCTTTAAACTGGGAACAAATGACCTCTAAGTTATTAAACTGGGAACATATGACCCCTAAGTCATTAAACTGGGAAAGAGGAAAATCCCCTCATAGCAGATGATGATCCGCTCCCGGTATCATATTCCAATGTAGAGGTGCTGATGCCAAACCAAAATCCACAAATTCTCTCATGGAAAATGATGATTCGCTCCTGGTACCATATTCCAGTGTAGTGATGCTGATGTCAACCCAAATCATATCAAGTCAGCAAGACAACCAACGACCTCCCTGGCGAAATCAAGCTCCACCTCGGAAATAAGTCGAATCTCAACACCGCAGAAAACAGAGCAAGTCAACTTCAACCGCTGACACCGCAAAAAGCGGAGTAAGTCAAATCCAATCCCTGACACCGCAAGAAGCGGAGCAAGTCAAATCAAGCTCCGACCGTCCAAGTCGCAAAAAGGGCAGTACCGACCGTCCAAGTGGCAAAAAGGGCAGCAATGACCTCCCCGTCGTAATTATGCTTCAACTCGGAATCAAGTCAACCAATGACCTCCCCGTCAGAATTATGCTCCGTCTCGAAATCAAGTCAACCAATGACCTCCCCATCGAAATTATGCTCCGTCTCGGAATCAAGTCAACCAATGACCTCCCCGTCGGAATTATGCTCCGTCTCGGAATCAAGTCAACCAATGCCTCCCCGTCGGAATTATGCTCCGACTCGGAATCAGGTCAACCAACAACCTCTGCGGTGGAATCATGCTTCGTCTCAGAGTGTACCCCATGTCGAAATCATGCTTCACCTCGGAGTACCTACTTTCCCCATCGGAATTATGCTTCGCCTGGGAATTGACCCCTGCGTCGGAATCATGCTTCGTCTCAGAGTGTACCCCATGTTGAAATCATGCTTCACCTCGGAGTATCTACCTTCCCTGTTGGAATTATGCTTCGACTCAGAATCAACCTCTGCATCGGAGCCATACTTCGTTCAGAATGTCTGCCCAGTGCCAAAACTAAACTTCGTCTCAGGATACACCTGTCCCGTGTCGGAATTATGCTCCGATCCCCGGAATTATACTCCGGTCCCCGGAATTATAATCCGCTCTCCGGAATTATGCTCTGATCCCTGGAATTATGCTCCGCGCTTCGAAATTATGCTCCAATCCCTGGAATTATGCTCTGCTCTTCGAAATGATGCTCTAATCCCGGAATTATGCTTTGATCCTCAGAATTATTCTCCGATCCCCGGAATTATGCTCCCGGAATGATGCTCCGCCTCCAGAATGATGTTCCACCTCGAAATCCAACTCCAAGATCCAACAATTTCATGCACACAACTCATATATGTGGTGTGCATTTATTGATGGGGGCACTTGTTTACCTCCAAAAATTGAGACGAACCGGGATGGGTTGTCTTACCTGAATTTAGGGGCAGATGCTATTTGGATTTATCCGTCCACCTCTCCGAAGATGCCAAGTTGATTTATGGCACCGTATATCGGAGGTTTGGATGGATGCGGCCGTTGTAGCATGACTTCGTCTGATTCCCCCTCATTTGCGAGGGGTTTTTTTATTGTGGGGACGCTCTACCCTGCAGGCGTAAGCCCCTGCAGTTAATTATATTACCGCATCGCGATAACCACTTTCTCCTGCTCCGGAAGTTCACCTCGTGTCGTGTGTGTTTTTATTTGTTTTGGTTGCCCATGGATTGTATACGGAGACTAATTTATGTTGTCGCCCATAGGGCATGGATTAGTCCAAATCCGTATATCTTAGATTTAGGGTTTTTATTTAAGGACCGTTAATCTATTTTAGGATTAAGATCGACTTAAACGTATATGAGCAATTAGGGGCTCGGTTGATTTTTTGTTAAGGATACGTTAGTCCAATTTGAGACTAAGATCTACTTAATAAGGTTTTAGGATCATTTTTGTTTCAGATCCAATAAGAGAGCATTTGGGCTCTGTTTTCTTAGTTTATGGATATTTCGGTCCATTGTTGCCATTTTTGAGGCAGCGGTTAGTTTAAGGACATCTCGGTCCGTTGGGGTAAGGTTTTAGTTTAAGGACGTCTCGGTCCGTTGATCACCATTTTGGAGGTGATGTTTAGTTTAAGGATGTATCGGTCCGTTGATCACTATTTTAGAGGTGAGATTTTAGTTTAAGAACGTCTCGGTCCGTTGATCACTATTTTGGAGGTTAGATTTTAGTTTAAGGACGTCTCTCACCATTTTGGAGGTGAGATTTTAGTTTAAGGACGTCTCGGTCCGTTGTCCATCTTACGCGCACATGTATTTGTTACGTGACGGGATGAACGACGATGATATAGGATGTACCCAGTTTGGGGTGCGGTCTGATTTGAAGTGTACACATCAGTGCACCAAAAAGCTATTGGTTGTTGGGACCCGCCACCTTTCTGAAGACGTTGAGGAATTACAACGACATCGATCAGAGGTGTGGAAAGATATACCCTTGAACCAATTCCCGTATTTGAGGGGAAAAGGAGTTAGTGGTAAACTAAGATTTCCTCGGGAGGATGTGCGATGAGTATTGTTTTGGATATCTTCAGTTAGAATATCAATAGTCATATTTGAGACTAAGATCAATTTGGGAAAACATGAGCACAAATGCTCGGTCGATTTGGAGATCAAAGAAGTTTTGACCTCGGGAAGACTTAGCCAATTTGTGACTAGGTTTGGGTCATCATATTTACCCCTGTAGTGCTAAGCACTAGTAAATGTAGTACGCATGCGTATCCCGCGTGAGGCATTAGACCAGTGTTAAACATTGAACTTTGGAGGCGCTTACGTGTGAATCACGTGAGATGTCCCAAAGTGGGCGCTGTTCTTTAGGTTTTATTCCCTTTTTGCATATAAGTGCTAAGCACTTGGTTCTCATGGCGCTCACGTGTGAACACATGAGGCGCCGCAAAGTTGGGTACTGCTTTTTGGGTTTTATCCTCTCCTTTTTTATATAAGTGCTAAGCACTTGATTGGAGATCGCGTGCAAAACACGTGACCGTCCTAGGATGCACTTCTTGTTCTTCTTTTAAGCGCTTGCGTGGGAAACACGTGCGGTCCTCGTTATAGTGTTTAAACACTAATGAATCATTGGTCTTTCCTTCAGAGTGTTTGGAGATTTTGATCTCATGTTAATGACCATAGGATTTGGAGGATCTCATGTCTCTTGTTTTGTCAGAATTAAATTCTTTTTATAGGGTTAAACCCTAGTTTTCATGTGCTTTGTAAGAATCAAATTCTTTGAACTCAATTCTTTCCCTTAGGTTTTGAATCTGCGTGACAGAATCTCCCCGATGAGAATTAAATTCTCAACTTGTGGGGAGATCTGTTTCTGCAGATCTCAACCAGAGGAAGAACTAAGTTCTTGCATGAAGGGTTAAACCCTTAGAGAGGCAAAAGAGAGAGAAGATGATCTCTGGGTTTTGTTTTCTTTTTACCTAGGGTTTTAATGAAACAAGTCTTCTTCTGTGAGAATTAAATTTTCTGTTTCTTTTGAAGCTCTTCTCTCTTTTTTTTTAAAGCTGACGAGGGGGTTCCTTTTTGTTCACTCTCTCCCTCCCGAGACTTGAAGTCTTTGGTTCTTTATATAGTGGAGAGAAGATTGTTTAATTCTGAGAAAATCTCTCATTGAGAGATTCTAATTGATTTAATTGGTTTCAGAATTGATTTAGGGAATTTTGTCCATCATTGGATCTTTGATCCAAGGGTTTTTGTTTTACAGAACATATTTTTATTGTTTTTAACAAGATCGGGGAAACATTTTCCCATATGCTGAATCTTATTTTGTTAAAATAGTAAATTTTAATCATCATTGCAATTTTAATCCAAGGGTGCTCGGTTTAACAGAGCACAATCTTTCTTTGTTTAGAAAGATATGGAAAATATTTTCCATCTCATAGGATCTGTGATCCACCAACTTTCTGTTTAACAGAGAATTTCCCTCCTCATTAGAAAGTTCGATGTTTAATCACCATTAGATCTTTGATCCAACAATCCCTTGTTGAGTAGAATTTAATTCTTCGTAGGGGGTACCTTCACGTGTTTTAGTTTGTCAGCTATTTAATTGCAACGTCTATATGCTTTGTATATAGGCGTTCACGTGTTTAACACGCGAGGCTTATTTAGCCGATCAGTTGTTTGATTTGCAGCCCCTATATGTATTGCATATAGGCGCTTACGTGTTTAACACATGAGTCGTATTTTTCCTATAGTTTGATTGCAGCACCTATATGCTTTGCATATAGGCGCTCACGTGTTTAAGACGTGAGGCTTGTTAAGCCAGTCAGTTTGATTGCAGCACCTATATACTTTGCACATAGGCGCTCACGTGTTTAACATATGAGGCTTGTTAAGCCTGTCAGTTGTTTGATTTGCAGTGTCTATATGTATTGCATATAGGTGCTCACGTGTTTAACACGTGAGGCTTATTTAGCCTATAGTTGTTTGATTTGCAGTGCCTATACGCATTGCATATAGGCACTCACGTGTTTAACACGTGAGACTTGAACAGTATGGAACTTTCCATCTTCTCTTTTTTTTATAAGGGAACAAATTCCCCCCAGCATTGCTCTCACGTGGCTTGCACGTGAGTGCAACGCTGTCTGCCTCTACAACCGCTGGATTGCCTAGGGGAACGGGGAGATGAACCACTCCCCATCACGTCTTATAACTGAAAGGGCTTGGCTCTTGAAAGGGCCACTGTTACTTCGTCTTCTTCTTTAGTCCTCTCTTGAGAATTTAATTCTCCTTTCAGAGCTTAGTTCTCTACCCATTGAAATTTCAGAGTTAAACTCTGTCAGAAAGAACTTTTTTAGGTAAAGATCTTAAACGACATTTTTCTCTTAGGAACAAGAAAACCTTTTCTTTAATTCTTTTTTCTGGATTTTAAATCCACCATAAGAGCTTTACTCTCTTCTGGAACCTATCACTTAAAGATCCAAAAAGACATAATCTTTGAGTAGTAAACCACAATGTCTTTCATGATCGGGCATTTCTTTTCTGATCTTTAAGGATCTATGGAATTTTAATTCTATTTTTTGTTTCTCCATCATGGGGGTTTCTGGAATTTAATTCCACTACTTAAAAGGAATTTAATTCCTCATCAAAGAGCTTAGTTCTGAAAGATCAAGAAGGCCCTTCGGGAATTTCATTCCCTGATGTTCTTGAGAATATTTTCATAGGGTTTTGCCCTTATTTGCACAAATTTAAATTTGTTGGGTATTTTAACAGAATTCATTTTTCTTAGAGTTTGTTTAAACTCCAGTGTCTATTTAATCAGAATCCGTTTTGATTCTCACAATGATTATCTTGTCTCATCATTGGTAAGCCGCCATATTGATTTTGTGGGGTCCATTAGTTTTGCAGCCAATGGTCCCGTGAAACAAACATCACGTTTTTTTAATTTTATATTATTTTATTATCATTTTTTATTGTTATATTTTTTTAAAATGGTTTTTCTTCTTTCCCTTCTTATTTCAGGAACGATGGCCTCACTTCTTGACTTCCCTTACACTCACTCAGAAGTCGCTTTTCCGCAGTAGCCATCATACGAGAAAGTTATGGCGATGATTAGGACACATGACAAGAAACGTACGAGTCTTCTCTTATGGGGGGTTTAGTATGATCATATCATCAGGAGCCGCCGTAGCTTTACCTGTGAAGTGCTAACAGAACCCATCTTCCCGATCTCATTGATGGAATTCCCACGGACTGCTTATGCGGTGGAGGCGACTAATTGGACTCCCACGGGCCGGCTCGAGCCGTTAACAACCGGGATACCCAACCAGCTATTGATATTTTAGGGCGCCACATATGTCAAGATGAAGCTCGACCCTGGGGGCAGTTGTATAAGGTAGGCGTTACCCCGCGCCATCCAGCGGGGTATCTTTCTTGGGCTCGATACATTCTCTCTGCCCAATGCGCACAGCTGCAAAAGGCTGGCTTGTACCAAGCAATGTATGCGTCGTTATTTTTCTATCACGTCCCTCACGTCTGGTGGGTCAAGGCTTTCTTGAACCAATGGAATTTTCCTACAAACATATTCTTGCTAGGGGATTGTGAAGTCTCGATTTCATTGGAAGAGTTTCGTGAAATCTAAGGGTTGCCGATTAGAGGAGAGCATTACGAAGAGTTACTGCCTCCTGATGAGTACATCTTTGCTATGATGCCTGCTATGCTTGACGGTCTAACGACTGAGAATGTCGTTCACCACAAGTTCTTGAGTCTAATCAAGGCCCTGGGTATTTTTGAAAAGTTGTTCGTGACATCGGAAGGGCAAGGTGTCACTTTTGACGCTTTCATTGCTTGCTTTCTCCGTGAGGATGTCTTATCCAAGAAGTCTCCAAAATTCGCGAAAATTGAAGATCCCTTTGGATTCGGGTTGAAGAAACTGTCGGCCAAAGAAGAAGACCTGCTGCAGTTTTATATTCCAAACTCGTCGGCCATGGCTTTTGATGCGATCGTGGCCCCGGTATGGACGAAGAAATTTTCTTCGTCGGCTTTATCAGTCTTTGGCTCAGCTGGTTTGCCATGCTGATGCATCGCCCCTTTATGAGAGCCTTCGTTTTTTATCCTGCTCATCGCATAGCTAGAGGAGCACGATTAGTTGTTGGCATCGCGGGGTTGTTGCATCTATATCATGGGTTAAGCGTTGCCGCTAATACTTCGAACCCGGGTGCGAATACCGTGAATTTCTCCCTCCACTACATCATGTCATGGATCGAGATGCATGTGTTTGGAGCGTTTGCTGCACACCAGCGACTCGATTTTTATGAATCATATACTTTCCTGCGGATCATGAGGTTGGTTGATGCTTCCGTTCCCGATCCGACCTAGTTAGGGGCTCTCCGCGTACTGCTGAATCCGTACTCAAATGAAGACCGAATGGTTTTCAGCGATCGAGTCCTTTCCGCTCCAGCGGGGTCCGTTCAGCAATTGTTTGATTTGTCAAAGGGTGGGGTTCTGACTTTAAAGCCTAAGGAGATTATGCATCTATACTCGATCAGGCCAGGTTATTTGGTGTTCCGCCAGAATGATGCTACTCTCTTCATGCGGTATAATCCGCATCGCTTAGTCCAGCAGTTAGGCTACAACTAGGGCATTCCTCTAGAGACATTTTTAGTTGAGCATGCCCTCTCCCTGGAGGTTACTCGCGATGTCATTCACCATTTCATGCGGTTAAACACTGGCTCCCTCTTCATGATCCTGGAGCCCGACTATCTTCCGAGGCCTGTGGGGTCTTTTAAGGGTTGGTATCGCCATCGGGTCAGCCCCGTCATTGCAGAGGAGAGACAAGTGCTTTTCAAGTGTAGAGCTCCTATTCTGGCTCAGGTCACCAGCTCCCTATTATGGCCGCGGTCGGTGGTTCGCCCTCCTCTGAGGGATAGCGGTTCGGTGCTTATCCCTAAAGTCGCAGAAATAGAATCAGTCCCTCGCACTGCTGGTATGCCGGTGCGTACTAGAGCCCAAGCAGAAGTTTATGATAAAGCACCTACGGTGGTGTCACCAAAAGGTGATATTGAAGGCGAAGTTGGGCAACGCCACGCCAAAGCACCAAGGGGGAAGAAGCGCTCCTCCGCTAGCGTTAGCACAAGCTCTAAAAGGAGAAAGAAATCGGTCACCGGCCTACTCGACACTTTGCTTGAATCCGAGCTCTTTATTCAGGACGAGCCGGTATCTATGCAGGAGTCGAACGACGGTCTTTTCTTTCCTGGTTCATCTACCGAGGAGGCCGCGCAATTGGCCGAGGCTTTAAGGCGCTCACAAGACGAGACTGAAAATGTGCGCGTCCCGAAGAAAGCCTTCCCCCCGTTGTATTCTATGATATTGACCCATCATTATGGAGGGTACACATGGGTCCTCTGTTAATGGAAGAAGAACGGGCTCTCAAACAGCCCATCTTGGCTGTTTCTGAAGATGAGCTTGCACTGAAAACGGGTAGCCATTCACTTGCGATTGAAACCTGGCGAGCGCATTTGATCAGAAAAGAACAACGGCTCAAAAAAGCTATACTTCAGGCTTCTTAGCGTATTGGTAAGCGCATTTTTTGTGTCTTTCTTTTGGCGAGTAATTTGTATTGCTTTCACGTCTCCTTATTTTTGCAAAAACTTTGCAGGGACTTCTGCAGCGGAAGTTGGTTTGAGCCCAGATCGAGCCATGGATGCAGATTCTACAAATATCTCCCGGGATGCATCGGAGGGTGCAGAGAAGATTACTGAAGTTTCTACCCTTGCTGTGGAGCTCCCGGTGGTGGCTTGTGTCCCTTTCGCGTCTACTCCTCCGGCAAAGGTCGTCTCGTCGGCTATAGATCCCATGGATATCTGTAGTGACACACCGGAGGGTGTAGAAGAGATGGCTGAAACTGTTAAGCCCGCCTCGGGGCCTTCCGCGGTGGCTTTCATCCCCTTATTGGAGGATGCCATGTCGGCTATAAATTTCACACATATCCTCAGTGATGCACTTGAGGGTGTAGAGGAGGCTGCCGAAGCTGCCATCCCTCCAGCTCAGGGCAGGCGAAGCATCGAAGGTAATCTTCTATATATACACATTTTGTTTAACGATCCCTTCGTTATCTGAACTTTTCTTTTCCACAGAATTGCGGGAGCTAGCGGCTTCCATTGTGGATCTTTCCCTGAGAAAAACCTTCCAGCGATTGCTTGACATGGCGGCCCCACAAGCGATATCTCCACAAAGAATAGTACTCTCTTCCGGCCAAGGTCGGTATTCTTTCACCCTTTTTGTTTTATATTTTTATCATGATGCTGATATGCCCTTCATTTTAAACCACGGTTCTGGAAGCCGAAGACGAAGTCGGGATTCTTGATGGACCTATAGATCTCTCAAGCCTGCCATGCATGACTGTGGGTAAGTGACATTTTATTTCTGGCTTCATTTTGCTTACTCTGTATTCAAAAATTTAACTGACCGCACATATATCTTCATAGCTTTTCCAGCCCTGACCCCATTAGAGTCTCGGATCCCTATGCCACTAGGTCCTTACGCCCAACACACATCTGAGAGGATGGAGAGACAGAGCGTTTATTCCCTGGCGGATCTCATCGAAGATCTTCGCGCGGGTACTTCTGTCGCGGCCGAAGAATTCGCTGCTAAAGCCAACGCTTCATTATCTGTTCTTGCCACTTATCATGATGAGACATTGGTGCGCACCTGGGTTGAGTATTGCCGCAAAGTGGAGGCATGTTTACATAGGATTGAATGCATAGGCCTTCCCTCCGACCTCTTGTCTTTAAAAGCAAGCCTGTGTGGATGGGTCGAATGATGTGCAGCCAATATCCAGTCATGCGAGAAGAGGATCAACCGGAAGTTTTCGGCGAGAGAGTTGGCTTCAAAAGCTTTAGGGGAACTTCAAGTTCATCTCCCTGCCAAGACCACCCATGCATATGAAATTTGGCAGGTGCTTCAAGAGGCCATCACAGAAGTGGTGGCTCTTGATAAAGCCGTTATTTTTACCCATGGGATGGTTGAAGCCCACAAAGTCGCCGAGAAAAAGCTTGAAAGTCTGTTCTCTTCATACCAGAGTCAACAGGCACAGGTAGGGACTCGTCTTGCGGCACTAATAGAGCTCAAAGCAGAAGTCCAACGGAAAAATGACGAACTTGCCGGCTTATTGAACCGTCTGCAGGCTTAGACAATTTTGTCGCTGTATACTCTCCTCCTTTTTTTTACTTGTATTCATTTTGATTCATAAATAAGAGTATCTTGTATTCATTTTGATTCATGAATAAGAATATCTTGTATTCATTTTGATTCATGAATAAAAGACATATTTCATTTCATACTGGCACTTTTATTTCCTTTGATGTCTTGACTTGGCATAAAGTAGTTTATATACTCATTTTGGAGTTCGTAGTTTATTCACTCATTTCGGAGTCTCTAGTTTATGGACTCATTTCGGAGTTTATTCAGTTTACCTCCCTTGGGTTTATAGGCAAATGTCATAGATAACCCCTGCTCTTTGCGACAGAGGTCCGTTAGGCTTTGTGATACTAGGTTTTAGTCCGTGGTACTGTCGCGTTGGCCGATGCATTCCACGATATGCAGAATTTACGTTGCTATCCGAGTAGCCCCAGACTGTCGTGTCTCTGATCCCTTCGGGGGTTGGACAAGACGTCTTAAAGTAGTCTTCTTAGGCAGTTTGACCATCAGAAGAGAAAGTGTTAGGAATTTTGCCATGCCGCTTTTTACTTGAGATTAGGCTCAGTTTGGGAGCCCCGATGATTCATAATCACTCCACACTGGTGTGGGATGATCTCCGATAGTTTTTTGAGTTTTATTTGAGTTACCGTCAAGACCCTGAAGCTAGGAATTTTGTCTTCGCTTCCTTTTGATTTGGTTATTTTGGAGCCTTTGATGACATTGTGTCTGCTGTAACGAAAAGAATGTCGGGATAGTCTTTAGGTTATTTTGTGAACCGTTAATACTTGGAGCTAGGAATTTTGCCATGGCTCCGTTCTGTTTCGACCCTGGGGTCTTTTGTTGACCTTGCATCTGCATCCTGCTGGAGTGAGAGGGAACGCCGTTGTTGACGTTGCGTCTGCTGTAACAAGACGATTGTTGAGGTAGTCTTTAGGTTGTTTGGTGAACCGTCAAGATTTGGAGCTAGGAATTTTTCCATGGCTCCGTTCTATTTCGACCCTGAGGTCTTTTGTTGACGTCGCATCTGCATCTTGCTGGAGTGAGAGGGAACGCCGTTGTTGGCATTGCGTCTGCTATAACGAGACGAATGTTAAGGTAGTTTTTAGGTTGTTTTGTGAACCGTCAAGACTTGGCTCTCCCTTTGATGGAGCCTGGTTGGAAAATATAGTTCCCTTCTTCATTTGTGCCCATGGATTGTATACAGGGGTCGGTGTAGACTCACCTACAGGGCAAAAGTTTCATCATTTTTTTTCTTTTCCGCGATACTCTATCATTTCAGCTTTTTATATCGGGAAAGTCGTGATTGCCCAATCATTTTGGCTTTTTATCGCGGTACTCAATCATTTCGGCTATTCTTTTTTTTTACTCGCTGCTTTTTATTACGAGTTGCCCAAACATTTCGGCTATTTTTACATGCATATATTTTGTTCGCTGATTTTTATTGCGAGTTGCCCCATCATTTCGGCTATTTCATATGCATTTTTTTCGCTCGCTGATTTTTATTGGGAGTTGCCCAAATATTTCGGCTATTTCAAATGCATATTTTTTTTGCTCGCTGATTTTTATTGCGAGTTGCCCCATCATTTCGGCTATTTTTATATGCATTTTTCGCCCGCTGATTTTTTTTATGGCGAGTATGGAACTTAAGATCTGATATCAATCTTGGCATCAGTATCGCTGCAACTGGAATATTGCTAGGAGCGAATCATCATTTATCGTGAAAGGACTTAGAGTTTGACACCGATTTAGGCATCAGTATCGCTGCAACTGAGATATTGCCAGGAGCGAATCATCATTTGCCTTGAAAGGATTTGGAGTTTGACACCGATTTAGGTATACGCATCGCTGCAACTGGGATATTGCCAGGAGCGAATCATCATTTACCTTTGTCAATTTGAACAAAGGTGGCTTAGCAAATAGGGTTAGGATCCTGCCGACTAAGACTTTATGACTTTATGAGCCGTAAGGGTATCATCAAGGTATTTCTCCCTGCGAGTCGTGAGGATCTCGTAGGTGTATGTTCTCCTTAGAAGTCGTGAGGACTTCTAAGTGGTGTTTTCTCTTATAAGTCGTAAGGATCTCATAAGAGTATTTTCTCCTTATAAGTCGAGAGGACTTATAAGTATCGTTCACCATATGAGGACATTCCTCGTCATTAGTAGAACTTGGTGGGGAAATCGTTTATTTATGCCTGTGGATTGTATACAAGGGTCAATATTGGACCGCCTGCAGGGCAACTTGGGGCATACGATAGCTTAAGAATAGGTGTGGATCCCTGTAACTTAAGATTTTGAATCTTATGAGCCGTGAGGGTCTCACAGGAGGAGTTCTTCTTAGGAGTTGAGAAGATCTCATAAGCGAAAATTTTACGAGATTACACCCTTTCGGGTTTTCACAAGCTTGCCGGTAGCCCAGCTGTTTTTACTCACGGCGCCCTTTCGGGTTTTCATCCGTACACATTTCGCTTGTGGACGTACCGTTTTTTTTTAACAACGAGATTGCGCCCTTTCGGGTTTTCACAAACTCGCCGGTAGCCTTGCTGTTTTTACTCATGGCGCCCTTTCAGGTTTTCATCCGTGCCCATCTTTCTTGTGGACATACCGTATTTTTTTAACAACGAGATTATGCCATTTCGGGTTTTCACAAACTCGCCGGTAGCCCCGCTGTTTTTACTCACGGCGCCCTTTCGGGTTTTCATCCATGCCTATCTTGCTTGTGGACATACCGTTTTTTTTAACAACGAGATTGCGCCCTTTCGGATTTTCACAAACTCGCCAGTAGCCCTGCTGTTTTTACTCACGGTGCCCTTTCGGGTTTTCATCTGTGCCCATCTTTCTTGTAGACATACCGTTTTTTTATTTTAACACCCATCTATTTGCCAATGGTACTTTAGGGGTGACTTCACCGCTGGAGTAGCTGTGTAGCCAGCGGGACTTAAGTTGCAGTCTTCGCCATTGGAGCTTTAATTACAATATAGATCTCAAGAAAGGATATCACCGTATTTGGGGCAATGCGCCATGTTTGAGGCGGAGCACTAGTTTAGGGACATTTCGGTCCATTATCGCCGTATTTGAAGTGACACGCTAGTTTAAAGATATTTCAGTATGTTATTAGTTTAGAGACATCTCGGTCCATTATCGCCATTTTGGAGGCGAAGTTTTAATTTAAAGGCATTACGGTCCGTTGTCACCATTTTCGGGGTGAAGTTTTAGTTTAAGGACATTACGGTCCGTTGTTAGTTTAGGGAAATCTTTGTCCATTATCACCATTTTTGAGGTGAAGCTTTTCCGAATACCACTTAGAGTTTTGACTCAAGAAGATAGCGAGCGGACACGAGCGTCGTTATCTATCATTGACCTAAGTCATTACTCGTCAAGCATGGTATTTCTTTTGGAATCGGTCGTTTATTAGCCGGAAAGGTCTTTCACCATGCATATCCATGAGCAAATAAGCCCCACCTTGATAGACCTTGTCTATGATGTACGGGCCTTCATAGTTTGGCTCGAATTTCCCCCATTTTACACGATTGGAGATTATAGGTATTTTGACGACTAGCACGAGTTCGCCTTGGCGGAATGTTCTCAGCCTAGTTAGTTTTTCGTATGAGCATGTCATCCTTGCCTTGTAAGCTTCTAGGTTTTGTTGCGCCATGAAGTGAGTTTCATCGAGGGCGTCGTGCTCCTCGAGCCAAAGATAGGCATTTCATCATCTTTTAGCTCGTATTGAACCGCTACTCGGAGAGAAGGGAGTTCTATTTCCAAAGGGAGTACCACTTCAGTGCTGAATACCAATGCATATGGTGTTGTATTCGTAGCCATTTTGAACGTCGTTCGGTACGCCCAGAGAGCTTCGTGTAGTCTCTCGTGCCAGTCCTTTTTGTTTCTGGACACCATTTTCTTTATAATCTTGGTCAAGGTCCTGTTGAAAGCTTCAGCTAGACCGTTGGCTCGGGGATTATAGACATTGGAATATCTCCAGTCTATTTTATGTTGTTCTGCGAAGCGGCTGATTTTATGGCTCTTATAGGCTGGTTCATTATCCGAGATTATTCGTCGCGGAGTGCCAAACTGGTAGATGACATGCGTCTTGAAGAAATGGAGAATATTCTTCGTCTTCACTTCCCTTAGTGGTATTGCTTCCGCCCATATAGAAAAATAATCGGTCGTGGCCAGTATGAACCGGTGTCCCTTGGATGATGCTGGTTCGATGGGGCCAATTATGTCGATTCCCCATATTTCGAACGATCAATTGGCTACCGTTGGGTGTAGCGGATTTGGATGTTGGTGGATGAAATCCCCGTGGATCTGGCACGAGTGACACTGCTTCGCATATTCGAGACAGTCCTGGATTATTGTGGGCCAATAATAACCCATTCTTTTGATCTTCAGCTTCATCTTTGGCCCGGATTGATGAGAACCGCAGAGTCCATCGTGAATTTCTTAGACGACCCTCTTTGCTTCTTCTGTCCCCAAGCACCTTAGCCACAGACAGTCAAGCAACCTCTTGTATAGAGTATTATTGACGAAGGCGAAAGACAGAGCCCGTTTCATGAGCTGATGTCTTGACGACGCGTTTTCCGGCGTTCGATGGGATTTGAAGTAGTCTATGAAGACTTCCCTCCAATCCTTGACCTTTTCTTCGTCTTCTATTTAGAGGACCGCTTATTTGGTCTTTTCTTTTCCTTTAGATGGCTCCATTGAATCCTCTGAAGATATTTCTGCTGGCGCGAGAACCCGGCGGCTTTGCACAACGATCCTTATGTCATCGAGGTTTTCATCAGCCAACTCCTTAGCAAGCTTGGATAATGAATCCACCTAGCTATTTTCCGCATGCGTTATACTTTTCAGGATGTAGGAGGGGATTTGTGTCAGCAGTCCTACCATATTTTATCAACTCTGGTTTGTACGTCTGATAGTATCCATTTACTTAGCTAATGACCAGCTGGGAGTCTCTATATATGAGGAGGTTTTTGATTCCCATATCGACAGCTATCCCAAGACCCGCTATCAAAGCTTTATATTCAGCATCGTTGTTTGTTCTTGGTTCCGCTAAGGAAAGGGCGAAACACATTATCCCTCTTTACGGAGTCACGAAGACGATGCCCACCCTGCTTTGATTATAGGGGTGTTATGCTTCTGCTTCTTCATAGAAGATGCTCCATTGAAGTAGAGTTCCCATTGGACATTATTTTCCTCCTTCTCCCCTTCGATTGTGTCGAACGCGTGTTCGTCTGGCATTTCGCAATTTAAGGGAGAATCGGCTAGTATCGGTTGCTCAGCGAGAAATTCGGCGATGGCTTGACCTTTCACTGCCTTGAGAGGTCGATGCATTATCAAGAACTCCATCAAGAGGAGGGACCATTTGGCAAGCCTTCCTATTAGTATGGCCCTTGACATCAGATATTTGAGAGGATCCACCTTTGATATGAGATGGACCTCATATGCCAAGGCTTAGTGTCTGAGCTTCGTTATAGCGAAGATCAGTGCCAGGCAATGCTTTTCGATAGGGGAGTAGTTGTTTTCTGCCCCCAGGAGAACCCGACTCAAATAATAGAGAGCTCTCTCCTTCCCCTGGTCGTTCTCCTGTGCCCATAGCGCACCTAGAGAACCTTCCAGGGCTGTTGTATACAGAATGAGAGGCTTTCCCTTAACCGGAGCGATCAGTACCGGTGGATTTTGCAGTTATTGCTTGATTTTGTCTAGTGCATTTTGGCATTTTTGGTCCCAGACGAACAGGGTCCCCTTCTTCATTAGATGGTTGTAAGGACGGCATTTTCCAGAGAGGCTGGCTATAAACCGCCGGATATACGCGAGCTTTCCTTGGAGAGACCGCAGTTGTTTAAGGGTTCTTGGCATGGGAATTTCCATAATCGCTTTGATCTTTGATGGTCTATTTCGATTCCTCGGCGTCGTATGATGAATCCTAGGAATTTGCCTGAGGAGACTCCAAACACGCATTTCATAGGATTCATCTTTAGATTGTATTTCTGAAGACGCTAGAACACTATGTTCACATGTTCCTAGTGCTCCTCGTACGATTTGCTTTTTACCACAAGGCCGTCAATGTAGCATTCAACAATCTCATGAATGAGGTTGTCGAAGATTTTCGTCATGGCCCTCTGGTAGGTAGCGCCTGCATTCTTCAAACCGAATGGCATCACCTTATAGCAGAATATGCCTAGTAGAGTTCGGAAGGCAGTGAGCTTTTAGTCTTCAGGATGCATTTTTATTTGATTGTAGCCTGAAGATCCATCCATGAAGGAGAAGACCTCATGAGTGGGAGTGTTATGGATCATTAGCTCGGTAACAGGTATTGGGAAGTTATCCTTCGGACAAGCTTTGTTAAGGTCCCGAAAGTACATGCAAATGCGCACTGTCCCATTTTTCTTCATCACTGGAACAATGTTGGCAATCCAGTCGGGATACTAAACTTCTTGGATGAAGCCGGGGTCAATTAGTTTCTTTACATCGGCATTGATACTCATCTCGAGTTCAAGCCGCATTCTTCTTGGCTCCTGTTTGACTGGCTTGACGTCCGGCGATATAGCCAGTTTATGCACCGCTATTTTTGGATCCAGTCCCAGCATCTCGTAATAGTTGCATACAAAGTAGTCTTTATATTGCATAAGCACGTCTTTTAGTGTGGCCACCTATTTTTTAGACAACAGCTCAATGACGAATATGGCCCTCGGATCGTTTACCGTTCCCAAGCCAATTTTCCTTAAATTGTCCGCCGTGGTATGTTTCCCATCTTCCAACTATTTTGGTGCTGGTGGAAACTCTGAGATCACCTCCTCCTCGTTCTCATTTGTGAAGCACTTGAAGCAGTCACCCATATTCTTGTGATCTCCCTCCTTTGAGAGTGTTATCATATGGCAAGTACGAGTTCGCTTCCATTCTTGGTGTTGAGCTGGTCCCGCCTTCGCGATATAGGTTCTCTTTAGCTCATGCTTTTGTGGTGGGGTCACCCTCCAGCTGTCGGATAGAGCGAACCTGCTCTGTTGATATTGGTCTTCAACCCGGTTTTTAAAGGTGAAGCAGTCTTCAAGAAGATGTCCTATTGCTGGATGATAGGAGCAATAATCCAGGTGATGGACCTCATTTACCTGTTCGGGGTACCGAGGCTCCGGGAGCGTCATCATCTAATACTTGATGACAAGGTTGAATATTTTCCTTGTCTTGTCTTGAGGGAAAGAGTATTCCCGACCCATCTTCTTGATGAAAGACAGATTCCAGCTGACTTTTTCTTGATTGCGTGGCTTCTTGGATCCACTTCACTGTTTTAGAACGTCATTCTCATTCACCACCATGTTTTTGCATATGTGCCGGGTTTTTCCTTGTCGTGAGAACGTACAGCGGGCTGAGGGTGAAGGGCATCGTAATTTTCCTTTTCCGCAGACTACTGAATGAGACATTGAGTCCTGGCCATTTCGTAAATAGCCATTTCGCGGCTGTGATCATCCCGAACCTTTTGACCGGCTTCCCTTATTAGCTTGTCAACTTGCTCTTCGAACGACAGACTTGACGTTCTTATAGCGGAATTTTGCTCCGTTTCAACATCACAGCTATTTGGAAAGCATTCCTTTCTTCACTGGAATTATTTATAATGCAGCAGCCATGGAATCGCTCCCGTTTCTTGGACCGAACGTATCTAAGCCCAGCCATCTCCATCCTCCCGTTAGGCATCTTTCGCTGAGTCCCAGGAATATCCCAAATCTTGTTGTAGAACTGGGCTTGTCGAGCGGTTTATTTGAAGAGTACACCTTGGTATCTTAATAGCATTTTCAATCCCTCTGTGTAATATCTGGGTAGACGGATTGGTTGAAATCTGTCAAGTGCAAACTCGGTACCATGCCAGAGTTCTTTCTCCATTTTGGTCTTCGTAGATTGATAGAAGAGGATCACCATTTCACCACTTCTCTTGGGAGGGACGTAGAAAATCTATAGCTCTTGTACGCTGTATGTATCAAGCACATCAAGTTCTTTGTAATGTTGTGGGGAAACCATGGTGATCTGTAAACTCTGATCAGCTCCAGTAACGATTTGTGCTGACGGGCGGATGGAGAACACGGCGTTGGCCTCGTCCTCAGAGTCACTGCCGAAGACCAAAATAGGAGTAGATATTCCGGGCCTGTTGCATTGGGGTTACCCCAAGTAGACTATTTCTGCATCTTCCTTGGTGTCACTCCCAAAGATCGGGATGGTGACAACGGACTTCTGTTTATCCTCCGGCTTATGACATCTTTCTGTATCTTTGAAGTCTGGTAGGAAGTACTTTGCGTCTTCATATTTTCGGACTTCGTTTATAGAGAATGGATTTAGCACCCCCGTAACGGTGTACTCGAGGCCATCTTTGAAATACTTCATACACTGGTGTTGTGTAGAAGGGATGACGTTGTACTCGTGTAACCAAGGCCTGCCGAGCAAAGCGTTATAGCAAGTCTTGGCGTTGATGACATGAAATTTGATGTCAGTGATGAGAAGCCCAAAGCATAATGTCAATATTACAGACCCAAGCGTCCATGATGACTGTGAATCGAACCCAGAGATGGTAATTTTGTCCCGAGCCACGTGTTGAACGTTCATGAAGATCTCCTTCAGCACCTTTACGTTGAGAAGGTTGACGGAGGACCCGTTGTCGACCACGATCTTCTCTATCTTGATGTCGTGGCAGTACCTGGTGACATATAGAGGACGATTGTGCTCGCATGTTCCGATGAGAAGATCTTCATCGCCGAATGTGATGTCAGCTGCATGGACCTCTGCCAGCTCGTCCTTCATCTTTTCTTCTGCAAGGAAAGCTTGAAACTGATCGGGCTCCTGTAATGCCCTGATCATAGAATCTCTTGCTTCTTTGGACAGGAGGAGAGTATCCAATATGCTCAGTTGTGAGAGGATCTTCCTCAGATGTCCTAGGACATAGTAATCCGCCTTATTTTTCTTAGGCGGGTCCTTGGCTGCGAGCTCTTTGACGACACTATCATCGAGGGCAATTTCCTCAGGGACTTTTTACTTCCCCTTGTCTCTTTTGCTCGAACCTTTGTTTGTAGGCCCGAGGTTCTTTTCAGGCAACGTACGGTTATGCAGTTGAATGTTCTCGTAGTTCTTTTCTTCCTCTTCTTTTCCAGAGGTGGATTCTTTGAAGAGAGAGCCGAGGGTTATTTCTTCCTCAGAATCTCACCCGAATGTAAGAACTTGAGATTTTCCTTTTGTCGAACTGGTATCAACCATATGACAGTTGCCAGCCGTTCCTTCACGCTCATCTGTCGCGCTTCTTTGCTGTCGACGAGCTTTGCGCTTCATCCGCTTGAAGTGTTGTCGGTGAGCAACGTATCCTTGCCACCACTTCTTAAAGGCATGGCACTCTTCGGTAGGGTGGATGGCCCTCCGATGATATAGGAAATAGTTCGGATGTGAAATCTCTCCGTTGAGGCATGTGACTCGGGAATATTTCCCTTGAGAGATGGCAGCTTCATTCCCATTAACAGGGCTTTGGCGAACCGTTTCTCCATCTTAAAACTGCTTTTGTTTTCCGCAAGTGTGCTTCGGTCTGGTTGGAGTACTTTGTGACTCTTCCTTGCTGCGTCTTCTTCATCCTGACGCCGATGCTTGGCCTTTTCATATATGGTCGTTTCACGTTCTTGGTTAGCTCTGCTCTTTTGAAAAGCTTTGTTTAGCAACCCGTCAATTGGGTCTTCTGGCAGCTATGGAGATTTTGGCACCATTCCTGGCCTCATTTCCTCTGCATTGTTTTCTAACGCCGATGGAGTTTCTTCGTTATTTAACGACGAATGAGAAACCATGTGGCAACTTGCTACATAATCTTCGGTTTCTCCCGATGAGCCATTTCCCTCATCATCATTACTATCTCCGTTCTTAAGTATATGGTTGAGAAACTCTTCGAGGGTGACTAGGGTTCACGCCTTTTAGTTATACTCCTCCAGTGCATCGATGTATTTTTGCAGGTCCGTGCGCTTGTCATCGGGCTGTACGGGCTTCTTGGTCTTCTTCTTTCCCTTCGAAAACTTTAAAAGATTGACCTGGGTGTTTAGCCCATCATTAGCAGTTTTCGATGTGGGACGCGGTTTCAGCATCCCTTCAATGATCTCGGGCTCCAGCGGACTTTTCCACGTGATCGCCGGACATGCTTGAAGATCCTTCAGCATTATTTTGGTTTTAACTGAAAAGACAACTTTCCACGGAGCTTCTTCCACAAACGAACATGATGCCCACGGCGTATCCACCTTTTTAGGAGCGTGCCTCTATGGCGGGTTCACCCTCCAGTTCTCAAAAAGCGCAAATTTCCCCCATTGATACTGGTCCTCGATCCAATTTTTTAAGACGTAGCAATCTTCAATTGGGTGGCTCACCATTCTGTGATAGGAGCAGTAGTTGGGGTTGTTGACATCACCGGGCTGCGTTAGACATTTTAGGTCCGTCAGAGTGATGAGTTCATTGCGCACTGCCAGTTCAAATAGTCCTTGTTTTATCATGGGGAAACGAGTAAGCACGTCCTAGCTTCTCTTCCAGGGACTGGCGCAGGCGTGCGTTGTTTTGGCGAGCAACCGGTTTCAGGTCGCTCGGCTGTTGTTGAGTGTTGGTAACGAAGGCTGCTTTCCCTTTACCCTTTGCATTCCGAGGATCCATTTTTGAATAGGAAGGCCCATAGCCCATCTAGTCCATTTGGGCCAACTTGTCGATCAGAGCCTGGAAAGTGGCCGGCTTAAAGAACGTCATGAACTGGGACATAGTCTCCTGAGGATCCAGAATTCCTATGAACATGCCCACGGCAGGAGCTTCTTCGATGCGTTATTCGCATTTTGACCATAGGTTCCGCCACCGGATTGCGTATTGAATCCAGGTCTCTCCTGGCTTCACCCTGGCATTGATTAATGCCATGATCGGGGTGCGCTCGCTTGCGCTGGATAACCGCTGCATGAAAAGCAATTCCATTTCCGTGAATGTTTTGATGGAGTCATTTGGGAACTCTGAGTACCATTCAAATGTTGTTTCTGACAGGCTACCAACGAACTGGAAAAGCAGCAATTTGTCGTTGCCTCCATTATTATCGCATAAAGCTCTGAACTGAGCGACGTGCTGATGAAGGTTTCCTGTCCCTTTATACACATGGAATTTGGGGATCGTATATCCCGGCAGGTACTTGATTTGATCGTACCAGCCTGGGTACGGTCGCCCAGTTCTGACGACTTGGCCTGCCGCTTCACTTGCCTGATGAGCTCGTATTTGTTGAGCTATGTAATCATCAAGGGCATCTTTGGAGATCGTTTCCTCCCTGGCTGTCGATAAAGTTGGAAGAGGGTTTGATGTTTCCCCTCTGTCGTCCTCGATAATTATCGGCGGGTCTTCGACTGGAGGTTCTAGCTGGATCATCATTCTAACCATGTCCTGGAACAAAAGCGCCATCTGCCTTATATTAGCAGTTTATTCTGCGGCCTCCTTATCTTTTCTTTCTAGCACCCTTCGCAGGAACTCTGTATCGGTCTCCTGCTCCTGGCGCTGTTCACTTGCTGATTTCGTACTTTCTTTTTGTTCGGTGAGTGCTGCCATTTTCGTCAGCATCTCTTGGAGCCTTTGTTGTTGCTCCTGAGCTTTTGTCAACGACTTAGTTTGCGGTCGATGACTCATGAAAGCACAACTATCCTCTTTCCCGGAAGCCATGTAGACCGTATAGACGATCATGCCCCCATACTTGGAGCGTTTTGTTCCAGCGCCTTTGGAATTTGCCGTAGACAGTGGGATTTTCTCTGACCTCCTCCATTTATGGGAGGTCAAGGTCTAAGGAACCGTTGTAACAGGCGCCTGTGTAGATGAAGTCCCTCGCTATATGGTGGAGGGATGGTCTTCCTCTTGCCGAGCCTTCGTTTACTTCAGTCGGCGAGAGTGGTCTTTATTGATCACAGAATCTTGGACTTTCCGCCAGACCCTGTGGATTTTGGAGGACAGCCGCTGAAGGGGCTGCTCCGGCTTTGCCTGGGTCATGTTTTCAGTAGGAAGTGGAGATTTCTTCAGCACCGGGGAGTTCTTCCGAACCCTCCTTAGCGGTTCAAAGTTGTTCCCGGTTAGAACAGCAGCATCAATTTCCACCATTGGAGCTGGTGGAGTAAGTCCAGAGGGGGAGTTGCCCCAGCTCTTTTCACTCGGCGCCAGTAGCGACGTCGAGCGTGCCTTGCAGACGGGACCACCTCAATTACGAAAGTGGCTCTGTCATGCCCCCGGCTTTGATGAGGGGCTACTATTGGTGTCAATTTATCGAAGACTGACATCCGTTGAGAGGGAACGGCCAATCTTTCGAAGGCCGATTTTCTGGTAGGGGAAGCACCTTTGACGACTTCACCCGTAGCAGGAGTTGGAAGGACTATTCGTTTCGAGATAGCCCCTTCGAGTATCGCGAGCCTCTTTGCGGGCCCACTTGAGCTTCGGCTCAGCCTATTGAAGACTGAGGTGGCGGACTTGGATGACCCGTTGGGAGGGGTCGTGGTGGTTGCAAGTCTATCGAAGACCGACTTCTTGGGAGCTTCCTGTGGTGGAACTGGGGTGCTGAAGCTTGCTGGCGAGAGTATGGTCCCGAAGAACAATCCAGTGGTGGCATGAGTCACCTGCCCATATGTCACTCCTCCAGTTGGGGCGGAGCGGGAGTTGCTGTTGTTGTTTGTGCAGCTGTAAGCCATTGATGTTTTTTCTTCTTTCTTCTGCACAGGAGCAAGACACCAAATCTTAGTATCTCGAATCCAAGGGCAACCATAGCAAACCGTGATTTTTTGTTCGCGAAACACGACACACGAAGTGTGGAGTGGAAAGAGAAAAAGTCCCAACGGGCGTGTCAGAATCTGTTTACCGCTAAAAACAGAGACGAACCGGGATGGATCGTCTTGCCTGAATTTGGGGACAGATGCTATTTAGATTTATACATCTACCTCTCCGAAGATGCCAAGTTGATTTATGGCACCGTATATCGGAGGTTTGGACGGATGCGGCCGTTATAGCGTGACTTCGTCAGATTCCCCCTCGTTTGTGAGGGGTTTTTGATTGTGGGGATGCTCTTCCCTGCAGGCGCAACCCCCTGCAGTTAATTACGTTACCGCATCGTGATAACCACTTTCTCCTGCTCCGGAAGTTCACTTCGTGTCGTGTGTGTTTTAATTTGTTTTGGTTGCCCGTGGATTGTATATGGAGACTAATTTATGTTGTCGCCCGTAGGGCGTAGATTAGTCCAAATCCGTATATCTTAGATTTGGGGTTTTTATTTAAGGACCGTTAATCTATTTTGGGATTAAGATCGACTTAAACGTATGTGAGCATTTGGGGGCTCGGTTGGTTTTTTGTTAAGGATATGTTAGTCCAATTTGAGACTAAGATCTACTTAACAAGTTTTTTGAATCATTTTTGTTTCAGATCCAACAAGAGAGTATTTGGGCTCTGTTGTCTTAGTTTAGGGACATTCCGGTCCATTGTTGCCATTTTTGAGGCAACGATTAGTTTAAAGACATCTCGGTCCGTTAGGGTGAGGTTTAAGTTTAAGGACGTCTCGGTCCGTTGATCACCATTTTGGAGGTGGGGTTTTAGTTTAAGGACGTCTCTGTCCGTTGTCCATCTTGCACGCACGTGTATTTGTTACATGACGGGATGAACGACGATGATATGGGATATACCCAGTTTGGGGTGCGGTCTGATTTGAAGTGTGCACATCGGTGCACCAAAAAGCTGCTGGTTGTTGGGACCCGCCACCTCTCTGAAGACGTTGAGGAATTACAACGACGTGGATTAGAGGTGTGGAAAGATGTACTCTTGAACCAATTCCCGTATTTGAGGGGAATATGAGTTAGTGGTAAACTAAGATTTCCTCAGGAGGATGTGGGATAAGTATCATTTTGGATATCATCAGTTGGAATATCAATAGTCATATTTGGGACTAAGATCAATTTGGGAAAACATGAGTACAGAGGCTCGGTTGATTTAGAGATCAAAGAAGTTTTGATCTCGGGAAGACTTTACCAATTTGTGACTAGGTTTGGGTCTTCATATTTACCCCTGTAATGCTAAGCACTGGTAAATGTAATACTCACGTGTATCCCACATAAGGCATTAGACCAGTGTTAAACACTGAACTTTGGAGGCGCTCACGTGTGAATCTCGTGAGACGTCCCAAAGTGGGTGATGTTCTTTGGGTTTTATTCCCTTTTTGCATATAAGTGCTAAGCACTTGGTTCTTGTGGCGCTCACATGAGGCGCCGCAAAGTTGGGTACTGCTTTTTGGGTTTTATCCCCTCCTTTTTTATATAAGTGTTAAACACTTGATTGGAGATCACGTGCAAACACGTGACTGCCCTAGGAGGCACTTCTTGTTCTTCTTTTAAGCGCTTGCGTGGGAAACACGTGCGGTCCTCGTTATAGTGTTTAAACACTAATGAATCATCAGTCTTTCCTTCTGGATGTTTGGAGATTTTGATCTCATGTTAATGACCCTAGGATTTGGAGGATCTCATGTCTCTTGTTTTGTAAAAATTAAATTCTTTTTATAGGGTTAAACCCTAGTTTTCATGTGCTTTGTAAGAGACAAATTCTTTGAACTCGATTCTTTCCCCTAGGTTTTGAATCTGCATGACAGAATCTCCCCGATGAGAATTAAATTCTCAACTTGTGGGGAGATCTGCTTCTGCAGATCTCAACCGGAGGAAGAACAAAGTTCTTGCATGAAGGGTTAAACCCTTAGAGAGGCAAAAGAGAGAGAAGATGATCTCTGGGTTTTGTTTTCTTTTTACCTAGGGTTTCAATGAAACAAGTTGTAACGTTTTAAAAAATCGTTTAGGGGAATTTTCAGATAATCGATAAAATAACAGGTGTTTTCCGTAAAAACCAAGACATAATTATTTTTCAACATAGACTTAAATATACATATTTTAGCTATATAATAGCTAGTATTGATATTTAATTGGTCGCTTATAAATTGTTAGTTTACTTAAATATTTTTCCTTAATTAATTATTTTTAATATTATTTTAAGCTTTCACTAATACATTTAATCAGTGTAAATTACAAATGGGAATGGGTTAATTACACAAATGTGAACCATGACAACCTAGAATCTAGTTTGTAACATGTTCTTTCTTCTAATTTTTCTAATGGTTCTAGATATTTCTATGATTAATCTTGAAAATAAATTAAAATAATTAGAAATGAGTATGGTGCATGTTGACTTGGGTATGGTGTTCATTGTTTCCCTCACCCACACACACTTCTCCTTTTCCATAGCTACTGGCCGAGCCTGCACAGCCCCCCTCCCCCTTCTCCCTCTCTCCTTTTCCATAGCTACTGGCCGAGCCTGCACAGCCCCCCTCCCCCTTCTCCTTCAACTCACTTTCTCATCTCATCAAAAAAAGAAAATAGAATGAAAAGAATAAAGAAAGAAGCATGGTGTCTATTATTGAAGTATGGGTTGGAGTTTGACTTGGAGACACACACACACACACACACACCACTACCTCCCATGCTCGGCCATGAGCAGCAGCAGCCTCCCCCATTTTCTTCACCTCTTTTCCTCTCAAAAATTCTTCATTTTGCTACAAAAATCCACACAAAACTTCACAAATTCCTAATTAAATCTTTACCCATTATTCCTTGGACAATCTAGCATGGATCTTGGAGCAAGGAAGCAAATTGGGAGGCTAAGTTTGCATGTTGGATCTCAAAATTTTGAGGTATAATCTTAACCCTTTGGTTAATTGTTGGCTAATTTCTTAAATCATGCTTATTTAGGTATTAATATGATTTTGATTTCAAGTTTTGGAATTTCAAGAGAAGGTTTTGAACTAAAGTTAGGGTTTATGTCATTTGAATATGGTTACATGTGTAGTTTAACATGTTAAGACTTGAAAAATCTAAGCTAGTTGTTAAATTGCTAATTGTTACTTTTAAATTATCTTAATTATATAATTTTGCAAACTAAGTTTATAATTAGTGTGTAAATAGGTGAAATTAAAATATAGTTAGTAATTGTGTGGCTTAATTAAGTTGCTAAGTGATTATTGTGGCCACTAGTTTTGTTAAAATATCTAGTTTTGAACTAAAATGGTAAATTGATGCTTACTAGGTTTTTGGCATAAATCGATTTTAATTAAGTTTGAGGTTTTGTTGATATACAACCTATTTCATATAATATTTAGTGTGTTGTGAACGCGCGATTGGTGCGATTGGGTTTTTGGTTTCGTAGTTGCCACGTATAGCGACCCTAGTTGTGGTTTGTGGCGTTGTCGCGAGCGCGTTTTGTGCACCAAGTGCGTGCGCGTTTAGTTAATGCGCGTGGTTGACTTGTATTGTTTGGGTCCTTGACTATTTATATATTTATTCTCTTATTTTCTTGTGTACGTTTCTAGGATCGGGTGCAAAGGCATCGGATGTGGCGCGGAAATATCAAAACTGAAATCGGATCAGATTAGCCGAGGCGTCCCGGTGAGTAGATGTACACATTTACGGGGGAATCGTCTGGATGGCGTGAAGCGCCCGATAGTCAGGATTTCTAGTAGTGCTTGTATTTATATGCGTAGTCTCCTAGTCATTCATCTCATTGCATTACATCATCATAGATATATATATGATATTATCTCATAGGACACTTGCACTATTACCATTGGTTCATGCCGCACGTGCGCTATTCATGCGTACACACATGCCTTTGGTAATTGCTATGTCATGAACACTATAAAACTTACTTAGAATCGGTATCTGTGCTTTGCATCATATATGATCTGTAGACTTGTACTTGTATAGTCATTTCATCAGGATGGATACGCAGGATTGTTAGTCATATATACATACCTCATTGCATCATGATTCATGCATAGCTTCTGGCCGTACTTCGCATGATATATACTATCGTATCATAGACATCCATCATCACCGACATGTTTACATATTGTGATTTTTCTCGAGGATTTCAGTATTTATGAGATTTATGGATTTTGGAGAAACCGCAAGGATTTTAAGAACGTATTACCATTTTAAAAATGTAAGTTGTGGTTTTCTCGTGATATGATGTGCGTGGTGTCCACCATGGGTTTTCTCGGTTCTTGAGAGGTATTATACACTCGATTCGAGGTAGGGGTGGGACCGTCTGCGAGTGCATGGTGGACCCGGTACGGTACCCCGGGGAAAGGGGGTCGTAGATGATGGCGTTGAGTCAGGCAGGGGAGCACTTCCGACCGGTAATTTTTTACGCTGCGGATATCTGGAAGATACCGACGTAGTTGTGAGATTTGATGATATGGGCCGATCCGGACTGACGGATATTGAGACATTGAGATATTGAGACATTGAGATATTGGGATATATATTTTGTGTCGATCCTTGACACGGATTTTTCTGTTGATTTCATTCATGATACTTCAGTTTATTACACAGAGGTTTTTCTAAGATAAGAATAAAGATTTTCTCATACCAGACTTGTGCAGGTGTAGCATTCTGAAATTTTAGATATAAATAAAATTAATTAATTAAATAATAAAATATTAAATTAAAAAGTTATTAAAACCAAATAAGGCATTTTCATAAGTAGTATGTAAAATAAATTAAATTAAAATTTTAATATGTAACATAAATAAATTATAAGGGTTTTAATGAGAATTTTAGCTTTATTTTAATTAAAAAGGTATTATATAATAACATAAGTTGTGAAGGGTTCATATGTAAAGTTTAGGATATTGTGCAAATTGGAAAATTGTTATGAGTGTGAGTGAAAAAGGGATAAATTAAGGTTATGTTCAGAATATTATCCATGAGATATTTCATTTTGGAAAAAGAAAAACAATTCCATATCATTCTTGCATGCACACACCCTCTCCACACCTCCTCCTTGCATGAAGATGGCACCCTTGGCTTTTGACACATCCTCCTTCACCTTATCCTTTCTTTCTTTCATATATATAACTTATATTCAGTTCAGTAGCTAAATTAAACTTTGAAAATTTAAAAAAAAAGAAATAAATAGAAAACCAAAGCAACATAGAAGAACAAGAGAAAGGAGAAGAGAAGAACCAAGTCTAGAAATTTCTCACCATCAAGCTAGGACAAGGAGGTTGTGCATCTTAGAAGGTGTTATTCCAACAAATTATTTATAGGTAAAATTCCTAACCACAGTAGGAATTTAGATTCTGTAACTAGTTTAATTCGAAATGAAAATTTTCTATAATATCGTATTTTAGTCAAAACTAGGTTCTGTTTGAATCTGCTGTAGTTTAGAGAAAAATTTACTTAACTAAACAGGGTCTTGATGATATATGTTGAACCTAGAGCAAACCATAGGAGCACGAACCAGAGGGATCGGTTTTGGGCCGGCGACCAATAGGGAAATTCCGGCGTCGCCGGATTTTTGAATGGGTTTGGTGTTTTGGTTTGTTGGGTAGGTATCTGTGCAGAATTTTGGTTAATTTGGTATTGTTTAATCAATTCAGTTTAACTGTATATAAAATCTGAAAGCTAATATCGGGAAAGGTATCTAAAAATCTAAAATACGACACGGTTAAAACCTATCGCGATCTGTTTTCTGTCGCGATGCAGGGTTGGGTTAAATTGCAGGAAGGTTAAGTGTTAGATTGTATGCTATAGTCGTACGTAGTGTAGTTAGCATGTACAACTTGAATTTTTGATTTTGCCGTATCGGAATGTAGCCGTTTTCTTATACAAGTTATTTAAATGTTAGATTTGAGTGCGGGAACCTTGGAGGCCGCAAGAAAAGGAAAGGGATTGGCGATTCCTGAGTAGATACAACATATTTCAGGTGAGTAGACTAAATATTTACTGGAGAATTTTGTAAAGATGGCATGTTACGCCCGTAGTTTTGTTTAAATAAAAGTTTTACTTTTCTTATGCTAAGTTAATAATACACATTCATATACATACATATGCATCATTATGGTAATAGACGTAGAACACTGCACAATTATCGACGTGTTATGCCGCACGAGCACACCTTTACATGTTACACTACACCTCGTCGATATTAACATGTCACTTTTACACTAAATATTATCCTGTTAAATATGATTCCTAGAGGATACCGGAGATAGTAGTGAAATACGGCGGAAATCTAGAGGATACCGACCAGTATTATTGATTACAGGATCATTCAAGGAATGATGCCTGAGAGAAACGGAAGTTTTGTGTCGATGATGGACGCGGAAAGATGAATTTTATTGAGAATAAATGATGATATTTCAGTTTTGGCTTATCTGATTTATAGTACAGATCCATGCTTTCCATATACTATCATACATCATACTTTCTCTCATTACAGTTAGTTATGATCGTCATATTTACATTATTAAACGTTGTATATTAGTTATATTCACTGAGTTGGCAACTCACCTCCGTTGTGCCACAGTTCCTTGCAGGGGTAGAGTGGACGGTTAGCAGCAGTGCAGATCAACTTTTGCAGCTTTTATCGCATTTTTTAATAGGTGGGTTACATATGTAGTAACCTTCTCTTTTGGTATTGTATTTGGATCTAGAAAATCTCCATCATACCTGTATTTTGACTTAGAGTGAGAGATGGTTATATGTATATTATTTGACAGATGAGATCGTTTAGTGCTATAAATTGTTATTTCTTTTACTTATATCTGAAATTCTTATTGATGTCATATACGCTTGGATATTTATCCCCACTATTGATATTGTTGATCCCAACTAGGGATGCAACCAAACTTAACACTTTATACTTGTTATTATATCTTAATTTCATAACAACTGTGATTTTTACTTAAAAGCTAAATTTTTATAAAGAATTCCGCAAAAAGGATTTTGATCTTGGTTTCGGCTTACTCGGGTTGTGTATATATCTTTAGATGTTATACAATCTAAGTGCCGGTCTCATCCAAACTTTGGGTCGTGACAACAGGTTTCATGTTTAATTATGCATTCATGTTGCATTCATGCTAGTACATAGTATTATTTTGAGATACGTGGGTTGTGACACATTTGCATGCATGCTTACGATAGCCTTATTAGATGTTACTTACTACTCACGAGTTGGCAACTCACCCCCGTTGTGCCACAGTATCTTGCAGGCCCAACCCGTCAGTACAATAGCGACGGGCGCACTTCCTCATTTTGTTCCTTTTGCTTGGACTTGCAGCATCGCTCGTAGGTGGGTTGCGAGGATATGTTATTCCATCATGTATATTATTTTGTATCTGGTATACTCCATCTACCCTTGTATATTTGACTAGACGGTAAGACTCATGAAATTGTATTTGTGGTATTTAGTGTCGATGCTCACTTGAGCCGACGTGGTATTTTCTTATTTCTTGTTTTCAGGTGCTTATTGTGCACTTTTGATATACATATTGCATGTGGTTGTGATTCCGCCATTGGCGAAGAGCTAGCTCCCGCTTGGGGATGCCTTATTCATTATTTATATGTATTTCATGTGTTGTACCCGTTTGGGGGCCAGTATTTACAAAGGAGACTTTGCCGAAATTTTTGAGAAAATATGATATTGCTTTTAAATGTTTAATGCCGCTTATTTGTTAAAATCACTTGCTTTAAAACAAGTTTTCTTTCACTCTAATTGTCAAACGGTTTAGTTTTCTGGTCTTTGGCTTACTTAGATTACATTGCACCTTGAAACGTTTCGTAGTTTAAGTGCCAGTCACGTTCCATACCTTCGAGTCGTGACACAAGTCTTCTTCTGTGAGAATTAAATTCCCTGTTTCTTTTAAAGCTCTTCTCTCTTTTTTTAAAAGCTTCTGAGGGGGTTCCTTTTTTTTCACTCTTTCCCTCCCGAGACTTGAAGTCTTTGGTTCTTTATATAGTTGAGAGAAGTTTGTTTAATTCTGAGAAAATCTCTCATTGAGAGATTCTAATTGATTTAATTGGTTTCAGAATTGATTTTGGGAAATTTTTCCCATCATTGGATCTTTGATCCAAGGGATTTTGTTTTACAGAACATATTTTTCGTGTTTTTAACAAGATTGGGGAAATATTTCCCCGTATGCAGAATTTTATTTTGTAGAAATAGTGAATTTTTAATCATCATTGGAATTTTAATCCAAGGGTGCTCGGTTTAACAGAACACAATCTTTTTTGTTTAGAAAAATATGGAAAATATTTTCCATCTCATAGAATTTTTGATCCACAAACTTTCTGTTTAACAGAGAATTTCCCTTCTCATTAGAAAGCATTATGTTTAATCACCATTGGATCTTTGATCCAACGATCCCTTATTGAGTAGAATTTAATTCTTCATAGAGGGTACCCTCATGTTTTTAACACGTGAGGTTTATTTAGTTTGTCAGCTATTTGATTGCAGCGCCTATATGCTTTGCATATAGGCGCTCATGTGTTTAACACGTGAGGCTTATTTAGTCTATCAGTTGTTTGATTTGCAGCGCCTATATGCATTGCACATAGGCGCTCACATGTTTAACACGTGAGGCATATTTAGCCTATAGTTTGATTGCAACACCTATACGCTTTGCATATAGGCGCTCACGTGTTTAACACGTGAGGCTTGTTAAGCATGTCAGTTTGATTGCAGCACTTATATGCTTTGCACATAGGCGCTCACGTGTTTAATACGTGTGGCTTGCTAAGCCTTTCAGTTGGTTGATTTGCAGCGTCTATATGCATTGTATATAGGCGCTCATATGTTTAACACGTGAGGCTTATTTAGCCTATAGTTGTTTGATTTGCAGTGCCTATATGCATTAGATATAGGCGCTCACGTGTTTAACACGTGAGACTTGAACAGTCAGGAATTTTCTATCTTCCCTTTTTTATAAGGGAACAACACTTTGTTGGGGTCAAAAATTACACCCTGGTTGACCAAGTCAAAGTCAACCCTAAGTAAACGGGCCCAAGCCAAGGTCAAGTGGGCCCATGCCCAAGTCGAGCCCGCGGCCAACCTCTCCCATGCCAATATGAAAATTATGTAATAAATATTTTTGATGTAATTTTTATGAATAAATGTAAGAAAAATGGGCATAAAATCAAATTTTTGTAAAGCCAATGGCTCATGTGCAAAAGAAAGAAGCACATGAGGCATGGGATGGGCAAAATGCCATTTTGTAAAGCCCAAGGGGCTATGTGTAAATTTGTAAGCATGTATATGATAACATGATAATGAAATGAAAGAGGAATTCATTCCCCTCAAAATCTAGGGTTTTTGTGCCTCCTTCTCCTTCCTCAAGGTTCTAAACCTTCTTCCCTTTTTTTTATTTAAACCAGAGTTTAACTCTTCTTTTTTAAAAAAGAAACAGTTTTCACCATAAAACCCTTGAAGGGGAACTCAGATCTCCCATCAAATCCCCAAAAGGGATGATTTTTAAGCCTCACCTTCCTTTTTCCTCCAAAATCCAGCCAACAGAGAGGAGGAGGAAGGAGACCCATATCCAAAAATCCCACTTTGGGAAAGATCCAATGCTCAAGAGAAAACCCAACGCTCAAGGGAGAAGAAAGAGGCTCCCTTTCATCATCCCCGAAAATCTCTTAGGAGTTTAACTCCACAATATATATATATATATATATATAAAATAAGAAATCTTTCTTTTTAGGAGTTCAACTCCAAAAGTCAATTGGGAGTACAACTCCCGCTGCCGGGGCTAAGCCCCTTTGTCCTTTTTTTAAGAGTTTAACTCCAAAAGTCAATTGGGAGTACAACTCCTAGTACAGGTGCTAAGCTCCTTTTTTCTGCAGACGCCCAGCGCCTAGTGCCCAGCATCCAGCCCCCGCATGCCGGGCACGTGTGGCGCCGGCGTCCATGCATCCTTTGGACGCTATTCACCCTTTTTTATATATATACACACTCCATAACACTTTCCCCGTTAGAAAAAATTTCTAACGGGGAGCTGTCCCACACCCCGCAAGGGGGCTGCTAGCCCCCTTGAATCCAAGCCCGCAATCTGGATAGCGGGACCCCGTAAACTCTGCGAGGCCCCTGATATATCCAAGACCTCTCAAAACACAACACACGCATACTGCACATTGAGTTCACATGACCAATTTGACCCGGCAATCGGAGGTTCCTTCACTCCAAAGGCTGGGCATAATTAACGGCAGCTTAGTCCACAGCTGCCTGAGATTCAGATCCCCACAATCAATAAACCCCCGCCTACCCTAGACAGGGGGAATCTGTAGTATACCTGACAAACGACGCGTATTCCCATCTCAATGGGGTGAAAAAAAACACCCTACACACGACATAAGCAGCGGACGTTAATTTGTAAAGCAATATAAGCATTTCATTAAAATATATGTCATGCCGTTTGAAAATAATATAAAAGGTTTTCCTTTGAAAAACACTTGTGTCGATCACAGACACGTGGAAAATAGTACGACAATAGCTCTTTTGAAAGTGATAGCAAATATCGATACATGAAAACAATATCTCAGGTACTGTCTCTTGGACCAGTCCTGTTTGAAAACTATATAGTATAATATATCTCATTCTTGATAGGGTATCTATAACGACCCTCCGGTCCCCAGCAAGACATCTTGTGCCTTCTAATCTCAATCACTCATGGATTGATCACATATAACCTCAATCGCTCTTGGATTGATCACACCATGTATCTATAATCGGTTCTTCCCCACATTGATATCTGATATCAACAAACCATTCTACCATGTATCCATAATCGGTTATCCCCGATCTCGATATCGGATAACAACAAACCATAAATATATAAAAACTCATGGTGGACGTATCATCATTGTATCAAGAGTAAATCGTAATATGCAAGCATAACCAGGTTTATAAAATAATACCACGCAGTTTTCCAAATCTCATGAAAAACATAGCACACACTATCGCAACAAACCATTCTGCTTCAAGCTAATGAACTTCTCTTCCATTTCTTCCTGAGCAGACTGCAGAAAGAACTTCTCTAAGAAACTTCGCGAAAAAGTTGCCCAACTGATCGGCTTAGTCAGACGGGTCTCCTCTACGAGCCACCACTCACGAGCATAATTTACCAATTGGATGCTACTGTTTACCCCAATAAGAGCAAAGCTCTATTCAAATTCCAAGGCGGGAGATGAAGCAACGCTTCATCTTCTCACAATTAGAGCAAAACTCTACTTTGAAAATTTAAAGTTTAATAAATGAAGCAACGCTTCAGATTCCCTGCGCTGTGCGCAGAGCGCCACGTGTCAAAATCAAGCACGCCAGCGCAGAGAGCACAGCACCCAAGGCAGCGTGCCCAATTAGAGCAAGGCTCTATTTAAAATAAAAATTAAAGGAAGCAACGCTTCGGTTGCGCAAGCGCTGCGCTGCGCGACACGTGTCAGCGCAGATGCGCAAGCGCAGTTGTGCTGCGCTGCGCGCTGCGCGACACGTGTCAGCGCAGTTGCGCTGCGCTTTGCGCTGCGTGACACGTGTCACACGCTGGGACGTTTGCGCCAAACAGAATTAAATTCTAGTGAGATCCTTCATTTCTTCTTAAAACAAGAAGATTGCCTTCTGTAAAACAGAAGCCCTTGGATCAAAAATCCAACGGTGGGGAAAATTCCCCAAATCGCTCAGAGAATGATCTCTTTAACAAACTTAACAAATCTATGGGCACTATATAAAGACCCCTAGACCCCAACTCAAAAGAGGATCAACATTGGGAGAGATTAAGAACCTTAAAAAACAGAGAAAACTCTGAAGAAATTTCAAGAAAAAGGTAAAAACCTTCACAAAAATAGAAGAATTTCTTTTAATAGGTTATTGATCTAAGAACAAGATCAATGATCTTCATATAATAAATAGTGCTTTGCACTTTTTTATGAACTTCTGGTTCTCGGAAATAAGAAAAACAAGAAAAAACTAGTTTTTTTTTATCTAAATTAGATCGAGAAATCAAACAGTGCTTTGTACTTTTTTATGAACCATTGGTTCTGGAATCTAAAAGATTCTCAAGTTAATAGTGCCTTGCACTTGCAAAACTGCACTGTTGCGCTCTCGGGTTGGCGCAAGCCACCAGAGAGCGCCACGTGTCAGCATCTGAACCACTTGCACCATGCGCTTTTAAGATAGAGCATTGCTCTCTAAAATTGGCGCAACTCACCAGAGCGCGCCACATGTCAGCAGCACAAGCGCAGCGCATTGGCGCAGTGCACTGCGCTTGCGAGACACGTGTCATCACTACAAGCGCTTGCGCTCATTGATTGGCGCAAAGCGCCTGACAAATGCAAAGCATTGTTTTCCAAAGGGCCAGGCCCAAATAAAAAAGGCCTAATAGGCTAAAATAAATTGCAATGCAATAAAAGGGCAGAGCCCAAAAAAAATTGATGCTCTGCATCATTTCTAAAAGGGCAGAGCCCAAACAAAAAAGGGTCTGTCAGACCAGAATAGATGCTATGCATCATTTAAAAAGGGCAGAGCCCATATATAGGTCCAACAGAGACCAAGAATAATGCTATGCATTATTAAACATGGGCAAAGCCCTAGCACAGGTCTAATAGGCCAAAAATAAGAAATAAACTGGACTTAGCCCAATCATGGCCGTAAGTCCTCAAATTAAATTGACTGAGCACGGCCGCTCCCTTAAATCAATTTACATCCGGTTTAAGGGTACATCTCCGAACTCCTTTGACTGCTATCGTTGTAATCCTTCAACGACGTCAGAGAGGTGACGGGTCCCGACAACCACACATCAACACGGACTGTGGGGTCCTTAAACTCATGGACTTAAGCGTCCTTAAACTAAAACACGGACTGTGGGGTCCTTAAACTCATGGACTTAAGCGTCCTTAAACTAAAACACGGACGGTGGGGTCCTTAAACTCACGGACTTAAGCGTCCTTAAACTAAATATGGACCACCAAGTCCCTAAACTGGAACATGGACCACTACGTCCCTAAACTGGAATATGGACCGGAACGTCCTTAAACTACCTATGGACCACCATGTCCCTAAACTGGAATATGGACCGAAATGTCCTTAAACTACCTATGGACCACTACGTCCTTAAACTGGAAATGGATCTAGACGATCCCGTTAAGTTAATCTTAGTCTCAAATCAGACTAACGTATCCTTAACGAACGTTTAAGTTGATCTTAGTCTCAAATGAGGCTAACGTATCCTTAAACCCAAACACCAAACCCAAATCTAAGAAAGTACGGATTTGGACTAATCCACATCCTACGGACGACGGCATAACTTAGTCTCCGTATACAATCCACGGGTGTCCACAAACAAAACAAGCACACACGACACGAAGTGAAATTCTGGAGAAGGAGAAAGTTGTTACCGCGACGCGGTAGCGTAATTAACTGCAGGTGCTTGCGCCTGCAAGGAAAAGCGTCCCCACAATCAAAAACCCCTCAAGCGATGGGGGATTTTACGAAATCCGCTACATCGGCCGCATCCGTCTAAACCTCCGATACACGGTGCCATAAATCAACTTGGCATCTTCGGAGATGTAGACGGATAAAACCATATAGCATCTGCCCCGAATCTCAGGCAAGACGTCTCTGACGTCGCGCCGCCATTCGGAGGGGAACAGATTCTCTGATGTCTTGCCGCCATTCGGAGGGGAACAGATTCTGGCACGCCCGGTGGGACCTTTTCCTCTTTCCACTCCACACTTCGCGTGTTGTGTTCGCGAACAAAATCGTGGTTTGCTGTGGTTGCCTGTGGATTCAAGGTACTTAGATTTGGTGTCTTGCTCTGTGAAGAAAACAGAAGATCAATGGCTTCAAACTGCACTACTTGCAACTGCAACTCTCACTCCGTCCCTGCTGGAGGAGTGACCTACGGGCCCCAAGCAGCCTCTCTTTTCAAGATGCCAATAGAGCAGGTAACTCAAGCCACCACTGGACTATTATTTGGGACCATGCTCCCACCGATGAGCTTCAATGCCCCAATGACGTTGCAAGAAGCCCCAAAGAAGTCAGTCTTTGGTCGACTTACTACTGCCGCGGTCCCTCTCAATGGGTCGCCCAACTCCACTGCCTCAGTTCTTAACAGGCTAGGTTAGAGCTCCAATGGGCCCATGAAAAAGCCAGCAATACCAGGAAATGTTATCCCGAAGCGGATAGTTATCCCTACACTGGTTTCAGGCGAGATCACCAAGGTTGCTTCCCCTGCTCGGAAGTCTGCTTTTGACAGGGGGCATAAGGAGGTCACCCCTACGGTTAGAACAACTCCATCCGCATGACACGCTCGACGTCGTTACTGGTGCCGAGTAGGGAAGGCTGGGGGCAACTCCCCCTCTGGGATAACTCCGCCAGCTCCAACTGTGGGGATCGATGTTGCTGTTGCAACCGGGAACAGCTTTGAATTGCTGAACACGGTGCGCAGAAACTCTCCTACTGCGGTGTTGAAACGAACTCCTTCACTTGCGGAGAATGCTCCAGAGAAAAAGTTAGAGCAGCCCCCTCAACGGTTGTCCTCTAAAATCTACAAGGTCTG
Organism: Agapanthus africanus; assembly: GCA_030015575.1. Taxonomy (NCBI): domain Eukaryota; kingdom Viridiplantae; phylum Streptophyta; class Magnoliopsida; order Asparagales; family Amaryllidaceae; genus Agapanthus; species Agapanthus africanus. The sequence continues at coordinate 107,164 of JASDDO010000148.1, read as the reverse complement.
GCGTCAAGTCCAAGAGTCAGTAATCGATCAAGACTACCTCCGCCGACAGAAAAAGATGAAGGTTCAGCAGGAGAAGGGCTACTCTGTCAAGTCGGAGAAAGAAACAGCTGGATGGGTGCCCATTGCAACGGCTCCCTCAACGTCAATCACTCAGAAGAAAAATAGGCCGCAAAAAACCCCTGTGAATCTGGCGAACCGTAAAAGCGCTGAACACAGACACCCCAAGTCTGGGGACATGGTACTGCACACTGTTTATGTGGCTTCCGGAAAGGAGGAAAGCCGCGCTTCGACGGGTCACCGAACGCTCACCTGATCCTTGACAAAAGCCCAGGAGCAGCAACAGAAGCTTCAGGAAATGATGACTGTGATGGCTGCACTTACCGAACCGAAAGAAAGTTTGGAAGTATCATCAGAGCATCGTCATGAATAAGAAACTGACGCTGATTATCTACGCAGAGTCCTCGAAAAGAAGGACAAAGAGGCAGCAGAACAAGCTGCCAACATAAAACAAATGGCGCTCCTCTTCCAAGATATAGTAGGGATGATGTTACACCCGGACCCTCCAGCTGAAGACCCTCCGATCATTGTTGGAAACGACAGAGGGGAGACATCTAATCCTCCTCTGGCTCTTTCAGCAGCCAAGGAAGAAACCATTTCCAAGGCCGCACTGGATGTCTATATAGCTCAGCAAATACGAGCTCATCAAGCTAGTGAAGTGGCTGGGCAAATTGTTAGAACTGGACGACCCTATCCGGGCTGGTATGACCAAATCAGTTACCCGTCGGGATATACGATCCCTAAGTTCCACTTATATAAAGGGACAGGGAATCCACATCAGCACGTCGCTCAGTTCAGGGCCTTATGCGGCAATACTGGAGGCGATGACAAATTGTTGCTTCACCAATTCGTCGGCAGCTTAGCAGAAACAGCCTTTGAATGGTATTCGGAGCTACCTAATGACTCTGTCAAAACATTTGCGGAGATGGAGCTACTATTTACACAAAGATTCGCGAGTGCTAGTGAACGCACCCCGATAATAGCACTGATAAATGCCAGGATAAGGCCAGGCGAAACGTGGGTTCAATACGCAACACGATGGCGGAACTTATGGTCGAAATGCGAACAACGCATAGAAGAGGCACCTGCGGTAGGCATGTTCGTAGGCACTCTTGATCCGCAGGAGACAATCTCACAATTCATGATGTTCTTCAGGCCGACCACCTTCCAAGTATTGATCGACAAATTAGCCCAAATAGACTAGATGGGCCACGGACCGTCTCCTCCAAAACCAGACTCTCGAAATGAGAAAGGAAAAGGGAAAGCAACTGTCGTTGCCAATGCTCAACAACAGCCGAGCAACTCAAAGCCGGTCGTTCGCCAAAATAATGCTCATCCACGCCCGTCCCTCGAGGAGAGACTAGGACGTCCTTACTTGTTTCTTCAGAATAAAACGAGAAGACTGTTTGAACTGGCAGTATGCAATAGACTCATCAATCTGCCGAATCCAAAACGTCCGTTGCAGCCAGGCGATCTCAATAATCCCGATTACTGCCCTTATCATCAAACGGTAAGTCACCCGATCGAGGATTGTTTCGTCTTCAAGGGATGGATCGAGGATCAGTACCTATAAGGCAAGTTGTGATGTCTGAAAAGTGGAAGATAAACCCACCACAGCCGCACACTCCAAAGAAGACGGACGCACCGGGGGAAACTTGTCATGTGATCTCTTACTCATTGGCGGATGATAAAGAGGCTCCTCACGCCGAGAAACCGAGGGCGGACCCTGAACCAGAAATTCCGCGGTCGTCAGACGAGTTGATCGATGCCTTCCTGAATGAGATTCGTCTGAAAGTTAAATCCAATCAAGAACGTGAGATGGCCATACTGGAAGGAGCCAAACACCGACGACTGGACCAAAGAGTCAAGGCACTCCCGTCAAATCAAAAGCTATCCGCTACGGATAAAAACAAATTCAAGACGAGTAAAAGGTTCGCTAAAGCCCTGTCAGCGGGAAGGGTGCTACCACCCTCTGAAGAAAACACTCTCGGTGAAGTAGAGATGCATCCTAACTTCTGCTTATATCATCAGAAGATCATACATCCTACCGAAGATTGCGACTCCTTTAAGTGTTGGTGGCAAGAGTATGTCGCTCAAAAGCAACACTTCAACAGGACAAAGTGTGGAGTTCGTAGACATCAGAAAAATGCGATAGATGAGCGCAAGAGAGCCGTCGACGACTGTCACAGAGCCGACTCTAAGGGATCGCAAATTATCACCTTCGGAAGCGACTCTGACGAAGAAGCTGCCCTCAACCCTCTCCTCAAGGAATCCATTTCAAAGATGAAAGAATTGAAAAGTTGCGATAACGTTCAGCCATGTAATCGCACGCTGCTCGAAAAAAATCTCGGCCCCGCAAACAAGGGATCGAGCGAAAAGGATAAAGGGAAGGGAAAAACAACCCTCGTAGCCAATACTCAACAGCAATCGAGTGGCCCTAGACCGGTTGTTTGCCGAACCAACAAGCAGCAACCCCTCCAGGAAAATTTGAAACGTCCTTACTCGTTTCCACAAGATAAAACAAGGGGACTGTTCGATCTGACAGTGCGCGACAGACTCATCAGTCTGCCGAGTCCAAAACGTCCGTTGCGGCCAGGCGATGTTAATAATCCTAATTATTGCCCTTACCACCAAACAGTAGGTCACCTGATCGAGGATTGCTACGTCTTCAAAAACTGGGTTGAAGACCAATACCAACCGGGCAAGTTCGCGCTGTCTGAAAACTGGAAGGTGAACCCGCCACAACCGCACGCTCTGAGAAAGACGGATACACCGCGGGCATCATGCTCAGTCATAGAGAAAGCCCCATAGACCGAAAAGTCAATAAACTAGATATTCGCCTCAAATACGGCAACGGCGGACCGAAACGTCCTTAAACTAATGACGGACCACTACGTCCTAAAACTAGCTGACGACCGAAACGTCTTTAAAATACTACCGCAGCATCCTCAGGCTGATGAGATAAAAAAAGGAATAAAATAAAAAAAACAAAAAAAACGGTATTTCCATAAGCAAAATGGGCATGGATGAAAACCCGAAAGGGCTCCGTGAGTAAAAACAGCAGAACTACCGGCGAGTGTTTGTGAAAACCCGAAAGGGCGCAACCTCGTTAAAAGACACTTGCAAGGTCCTCTCGACCTTGTGAAGAGGAGCCACCCGCGTGAGATCCTTACGACTCACAAAGGAGCAACACACTTAGGAATCCTCACTATTCCTAAGGAGAAAATACACTTGCGAGATCCTCACGACTCGTAAGGAGAACTCTCTTATGGGACCCTCACGGCTCATAAGATTTAAAAGTCTTAAGTTACAGAGACTTAAACCTGTGCTTAAGCAACCTCCATAACCTTCGATTTTGCCCTATAAGTGGTCCAATACTGACCCTTGTATACAATCCACGGGCGCGAATAAATATTTCCCTAACCAAGTCCCATCCGTGACTGGGGATATGTACGCATGATGAACAACCCTTATAAGTCCTCTCGACTTACAAGAAGAAAACCCTCTTGTAGGATCCTTACGACTTACAGAGGAACATACACTTAGGAATCCTCACGATTCTTAAGGAGAAAATACACCTGCAAGATCCTCATGACTTGTAGGGAAAAATACCTTTGTGGGACCCTTACGGCTCATGAAGTCGAAAGCCTTAGTCGACAGGACCTTAACCCTGTTCGCTAAGCCACCTTTGTTCGACATCGACAAAGGCAAATGATGATTCGCTCCTGGCAATATCCCAGTGTAGTGATGCTGATGCCTAAACCGGTATTAAATTCCAAGGCCTTTCAAGGCAAATGATGATTCGCTCCTGGCAGTATTCCAGTTATAGCGATGCTGATGCTAGGATTGGCGTCAAGATTCCAAGTTCTAAACTCGTGACAAAAAATCTGCGAGCCACACATGAATACGAAATAGCTGAAATGATGAGGCAACTTGCAATAAAAAGTAGCAAGTAAAGATGTATGCATGCAAAATAGCCGAAATGATTGGGCAACTCGCAATAAAAAACAGCGAGTGAAAATAAATTAAATGCCGAAATGATTGGGCAACTCGCAATAAAAAGCAGTGAGTAAAAATAAAAATTAAAAAAACAGCCGAAATGATTGGGCACCGCGAAAAATGGCCGAAATGATTGGGCAATCGCAACCTTCGCGATATAAAGCTGAAATGATAGAGCGTCGCGGAAATAAAATAATCAAAAAAAAATAAATGAAACTTTTTCCCTACAGGCGATAGCACAACAATCCCTGTATACAATCCAGGGACACAAACAAAGAAGGAAGCACCCTTTCCCTCCCAATGCTCCATCAGAAAACGGAGCCAAATCTTAACGGCAATATCTACGGCCTAAGAATCAACAAAAGGCGTTCCTTCGCAGTCCATCAAGATGCAGATACAACGCCAACGAAAGACCCCATGGTCAAACAAGCCGAGTAACGGCAAAATCCCAGCTCCACCTCGGCATTCGTCTTGACACAGCAGACGAGATGTCACGACAGCGTTCTTCCTCCAACAGGATTCGGACGTGACAAAGCAAACGAAGCGAAGGCCAAATTCCTATCTTCAAGGTCTTAACGGTGAGTATATAAAGCCTGAAAGACAACTGGAGATCGTCTCACACCAGTGCGGAACGGTCACCACTTCAATGTTCGTCTCGACACAGCAGACGCAACATCATCAAACAAATGGAGCCATGGCAAAATCCCTAGTTCCAAACCTCGACGGTTCACCAGCAACCTAGAGACAACCGCGACGTTCGTCTCGATACAGCAGACGAGATGTCACCCCAGCGTTCTCCCTCCAGCAGGGTTCAGACGCGACAATCAAACAAATGGAGCCACGGCAAAATCCCTAGTTCCCACCACAACATTCGTCTCGATACAGCCGACGCGATGCCAGCAAACGTAGCAAAGGCCAAATTCCTAGCTTCAGGGTCTTGACGGCAACTCACATAAAACCTGAAAGACTATCGGAGATCATCCCACACCAGCGCGGAGTGGTTATGACTCATCGGGGCTCTCCAAAGTGAGCCTAACCTCAAGTAAAAAGCGGCATGGCAAATTCCTAACGCTTGCTCTTCCGACGGTCAAACTGCCTAGGAAGATTGCTTGAAAACGTCTTGTCCAGCCCCCGAAGGGATCAGAGACACGACAGTCGCAGGGCTACTCGAACAGCACGATTGCCTATCGAGGAATATATCAGCTTATGCGACGGTACGACGGCCAAAACCCTAAGTACCACAGACCCTAACGGACTTCTGTCATAAAGAGCAGAGGTTAACTGCGATGTTAGGATGTTCTTGCGAGAAATGCTCGATTCGTCTCGACTTGTGAAGAAATTGATGTCTTTGCGAGATATTCTCGATGCGGCTCGACTCGTGAGATAAAGCCTTAGGCAGTGGGCATAAAAGAAGCCTATTTCCTAAGCACTGGGACCCTGCAAGTTGCCCCAAAACGGTTTCTTGCATACTATCCACGGGTCTCACTCTCCAAATTCGAATCTCGACAAGGAGGGAAACAACCGCTTACGGGTCCTCTCGACTCGTAAGAGGGAAAAATTCTCTTATAGGATCCTTACGACTTATAAGAGAAAACGCACTTAAGAATCCTCACGATTCCTAAGGAGAAAACCCACCTACGAGATCCTATCGATCCGTAGGGAGAAAAGTCTCTATGAGACCCTCACGGCTCATAGAGTTGAAAAGTCTTAGGCAGCAGATTTGAACCTGCGGCCTAAGCCATCGCTATCTCTTAAAGAAACCAAGGTGCTTACTCTGTTATCGTTCAACCATGTTCACTAAGGTAACATACGGATAATAAAAGAAAGAAGAAAGCGACAGAAAGAACATCTGATTAGCGTTTGATCAAGCGTTCGAGACACACTCATTCATGCATAAGCAAAAGACTCAGAACAAAAAATAAAGACAAGCTGGGATAAAAATTTTCCATTAATATTGCCAAAAGTTCTTACAATCATAGAAGCAATAAACGAGAAACATTATTACAATGGAATAACCTCAGATCCAGGGCAAGGATTGAGGAATTCAAAAGTAAGGCCATTCAGAGTTCTTCTGGTCTTTCTGATTATTCTCGTACGCAACCTCTCACGCTCCTGTGTGTCAAGATCCTCGGCGAGGCCCCCCAGCCTTCGATAAGCAGCGACTCTCGTCGTCTGCTGGAAAATTTGATGCAGGATGTCGATGAGGCTATCCCGCCGTTTCTTCGAGATCAGCCCCGACAGGTACACTGAATGCACCTTATCTTCGGCATCATCCAGCGCATTGAGCGATAGGGCCTTGTGGAACCCCGGGAGTGCCCTCCAAATTGCTCCCAGCACGACTTTTAAGAGAGCGGAGCGGCGGGGGAGCAGCCAACCAGCACGTGCGTTCAGACGACCCATGACCTCCGCACACTGGGCATCCGTAAACTCTTAGTTTTGTTGACGGCCCTGTACACGGATATCCTAGTAGGTGATGAATTCATGCAGACTGTATAGACGCACCGCCATAATTCCTGAAGGAAACATCATTGGAAGATAAGATAAGAAGATGATGAAGATAAAAAAATGTTAAAACTCCTCGAGGGCAATGCTCTGCAGACAGGATTGACACCTGTCAAAATCAGTAATGAGGAGAATTTGAAGAAAATCCCTTAAAAACATTGAGAGCTTTGCTCTAAAAAGATGACATAATTTATGAAAAAATAAAATTCCATCTTTAACTTCCAAGGGCAATGAAAAACTCTTAAGAGTTCTTCTATATGATTTGGAAGGAGCAAAACTCCATCAATGAATTAAAAAAATCCAAGGAAAATCTTTCAAAGAGCAGAGCTCTATTAATGGAACCCTAATAGGGTCCCTTTTAGTTCTCTTTAGATCTCTTTAGACATATAGAGCAAAGCTCTGCTAAGTGAAACCCTAAATGGGTTTCCTTTAGATCAGGGATCTATTGAGAGCAAGGCTCTGTCAATGAAAATTAATTTAATTTAATTTAATTCAAATTAAAATTTTCACCTAAAAGTTTTAAGAGTTTAATTCTTGAAGTTCTTGAAAACAAAGAGCAAGGCTCTGAGTTCTGGAAGTAAAATTTTGAAGATGAAAATCATCTAAGGGACCAAAGGTCCTATTTATAGGCATCAAATGCCCTTTCAGCTTCCAAAAGTTGCCGCGACGGTTGGAATTCTGCCACCGCTGCGCTCACGTTTGGGGGCCACATAAGCGCAACGGTGGGGGGCATTTTTAATCCAATCAGAGCAAAGCTCTGTTAAAATTCCAAGGAGGGAGATGAAGCAACGCTTCATCTTCCCCCAATTAGAGCAAAGCTCTACTTTGAAAATTTAAACTTTAATAAATGAAGTAACGCTTTAGATCCCCTGCGCTGCGCGCAGAGCGCCACGTGTCAAAATCAAGCACGCCAGCGCAGAGAGCGCAGCACCCAAGGCAGCGCGCCCAATCAGAGCAAGGCTCTATTTAAAATAAAAATTAAAGGAAGCAACGTTTCAGTTGCGCAAGCGCTGCGCTGCGCGACACGTGTTAGTGCAAACGCAGTTGCGCTGCGCGACACGTGTCAGCGCAGATGCGCTGCGCTGTGCGCTGCGCGACACGTGTCAGCGCAGTTGCGCTGCGCTCTGCGCTGTGTGACACGTGTCACGCGCTGGGACGTTTGCGCCAAACAGAATTAAATTCTAGTGAGATCCTTCTATTCTTTTTAAAACAAGAAGATTGCCTTCTGTAAAACAGAAGCCCTTGGATCAAAGATCCAACGGTGGGGAAAATTCCCCAAATCGCTCAGAGAATGATCTCTTTAACAAACTTAACAAATATATGGGAACTATATAAAGACCCCTAGACCCCAACTCAAAAGAGGATCAACATTAAGAGAGATTAAGAACCTCAAAAAACAGAGAGAACTCTGAAGAAATTTCAAGAAAAAGGTAAAAACCTTCAAAAAAATAGAAGAATTTCTTCTAATAGGTCATTGATCTAAGAACAAGATCAATTATCTTCATATAATAAACAGTGCTTTGCACTTTTTTATGAACTTCTGGTTCTCGGAAATAAGAAAAACAAGAAAAAACTTGTTTTCTTTGATCTAAATTAGATCAAGAAATCAAACAGTGTTTTGCACTTTTTATGAACCATTGGTTCTGAAATCTAAAAGATTCTCAAGTTAATAGTACCTTGCACTTGCAAAACTGCACTGTTGCGCTCTCGGGTTGGCGCAAGCCACCAGAGAGCGCCACGTGTCAGCATTTGAACCACTTGCGCCATGCGCTTTTAAGATAGAGCCTTGCTCTCTGAAATTGGCGCAACTCACCAGAGCGCGCCACGTGTCAGTAGCGCAAGCGCAGCGCATTGGCGCAGCGCACTATGCTTGCGAGACACGTGTCATCACCACAAGCGCTTGCGCTCATTGATTGGCGTAAAGCGCCTGACAAATGCAAAGCATTGTTTGCTAAAGGGCCAGGCCCAAATCAAAAAGGCCTAATAGGCTAAAATAAATTGTAATGCAATAAAAGGGCAGAGCCCAAACAAAATTGATGCTCTGCATCATTTCTAAAAGGGCAGAGCCCAAACAAAAAAGGGTCTGTCAGACCAGAATAGATGCTATGCATCATTTAAAAAGGGCAGAGCCCATATATAGGTCCAACAGAGACCAAGAATAATGCTATGCATTATTAAACATGGGCAAAGCCCTAGCACAGGTCTAATAGGCCAAAAATGAGAAATAAACTGGACTTAGCCCAATCATGGCCGTAAGTCCTCAAATTAAATTGACTGAGCACAGCCGCTCTCTGAAATCAATTTACATCCGGTTCGAGGGTATATCTCCGAACTCCTTTGACTCCTATCGTTGTAATCATTCAACGACGTCAGAGAGGTGACGGGTCCCGACAACCACACATCAACACGGACTGTGGGGTCCTTAAACTCATGGACTTAAGCGTCCTTAAACTAAAACACGGACTGTGGGGTCCTTAAACTCATGGACTTAAGCGTCCTTAAACTAAAACACGGACGGTGGGGTCCTTAAACTCACGGACTTAAGCGTCCTTAAACTAAATATGGACCACCAAGTCCCTAAACTGGAACATGGACCACTATGTCCCTAAACTGGAATATGGACCGGAACGTCCTTAAACTACCTATGGACCACCATGTCCCTAAACTGGAATATGGACTGAAATGTCCTTAAACTACCTATGGACCACTGCGTCCTTAAACTGGAAATGGATCTAGACGATCCCGTTAAGTTGATCTTAGTCTCAAATCAGACTAATGTATCCTTAACGAACGTTTAAGTTGATCTTAGTCTCAAATGAGGCTAACGTATCCTTACACCCAAACACCAAACCCAAATCTAAGAAAGTACGGATTTAGACTAATCCACGTCCTACGGACGACGGCATAACTTAGTCTCCGTATACAATCCACGGGCATCCACAAACAAAACAAACACACACGACACGAAGTGAAATTCTGGAGAAGGAGAAAGTTGTTACCGCGACGCGGTAGCGTAATTAACTGCAGGGGCTTGCGCCTGCCGGAAAAAGCGTCCCCATAATCAAAAACCCCTCAAGCAAGGGGGAATCTGATGAAGTCTGCTACATCGGCCGCATCCGTCTAAACCTCCGATACACGGTGTCATAAATCAACTTGGCATCTTCGGAGAGGTAGATGGATAAAACCATATAGCATCTGCCCCGAATCTTAGGCAAGACGTCTCTGACATCGCGCCGCCATTCGGAGGAGAACAGATTCTCTGACGTCTTGCCGCCATTTGGAAGGGAACACGTACTACATCCACCATTTTCTCATCTAGAATCTGCGTGGCAACGAGCAAGTTCTGTTAGTTATATGTATGCCCTAGAGGCCATTGTTGTACATGGGATGTATATTGTAGTGGATGCTTAGACATATATAGGGAGGACTTTCTTGCTCGATATGATAGTATGCTATTTGGTTGCTCTTTGTCTTAACATGTTGACTTGTATAGGTAATATTGTCTTGCTCTCACATGTTGACAAAGCCCTTAGGTTGTGTACTTGAATACCAGGACCATGATGCAGATCATACTAGTGGGTCCAAGGGTAGTCTACAAGTACACCCTATAATAGTTCCTAGTCGAGAGAGTATCGAGACAGGGCATCGATATTCCAGAGTAGACTAGTGTATGCGCTTCCCGACTCATATGATAGGTGATGGATGATCCCATATCCATTGGTGTTTGACATCAGGAAAGGTATACGGGTGCTCAGTGGAGACTGGGTACACTGAACGAACTCACTGAGAACTCCTAGATGGTATTATACCTATCGTCGGATAGCAGTTCTGTGGTGACACCGGTACAGGTTAGTCTGTAGACCCGAGATCGTGATATAGTCTTGTGTGATTCCCACTGTGCTTTGATTTCCACCATACCATGGTCAAGAGATCGTGCAAAAAGGTGGTTTTTGGATACAGTCCCGAGTCACATGGAGGCAATGAGCGATAGGAGGGGTTTCGTCTCTCCCGGTATTGGGAGTTGATGTTGCGCTATGCTAGATTGGCCATAAAAGGAAATCCTTGGTCAGGGTTGCTGAGATTTACTGATAAGTGTTATCAGTAGTTTCTCGAACCGTTATGGACCTTGCATCGGCATGACTTATCAGGCTATTGGGGTCTGACATTATACCACCCCCAGGCTGTGATATGCGACATATCAGACGAAGAGACCAGATTGTACGGTAGTATTACTGATTGGATAAACAGGAGTTATAGCAGGCTTACTTGTTGATCTTCTGATTGATCAATACCCAGGTGGCCGTTATGTTTAGCAGACCGCTTGCGGCTTGTGGGTGTTTGATATGATCATCACCTACTGCCGGCGTATTGACGAGTCTTTAGAGTCCTACACAAAGGTTTCCTGGTTCATGCGAAATGGAGTAGGAGCACATATGTGATATGTGCGGGACCGAGATTAATGCGCGTATGTGATACCGCATTTTATTCTCGTCATATGTGACATCAAAGGTTATATGAGTTATAGCAAGGTTATCGGATCAAGTGTTGATTCGATAAGTTGTTACATTTGATATCAGTTGGTTATATGTAATATAGCCGGATTATTAAATCAAATGTTGATTTAATAATTTAATGTAGAATTAATATATTTGATATATTAAATTACATTAACTAATATTAGCTCACTTAAGTATTCATTTTTCTCATTATGATACATTAATTTGTTGGATATAGTGTCCTTGAAGTCAATTATTGGATCGCGGGTACGTGATTGCAATGATTGAGGGAGGACCTATACCGGTAGGACAGTCTTACTCGAGATGATAGTATGCTATCTGGTTTGTCTTTATCATCATGTACATGTTGATAGAGCCCATACGATTTTTGCTTGACAGCCAGCAGTATGATGGCGATCATATACGTGGAGCTGGGGGTCTATAAGCACATCCTTAATGTGTCTCTAGTCATGGGAGTTTCAAGACTGGGCATCGATACTCCAGAGTAGACTAGTGTATACAGTTCGAGACCCCGACGAGGGGCGGTGGCCGGTTTCATAAGCCACTGGTGTCAGTTAGTTTACCTAAGATGTATACAAGTGCTCATTCGGTTATGAGTACACCGGACAGGACTCACCTGGAACCTGCTAGTTGGTATTATACCTATTATCAGATAGCAGTTTCCAGGTGACATGTGTACAGGTTAGTCTGTCGACTTGAGATCGTTATTTGTCTCGTGTGAGTTCCCACTGTGCTTTGATTACTACCCTACCACGGCTCAAAGGAGTCGTGCAAACAGGTTTTAGTTGGGTACAGTCCCGAGCCACATAGAGACAGTGAGCGGATCGTCAGGGATTCGTCTCTCCCGGTATTGGGGGTTGATGTCGCGCTGTGCATGGGTGGCCATCACCAGAAAACCTTGGCCAAGGTAGTCGAGAATTACTGATCTAGGATCGGTAGTTTCTCAGGCGGTGATGGGTTTCATACCGACACGAATTATCGTGTTGTTAGGGGTCTGACTTTATCCACCCCCTAGACTCGATATGCGATACTCATAGACGAACAGACCGGACTGTACGGATATTGTCACTGTCAGGCTCAGTAGGGTTTCGGGATGAGTTCGCTTGTCAGCTTCCCTTTCGTTCAATACATAGGCAACCGTTACGTACAGCTAGCACCACTGACGTGCTTGTGGTTAAACCCACTGCCAGTGTATTGATGAGTCATTAGAGTCCCCCACAGACAGTTTCCCAAGCTCGGGCGAAACGTTGTAGAGGCCGTATGGTTTTATGGAAGGGTCCGATCATATACGTGCACTCGTGCACGGATCATGATCGGACGGATCATACTAGTGGGCTTTGGTTTAAGCCGGATCCTAGTATTCGATTGGTTGGATTACTTTAGTCTCGTTGTATTCGTATTCCGTCGGAATACGGATACAGGTATGCATATACAGTCGAGGGGCATTCTCGTAATCCGTTACGAGTTTGTTTTAGGGTTGCCATATCTTTTGGTTTAAAACATTTTGTTTTAAATGTTTTATTTGGTGAGAAATTGTGACTCATTTCCTTTCTGTCTTGGAGCATTAAATGAGGCATGGTCACATATGGTGTCTCCTTGCTTTTGGGGCTTGATTTGTGGGTGTGTTGTGATTTTTTTTTTTAGGGATGGGGCTGCTGAATTCAGCAGTGAACCATTTTTCTTTTTAGGGATGGGGCTGCTGAATTCAGCAGTGAACCATTTTTCTTTTTGTGCTCAAAAATCATCATAAAACACACACAATTCATTACAAGCTCATTTCCTTTGGTGCTCATAAGTTCTTCAGCTCAAGGCAACTCTTTTACCTCCACCCTACACCCTCTCATGTGTTGAGAACCCTAGGGTGATTGAGACTAAGTAACCACAACCTTCTTTACTTCATCTTGGACATGACGGCTAGGAAACTTCATGTTCGAGTTGCTTCGGTTTGAAGCGGGAGCCCGTATAAAGAATCCTCGACGTGGTGCCATTCCGACGAGCTAGACCGGAGAGCGGACTTGATCGGGACAGCGGCGAGGAGGTAGGAAAGAGATTGAAGACCGAAGGACACAGATCGATCGGTATAATCTCTGAACTTACTTTGTAGATTGCTAGAATACGGTTAACAGAACGATCCAGATAAAAGGTTATGGTAGCGTCAGGTTTTGAAAAAATTTTGTTCCGCATTTGGCCTCGGATTGACGGTCGGAGTGCTGTCGTAACCCAACATGGTATCAGAGCCTAACTATTAACCCTAATCTAGCTTGTTTAGACAATGTTAAAGTATTGAAATCGAAACGACGCAAACACTACACACAGATTTCAAGTTTCTGTCAATTTCAAAAGGATCTTCAAAAATTATTTAAACATGTGCAGAAAACTACTGACCTTACCCATAGCCTGCACACCAATAAAGACACCAACTCCTCAGATTTTGGCCGAGCACATGGCTCCAAAATCCGAGGAGGCCGGCCTAATGAAGGCTTCTGTGATTGTGCAGTTTGGTCTCTGGAATCTTAGCGCAGTAGTATTGTTTGTTTAGCTCAATTTGGATATGGTTTTATCAGTTTGTTTGGGGCTATTCGGGAGTTATTTCGAACTCGATATTTTCTAACATTGTTTAAAGTTAGCGATACATTATATTTCTATCTGTGACCGTGAATGTCATTTGATCGGTAAATCTTGTCTAATCGCTATAGTCCTTTTAGACGGATTTGCGAACGCGACATTCACGTTTGATGTTCTGTGTTGTGCTGTGATGTTGCGGATTTGTCGTAGTGGATAGCTTGTGTGCAATGGTAGTGCAGTTTGGATTTATTTGTATATTTGATATTGCGGGGCGAGCGTCCGACATGTGGACTGCCGTCACTGCATGTTTGTATATTATTCTTTTGGGGCACGACCGGGTTGAGGTCGATGTCACCCTTGTATATTATTTTCTTTTCTGTACTAGGATTACCCCACGGTGGAGTGCACGAATAGTCGGGTTCTAGAGGGCAACAGATCCGCATCTCATGGCGTTGAGACGGAGGGGACCTTACTCTAGAATTGGCGGGCTATTTGCCGCACTCGTAGGGGGTATAGGTTGACCCAAGGAGGGGTGCTCAAGTTACCGGATTCCATGAAATGCTGGGTGGTCCATTCACTTTGCTGAAGGGGGCTGCCTCGCTTCACGTTTTGGCAGGTAACTTGCCGCACTCATAAGGGTCTAGGTTTCATTGCACAGGCTATCCACACGACCAGGGGAACGTCGGGTTTCTTTTGCGGCTCAAAAGAAACCCGGGGCTCCCAGATTATCTGTATTGTTCTGTGATACTTATTACTTTTATGTGATGTTGCATTTATCACGCCTGGAGCGATTATTATATATTGATATATATAATAGTAGATGTTGTATATGTTTTACACCCGCTCTAGTCCAGTCCTCGCTCTTTCGTCAGTTAAGTAACCTAACGGGTGATGACGGGACCCAGTGGCGAATGCGGATGGCATATACGTACATCATATTTTCGTTCTTTTCTGGTGTGATTAATTGATGGGACTGCGTTGATTCAGATCAATGCAAGAAAAACAAACCTATATTCGATGTTGTTGGAACCAATTTTAAAAACTGGCATTACAGACGTACGCTTTTGCTTTGCACAGTGGTATTCGGTTATGAATATCCAGTACCTCATTCGATGAGGCAAGGGCCGAGATCCCTTCCTCGGGAGTGACCCCTTGGGCAGAAGTTTGCGTCAACGTAATAACTTTACTATAGTCGATTAATTTTTTTTTTGCATCGTGGTATTCAGTTTGGAATATCCTGCACCTCATTCTACGAGAAAAGGTCCGAGATCCCTTCACCGGGAGTGACCTCTTTAGCAAAGGTTTTCGCTACTATATATTTATAAAAAGCTATCTGGTTCCTTCAACGATATCAAGTTCATTACGTTAAAAGGTTTTCGCCAAAAACCAGCCGTAGCCCTCCGTCATTTCAGATTAGTATTGCTTAGTATTCGTGCTAAGTTTGTCGTTGCTATTCGCCGAGGCGTAGTGTGCGGTAGCTCTATAATGCTTTTCTGTCGTATGGATATGTGGATTAGTTAGGACAGTCGTACGACTTTGTTGACTATTCGTCAAGGGTATTACGGGTGGGTTTAACGCAATCAAGATAATGACGGGTTGAACTTGATTAGGACCTTTTGATTTGTTGATTATTCGTCAAGGTCACTTGGGTCCTAGGGGTAAAAATCACATCGGGAGTTTCAAACATACAGAAAACTTGCCAGGCATGCGCATACCTTCCGGATTGTGGTGACTTGAGTGGCTTCCATCAAGTTATCATGCGATGATAGTTGGATCCCGATTCCCACTGATGAGTTGGTTTACTCCTCGGGTGATCCCGACTAATTCTTCTTTCAGGTTTAGAGGAGAATTTGAGGATACATTGGGAGACATTCTGTTTAGAGTGCACACAGAGTGTTTCTTTTCACTCTCTCTTTGACTGTGACCATGACCCGACCCTAGACTATAACTCAGCAACCAAGTTAACCGAACTTTATTAAAATACTAGCTTTTGGAATGTCTGAGTTGCATACTTCATTGCCACTCCTACTTTTACCCTTTGCTTTTCTCCAGAACACCCCGTATCACTACGAACATCCAATTCCATTGGATAAATCCATCGTATGGTTATATACAAATTCGAAGGAACTTTTTCGAGGATGGATTCTGGTTCTGTAGAGATAGAATAGGACTATTCAGTTGTCTTTTCCTTTTACATTCTCTCAGGTTGTGAGGGCTCCTGGGATTAGGAGAGGGTACCTATTGCGCTTATTGGATAGTCTTCTTCCAAACCATAGGCAGGTGCCGAAAGGTAGGGATGAAGAAAACCAATTAGCCTAAGTTGGGTGTACAGAAGATAATAAGTAAATACAAAATAAAGAGATTAGAAAGAGGGCAAAGTAAATTGCGACTGCTAAAATTCACGACCGAACCACATATTTCATCGCCACTCCTATTTCACCTTTGTATTTCTCCAGAACACCCCGTATCACTACTGACATCCGCTTCCATTAGATAAATCCATCGTATGGTTATATACGAACTCGAAAGAATCTTTTCGAGGATGGATTCTGGTTCAGGAGAAATATGAATAAAGTTTATTCAGTTGTCTTTTATCATCACCTTCTCTCAGGATGTGAGTACCCCTAGGATTAGGAGAATTACACCTATTATGATTATTGGATAGTCTTCTTCCAAACCATAGGCTGGTGCCGAACGGTAGGGAAGAAAGAAAACCACTTAGCTTAACGATGGTGTACAGAAGGTAATGACTAAAGACAAATAAAGGGATTTGGAGAGATGGCAACAAAATATACGGTTACAGTCATGAATCTGGATAATGGAAGGGGCATTACTAGGAATATCCGGATACCCCTTCAAAACATTTTTATGTTTTAGTTTCACTGAGTATTGTTAATAGAAAACTGATTTTCCAATTAGACCCTTGCTCCAGGGTATGTATTTACCAGGTTTGATTCCCACATCTGTATGGTTTTACAGATGATGAGTGGAAGTAAGTTATTGGAAATTAGGTGATCATCCTCATTATATCAGAATTCGTTGGAATTGGTGATATTTGAGGAAATCGCCTGGGTACAGTTTTCAACCTACGACGCACAGGGTTTGAGTTATTCAACTCAGAGGACTTATACAAAGTATTGTATGTTATCCAGTGTCCATTAGGACAGAGGGGTTGGAACTCGTACTATATTCTGTTTACTTATGACTTCTCCAGTTTTTGACATGTGTTTCGTAGAGATACATGGTCTAAGTTTGAGAAGTTATAGGTGTAGGGTTCCTAGGCACTCTCAAGAGGTCTCGTAAGGCATCAACCATGCCAATTTCAAAAATTACGGTGCCGAGAAACCCTAGACTAGATCGTTAACTAGATATTTTAGGCGACAAAGCGAATAGTTAACAACTACAAGAACGGAAATACAACCTTTGTAGATCCGGTCCTCCACCTCCATAGCTCCGCAATGAAGTCTCCTCGCTGTCCAAATGGAATCCCGGGCTCTAGCGTCGGCTTCATCGGAGAAATGGACGGGCAAGGTCGTCGGCTTCGTGCCGAAGATGATCTACGTCGAGGCATTACTAGATCAAGCTCCCACTTCACCAAGTCATGAAACTTGTGAAGAAAACACACTCTACTACTTGGAAAGAGGTAGAGGATGAAGAAATAGGAAGTGGGTTCACTTTAGAATTGGATTTCTCACTCTTTTTCTCACTTTGCCATTTTTGGTAGCAAGCTTCTTCATGTGAAGAAGAAGAAGAAGAAGAAGATAATATTATGATAAGTTTTTAGAATAGAATAGAAAATCAATTCTTATCATAATTTTAACTATAGTTATGTGTAGAGAATTTACCAAGGTTAAAGGAATGGTTAGGGTTAAGCATGAAGACAAGAATGGTTACAAAGTCAAAACTTCATGAAGCTTCAACTAGAAACAAAGAA
The DNA here is from genome assembly GCA_030015575.1 of Agapanthus africanus. Lineage (NCBI taxonomy): Eukaryota > Viridiplantae > Streptophyta > Magnoliopsida > Asparagales > Amaryllidaceae > Agapanthus > Agapanthus africanus. Next base: position 89,590 of record JASDDO010000148.1, on the reverse strand, counting down.
AGCCACCATTCTCTTCAAAATCTTTTCCAAATAAATCAATAAATAAATAAAAGAATAAGCAAAACCCTCATCATCATCTTAACCATGGTTTAATTCTATACACTTAACCAAAGAAGCAAGTATCATCAAACATGATACAAACTTGTGCACAAAAATATATCACATATACAATGTGCACAAACAAGTGAGAAAATCCATTTAAAGTGAACCAATACTAGTTAATGCAAAGTAATATATCAAATATATAATTATACATTAAATCATTAAATCAACACTTGATTTAACGATCCGGTCATATCGCATATAACCGACTAGTATCCAATGTATCGGCTTATCGAATCAATCCTCGATTCGATAACTAGGTTATATCGCATACAACCATTCGACACATTCATCGCGAGAATGAAATACGGTATCACATACACGCATTATTCTCGGTCCCGCACATATCTCATATGCGCTCCTATTTCGTTTCGCTTGAGCCAGGAAACCTCTGTGTAGGACTCTAAAGACTCGTCAATACGCCGGTAGCAGATGATGATCATATCAAGCACCCACAAGCTGCAAGCGGTCTTCTAAACGTAACGGCCACCCGGGTATTGAGCGATCAGAAGATCGACGAGCAAGCCCGCTCACACTCCTGTGAATCCAACCAGTAACACTTACCGTACAGTCCGGTCTGATCGTCTGATATGTCGCATATCTCGCCTAGGGGTGGTAAACGTCAGACCCCAATAGCTCGATAAGTCGTGTCGATATGAGGTCTATAAAAATTCGAGAAACTACTGGTAACACTTACCAGTAAATCTCAGCAACCCTGGCCAGGGATTTCCCGTTATAGCCAATCGAACACAGCGCAACATCAACTCCCTATACCGGGAGAGACGAATCCCCTCCTATCGCTCATTGCCTCCATGTGATTCGGGACTGTACCCAAAAACCACCGTTTTGCACGCCCTCTTGGACGTGGTAAGATGGAAATCAAAGCACAGTGGGAACCACACAAGACTCTATGACGATCTCGGGTCAACAGACTACTCTGTATCAGTGTCACCAGAGAACTGCCATCTGACGTAAGGTATAATACCATCTGGGAGTTCTCGGCGAGTCCGTCCAGTGTACCCAGTTTCTACTGAGCACCCGTATATCATCTCTGATGTCAAACACCAATGGATATGGGATCATCCATCGCCCATCTGTATGGGTCGAGAAGGTATACGCTAGTCTACTCTGGTATATCGATGCCCCGTCTCGATATACCCACGACTAGGGACTTTGAAGGATGTACTTATGGACTACCTTGTTCCCACTAGTATGATCCGCATCATATTCCAGATAGTCAAGTACACATCCTAAGGGCTTTGCCAACATGTAACAGAGAGACAATCTGTGTACACGTTAAGGTAAAGAGCAACCAGATACTATACTATCATGTCGAGCAAGAAAGTCCTTCCTATATATGTCCCAGCATCCACTACAATATACATCCAATGTACATTAATGGCCTCTAGGGCATACATATAACTAACAATCTCCCACTTACACTAGGGCCATCTGTAGCAGTGGTTGTAGTATCTCATACTCAACCATCCCATAAAAGTCTCTCTCTGGGAATAGGCCTTCGTGAGTGGATCCGCCGTGTTGTCCTCTGAGTCTGGTCTCCTAACCTCGATCCCTTAGAGATCAACCATCTCCATGATCAAGTGATACTGCCTTAGAATATGTCTGGATCACTGATGGGACCTGCGTTCCTTGGCATAAGCCACAACTCCATTGTCACACAATGGGAGGAACATAGTTCATCTCATGAACCAATATACACCCAAACAGCCTCTTTGGTAGCATCTTAAGTAGCGATGTATCCTGCCTTTATCGTCTAGTATGTCACGGTATCTAGCTTGGAACTCTTCCAACATACCGTCCCTCTACTGAGGATTAAGACAATGCCTGTGACTGACATTCACTCGTCTTTATCACCCTGGAACACTTCCAGTGATTCTCCCCAGGATCGATTGATACCATCTCACTACTACCAGTGAGATTCCTAACATCCAATTAGATCTATCTCATAGATCCATAACCAAGGATTTAGCAGGTATCACTTTGATCCTATGTGGAGAATCATTATGATAAGCGGAGATTGATCGAGCGTAGCATAGGAAACTCCTTCCCTATCAAGAGTATGTCATCCACGTACTCTACGAGGATCGTCACTATACTCCCTACTACCTTTTTGTTTATACAAGGTTCATCTACCATTTTGATGATGTCAAACTCTTTTACTAATTCATCAAAACAGACGTTCCAACTCCGCGATGCCTGCTTTATCCTATAAAGCATCTTGCACACGTTTCCGCTGCTCCCACTGTTTACGAAGCCCTCTGGCTGTGTACTTATAGACGCACTCTTCTAAAACAGCATTTAGAAAAGCAGTCATGACACCAAACCGCCAGATATCGTAGTCATGGTATGTAGCCGTGGTAAGTAGGATCTGGATGGACTTAAGCATAGGTACTGGAAAAGGTTTCATCATTATCCACGCTTGGTCGATGACGAAAACCTTTAACAAGTCCAGCTTTGAAAGTCTCAACTTTTCCATGTACACCAAGTAATCTTCTCAAGATATACTTGCTCCTGATGGGGATTTAACCCTTCAGATATAGCAACTAAAGTCCATACTTTGTTGGTGTATAAGGATTCCATCTCAGATCGCTAAGCATCCAGCCATTCTTACAGAGTCTTACTCCTGATGGCCAGCTCGAAGCTAGTTGGGTCATCATCTCATGATGCAATCTTCGCTCCCACTGTCATAGAGAAACAGAAGTATCTCTCAGTTGGGTGAGAAACCCTACTAGATCGGCGGAGAGGCTGAGGTTCGTTGGAATCTACTGAATCCTTTGGTTCTACCAAATCATCTGCTGTAGTTTGTATAGCTGGAACCTTTCCAGTTCTACATTACAGATTTTGCCTCGAGCTTGTCCAGATTTTGCTTTTAGACATAGGCCGGACAACCCCAAATCTTAACTAACTTAAGAAATGGGCTCTTCCCTTTCCATATCACATATGAAGTGGTAGGCACTGATTTGATTCGAACCCGATTCAATAGGTATGTAGTTTCTCAAGCGCATAACTCCCAAAGGAAACAGGTAACTCAGTAGTACTCATCATAGAGCACACCATATCAAATAGGGTGTATCTGCTCCGCCCCGATATACCATCGTGCTTTGGTGTATTCGGAGGAGTAATGCTGAGAGAGAATCTCATTCTCCATTAGAATAGTCCAGGAATTTCGTGCTCAAGTATTCTCCTCCTTGATCACATCAAAGGACATAATACTTATACCCGTATTGGTTCTCTACTTCTAACTTATATTCTGTGAATATCTCAAAAGGTTCGGACTCATGTTTTAACAGGAACTATTGACTGAATCTTGAGAGATTATCAGAGAATATAATGAAGTATAAAGAACCAGTCTTGGCATGTGTAGACAGGGGACCTACACACATCAACATGTATCATCCCAAGAGTTCATTAACTCTTTCTCTGTTTCCAGTAAACGGAGCTATGGTCATCTTATCTTTGTGACATGACTGGCGAGTTTCACAAGATGTAAATTCAAACTAATTTAAATATGCATCTTTATGTAACTCTAGCTAGTCGGGTCACATTGATCTGACCTAGTCTATAATACCTCAAGAAGGATTCGTTCATTTCTGAACTCTTCCTCTTGTGTGTGTTCTGTATACTAAGAACTGTAGTTTGATTTAGAACATCAATGCTTTTAGATAACGTGCCTGATCCGATCAACTTTTGATATAGGAAATGTTCAAAACATTATCCAACAATACAAAATTTTTATCATTTCTTTACTTATAAAGAGACTGATATGATTTTGTATATCAGGTTCGGTATCTAATAACATTCGTTCAGAATCAATGTATTGGTAATACAGGGTGACAGTGACCAACAGACTTGGCTGCAACACTTGCCCCATTTTCTGTCTTATGAAACTTATCACCCGTTCTCAGTTTTTCTACCCTTTTGTAGCCCTATGTAACAAATTACATATCTGGGATCCTGATCCAGTATTATATACCAAGGATGCGGAGGATACTGAGAAACAGTTCTGTATAATGAACACACCCGAAGATGATGCATCTCATGCACTTACTTCGTTTGGGCGGCACGGGAATTCTGGTATTCCCCAATTTCCTGCTCTGTCTTATAACAATTATAAGTTGGAGCGGGACCAACATTCCCCAGCTCAGTATAACAAGTGGGTTCGGTCAATATTCGTATTATTATCTTGATTAAGGCATGATATGGTCGCTGCCTGGAGAGAGAGAGAGAAGAAAACACTCAGCGTGCGCTCTTGCAAGAATAGATTGGTTATCATTTTATCTAATCAGGATGGCTCCCACTGCTTTTTATCAAATCTTCCTTCAAACCCTAAAAGGAAAGACTAGCCGGGATTAATTACACACTACAAGTTCGCCAATCTTTCAGCCAGGCCAGTGTCGGTACTTTGAGAGAGGTCCCCCGTGCTTTCGCACGAACCTAATTAATGTAAACCTCGTTTTCCCAGAGGCGTAACCCCGTTGACACCTTTCTAGACACCTACTTGATCGGCTAATTGTAATGTGTAAAACTCTCCCAGGAGTAACTCTTACTCGCAGCGGATATCGGGATCCAACTATCTCATAGAAGGTATGCAATCTCATTGCAAATTTCAACACTTGAAATTCCCGATAATATTCTGCCCCTAACGTGCTATGACCTTGACGAAAGCCAACAAACCATAGCCCGCTAGTCAAGTTCAACCCGTACATTTCTTGATTGAATTAAACCCACCCGCACGACCCTTGACGAAAGCTAACAAAGTCGCACAACTACCCTAATCCAATCGCATCGTATGCTGGCAGATAAGCAGCATATAGCTACCGCACACTGCACCTTGACGAAAGCCAACAAATGCAGCACGAATACTATATACAGCTTATCTGAAATGACGGAGGGCTACGACAGGTTTTTCTGAAAACCTATTGCGTAATGAACTTGATATCGTTGTAGAATCAAATGATTTTAAATTGGAGTGTTTTTTAGGCTTTTCTAGTTTTGCTAAAGGAGTCACTCCCGGTGAAGGGATCGTCGGTCCTTTCCTCGTCGAATGAGGTGCGGGATATATCATATATATCGCTGTGCAAAGCAAAAACACTTAAAAGCAATCAAAAGACAAACCGAGGGTTGTAGCATCTGCCAGTTATTGCTAAAGGAGTCACTCCCGGTGAAGGGATCTCGGTCCTTTCCTCATCGAATAAGGTGCAGGATATATCATATATACCGCTGTGCAAAGCAAGAACTATAACTACCTGTTTTATTTTGAAATTCGATTCTACAACATCTTAGGTTTCTTTTATTTCATTAATCTCATTAATGAAGTCCCATCATTTAGTACCTAAACATCACAGATAAATACGACGTACACTTATGCCATCCGCATTCGCCTCGATGTCCCCTCGTGCACCGTTAGGTTAGGTAACTAACGGCAGAGCGGGGCAGGGCTAGCGCGGGTGTAAAACATAAGTAACGTCTATATAATATATCATATATACTATATATTGTATCTATCACAGAACATCACATGATCACATCACAGATATCGCAGCAGAAGAATCATATGAAATATTGGATATACTAGGACGTCCGTGTTTTCAATACGAGCCAGTATAAAACACGGATTCCACGGTCGCGATGAATAGCCAAACCCACACCCCTAGACCCCTACGAGAGCGGCAAGCAACCCTACCAATTCTAGAGTTAGGAGACCCGGACTCGACTCCTCGAGTTGGTCTCCCACTGAACTCCAGAACCCGGTCACTTGTGCCCTCCTCCTTGGGTCTATCCTAGTGCGGAAAAGTAAATAATATACAAACGGTGACATCTTCCGCAACCTGGAAGTGCCCCAATAAAAGAATATTACATACAAGTTTTTACATGAATGAAAATGAAAAACACTCATCTCACATAAAAACCCCCGGCTATTCAAACACGACGATCCAATATAACATATCCAGCAACACATAACATCACATGTCATCAACGTAAGTAAATATGCGCATCCCAATTGTCGTTGACATATAGCAACGAAAACGGCGATATCATATATTACACTTACGGTCACAAAAAAGAAAGTGTAAAACTACAGCAGTTGGAATCCGCAACCTCTTTAGACATCGCATGCCTAATCAAATGAATTCCTTAGACATCGCATGCCTAACAATTATAAACCCCGCATTTTAGTCTCATTATCAAAAACACTTTTCAATACCAAGTCGGGCAATTCAACAGGATTCTCGACATTCTGATCGAATACTCGTCGCAAACTTCAGTAGACGGCCGCACCCCCGATACCGTCGACGAAGTGCACCAAGGCGGAACACCGCTACCGTGAGCACCCGGATGGATGCTTTCAGCGACGAGGTTCTCCTACAGTCACTTGGTCGGGGCTATGGGATGTAGCTGTCTATTAAGTTTATCCGGCGAGTATCCGCGTACGCTACGTGATTGCGACGGACTTTTGATCTCATCAAAATTCCGTGGCAACCGATCAAGTGAGACTAAACTGCTATATTTATAATATTCATTCCGTTATCTCATAACTACTTGAGAATTCCAATTATTGTATCACATTCCGGATAAATAGAAAACGCTAAACTTTTCGATCGAACAATCGAACACCCAAGTTTTCCCGATACAGCACAACACATGAAATAAGTCTAACAGCATTCAGTTCGTGCCTCAGTACCAACTGTCCAGCCGTAGAAGGGTCAAGTCAACGCCTCACATGTGGCACGCCGTACTGCCCCAAACCCGAAGGTTCAAAGGGAAGTTCAAGACGGTCACATAATCGAGTTAAGGTTTGTTGTCTTCTAGAGGGACCATCGCGTTACTTGCACTACTTAGAACGTCGTTAAACTACGGAAAAATCCAACAATTGGAAATTTCCCGGCAGGGGAAAAAATGGGTATTTATATCCGGTCGAACTTTTTAACATATTCTAAAAATTACCCGGAAAAACACACAGACAAAATTAGACAATCCGATCGATACACCGAGTCCCCAAAACAACCCAGAAAATTCAACTCTTGAAAAAAAATATTAAAAATTCCCAGGAAAACCAGCACTGCAAAGTAGGAGTTACTGTGCAAGATTTAATGCATGAAGAGGCTAAAGGGCCGCGGAACCGCCGCATTAGCATGCTAATGCCGTGGTTCCGCCGCTCTTTGGTGGACTTAGGTGTACGGGCTTCACAGTAATTCATAGAATCTCCTGCTGATTTTTCTGCATATTTTTAATACTCAAAAATCCCTGTTTTTGAAAAAATTCCAGAGAGCAAGGAAAAGTCGGGGTTTCGGGTTCGATCGGGTTTCTAACATCGTCTACACATCGCCTAAGGCTCTAGCTAGACTCTGATACCACTGTAGGGTTCCTAAGCACTCTCAAGAGGTCTCACAAGGCATCAACCATGCCAATTTCAAAAATTACGGTGCCGAGAAACCATAGACTAGATCGTTAACTAGATATTTTAGGCGACAAAGCGAATAGTTAACAACTTAACTACAAGAACGGAAATACAACCTATGTAGATCCGGTCCTCCACCTCCATAGCTCCACAATGAAGTCTCCTCGCTGTCCAAATGGAATCCCGGGCTCTAGCGTCGGCTTCATCGGAGAAATGGGCGGGCAAGGTCGTCGGCTTCGTGCCGAAGATGATCTACGTCGAGGCATCACTAGATCAAGCTCCCACTTCACCAAGTCATGAAACTTGTGAAGAAAACACACTCTACTACTTGGCAAGAGGTAGAGGATGAAGAAATAGGAAGTGGGTTCACTTTAGAATTGGATTTCTCACTCTTTTTCTCACTTTGCCATTTTTGGTAGCAAGCTTCTTCATGTGAAGAAGAAGAAGAAGAAGATAATATTATTATAAGTTTTTAGAATAGAATAGAAAATCAATTCTTATCATAATTTTAACTATAGTTATGTGTAGAGAATTGACCAAGGTTAAAGGAATGGTTAGGGTTAAGCATGAAGACAAGAATGGTTACAAAGTCAAAGCTTCATGAAGCTTCAACTAGAAACAAAGAAAGCCACCATTCTCTTCAAAATCTTTCCAAATAAATCAATAAATAAATAAAAAAATAAGCAAAACCCTAATCATCATCTTAACCATGGTTTAATTCTATACACTTAACCAAAGAAGCAAGTATCATCAAACATGATACAAACTTGTGCACAAAAATATATCACATATACAATGTGCACAAACAAGTGAGAAAATCCATTTAAAGTGAACCAATACTAGTTAATGCAAAGTAATATATCAAATATATAATTATACATTAAATCATTAAATCAACACTTGATTTAACGATCCGGTCATATCGCATATAACCGACTAGTATCTAATGTATCGGCTTATCGAATCAATCCTCGATTCGATAACTAGGTTATATCGCATACAACCATTCGACACATTCATCGCGAGAATGAAATACGGTATCACATACACGCATTATTCTCGGTCCCGCACATATCTCATATGCGCTCCTATTTCGTTTCGCTTGAGCCAGGAAACCTCTGTGTAGGACTCTAAAGACTCGTCAATACGCCGGTAGCAGATGATGATCATATCAAGCACCCACAAGCCGCAAGCGGTCTGCTAAACGTAACGGCCACCCGGGTATTGAGCGATCAGAAGATCGACGAGCAAGCCCGCTCACACTCCTGTGAATCCAACCAGTAACACTTACCGTACAGTCCGGTCTGATCGTCTGATATGTCGCATATCTCGCCTACGGGTGGTAAACGTCAGACCCCAATAGCTCGATAAGTCGTGTCGATATGAGGTCTATAACAATTCGAGAAACTACTGGTAACACTTACCAGTAAATCTCAGCAACCCTGGCCAGGGATTTCCGGTTATAGCCAATCGAACACAGCGCAACATCAACTCCCTATACCGGGAGAGACGAATCCCCTCCTATCGCTCATTGCCTCCATGTGATTCGGGACTGTACCCAAAAACCACCGTTTTGCACGCCCTCTTAGACGTGGTAAGATGGAAATCAAAGCACAGTGCGAACCACACAAGACTCTATGACGATCTCGGGTCAACAGACTACTCTGTATCAGTGTCACCAGAGAACTGCCATCTGACGTAAGGTATAATACCATCTGGGAGTTCTCGGCGAGTCCGTCCAGTGTACCCAGTCTCTGTTGAGCACCCGTATATCATCTCTGATGTCAAACACCAATGGATATGGGATCATCCATCGCCCATCTGTATGGGTCGAGAAGGTATACGCTAGTCTACTCTGGTATATCGATGCCCCGTCTCGATATACCCACGACTAGGGACTTTGAAGTTTGTACTTATGGACTACCTTGTTCCCACTAGTATGATCCGCATCATAGTCCAGATAGTCAAGTACACATCCTAAGGGCTTTGCCAACATGTAACAGAGAGACAATCTGTGTACACGTTAAGGTAAAGAGCAACCAGATAGCATACTATCATGTCGAGCAAGAAAGTCCTCCCTATATATGTCCCAGCATCCACTACAATATACATCCAATGTACAGTAATGGCCTCTAGGGCATACATATAACTAACAATAGGTACAAGTATAAAGAAGGGAACCAGGTGTTACAAGTATTAGGATTCTTCAAGGTGATCGAAGATGTAGATACTTGTGTATGGTATTCAGTCGATAGTAATGATGATGAGAACTAGTTTCTTTTTCAGGTTACACATAATTGGATACATTCCTAAGTTGAGTAATACTGATCGGCCTCTCTCCATTTTGTTGACATGCACTGGAGACAGTTGCATGATTTTGAATCTGGTTCCAATTAAATTAGTGCCATTGTTTTCTATATTGGATATATATAGAATCAATTTATATCTTAACGATGTTAAGGATAGGGAGTTGTCCGGCTGATGCTTAAAACCAGAATCCGGATAAACTCAAGGCACGTTTCTATAATGGCAGTTTGTGGGTTGACCCGGGCTATGACGAGGGTTGATTTTCTACCATATGGAAGATCAATAGTGATATTGTTCTTGACTCGCCACAATTTTAGTAAAATGGATTTTTATAGAAAATAGTAGTGGGGGTATGGTAGAACTGGAAGTGATTCCAGAACCGCGAACGATTACTGAAAATTTAATAGGACCTAAAAATTCAATCAGGTTTGACATTCCATTAGCCATTCCGCAGATATGGTGGGTAACCTCAGGCACCCGAGAGGTACTCCGGTAGCCTCAAAGACGGTGACAGGGAGGTTCTTGTTTGCCCAGACTTGCCATTACTGTTGTTCCAGACTATGAGACCCGGCAGGAGGATGAGTATAGCATCGTTCTAAACTAGTTTTAGAAGTGCACGTCTATATGACTCTATCAGAGGGTTGTTGTGGTTAGTGGGAGCAGCGGAAGCATAGTGGACAAATAGCTTATGTCTATTTATAGACTAAAGCAGATATAGAGGAAACAGATCATCTATTTTTGATGTGACAGTCATAGGTTTTTGACTTCATCAGAATAGGGGATGGATCTGTTAAGAAGGTAGTAGGGTGTGATGTCCTGGTATTTGGATGACATACACAGAGTAGGAAGTAAAATTCCTATACTACGATCGGTTATACTATGGTTGTCACACGGTAATTTCTCCACATAGGATATGGATATTATATCAGGCATTCTGGTTACTAGATCTATAGTTTTAGATCTAGATTTGGGTAGTTTCCCAATCTTGGTACTTAGACAGTATTCTAAAGATATTTAAAATGGACGACTCCTGACATGGTGGTGTACCTGCAGGTAATGGAGTCACACTCTCTAAAGGTGTCTTACAGATTAAAGGGTAGAGGGGTGTGCATGATTGGCATATCACTTGCTTAGGCAATTGAGTCAATCATGAGATGTCAAGTACCGTACCAGGTGTTGTTTTTGCACTGGATGCAATAAGTTGTGATATTAATCCAATCCTAGAGAAACGTTAGGAAGCAGTTTTAGAACATAAGTAAATGTTCTAGGGATTTGATAACGACAGCCTCCTTTGGGAGACGGTTATCATTCCAGGCCTCCAAGGTGACCTGGATGACAGAGTGACTGTCAGAGTTATTGTTTTCCCTCTGACGAGAGGCAGTATTTTGGATAGGTGGTCCAAGCGGATACTGAGGGAGGCGTGGCGCAAGATACTGATTAAATTCAGTTGATGATACAGTCTAAGAAGTTTGCTGGATTTGGAGTTCATTTATGAACTGGGTCCCATCAGATATCCAGACATATTCTAAGATAGGTATTACTCATTTCAGGATATGGCTTTCTCCGAGAATTTGAGATTAAGAGAGACATGTAAAGAAACATCAGGACGGATCCACTCACTGAGGCTATTTCTCGAATGCAATAGTTTTAAAAACGAGCTTTGTAAAACTGATTAGTAGAGGAGTTGGATGTTCGGTATCACACAGGCTGTGAGTATGCGACATCGCAATAATTAGCCTTAAGTACAGGTGGGAGATTGTTGGATATAGTACCCTCGAAGTCAATTATTGGATTGCGGGTACGTGATTGCAATGATTGAAGGAAGACCTTTACCGGTAGGACAGTCTTACTCGAGATGATAGTATGCTATCTGGTTTGTCTTTATTATCATGTACATGTTGATAGAGCCCATAGGATTCTTGCTTGACAGCCAACAGAATGATGGCGATCATATACGTGGGAGCTGGGGTCTATAAGCACATCCTTAATGTGTCCCTAGTCGTGGGAGTTTCGAGACTGGGCATCGATACTCCAGAGTAGACTAGTGTATACAGTTCGAGACCCCGACGAGGGGCGGTGGCCGGTTTCATAAGCCACTGGTGTCAGTTAGTTCACCTAAGATGTATACAAGTGCTCATTCGGTTATGAGTACACCGGACAGGACTCGCCGGGAACCTGCTAGTTGGTATTATACCTATTGTCAGATAGCAGTTTCCAGGTGACATGTGTACAGGTTAGTTTGTCGGCCTAAGATCGTCATTTGTCTCGTGTGAGTTCCTACTGTCTTTGATTACTACCCTACCACGGCTCAAAGGAGTCGTGTAAACAGATTTTAGTTGTGTACAGTCCCGAGCCACATAGAGGCAGTGAGCGGATCGTCGGGGATTCGTCTCTCCCGGTATTAGGGGTTGATGTCGCGCTGTGCATGGGTGGCCATCACCAGAAAACCTTGGCCAAGGTAGTCAAGAATTACCGATCTAGGATCGGTAGTTTCTTAAGCGGTGATGGGTTTCATACCGACATGAATTATCGCGTTTTTAAGGGTCTGACTTTATCCTGCCCCCCAGACTCGATATGCGATACTCATAGATGAACAGACCAGACTGTACGAATATTGTCACTGTCAGGCTCAATAGGGTTTCAGGATGAGTTCGCTCGTCAGCTTCCCTTTCGTTCAATACATGGGAAACCGTTACGTACAGCTAGTACCACTGACGTGCTTGTGGTTAAACCCACTGCCGGTGTATTGATGAGTCATTAGAGTCCCCCACAGACAGTTTTCCAAGTTCGGGCGAAACGTTGTAGATGCTGTATGGTTTTATGGCAGGGTTCGACCATATACGTGCACTCGTGCATGGATCATGATCGGACGGATCATACTAATGGGCTTTGGTTTAAGCCGGATCCTAGTATTCGATTGGTTGGATTACTTTATTCTCGTTGTATTCGTATTCCGTCGGAATACGGATACAGGTATCTATATACAGTCGAGGGGCATTCTCTTAATCCGTTACGAGTTTGTTTTAGGGTTGCCATATCTTTTGGTTTAAAAAAATTTGGTTTAAATGTTTTATTAGGTGAGAAATTGTGACTCATTTCCTTTTTGTCTTGGAGCATTAAATGAGGCATGGTCACACATGGTGTCTCCTTGCTTTTTGGGCTTGATTTGTGGGTGTGTTGTGATTTTTTTTTAAGGGATGGGGCTGCTGAATTCAGCAGTGAACCATTTTTCTTTTTGTGCTCAAAAATCATCACAAAACACACACAATTCATCACAAGCTCATTTCCTTTGGTGCTCATAAGTTCTTCACCTCAAGGCAACTCTTTTACCTCCACCCCACACCCTCTCATGTGTTGAGAACCCTAGGGTAATTGAGACTGAGTAATCACAACCTTCTTTACTTCATCTTAGACATGTCGGCTAGCAAACTTCATATTCGAGTTGCTTCGGTTTGAAGCAGGAGCCCGTATAAAGAATCCTCGACGTGGTGCCATTCCGACGAGCTAGACCGGAGAGCGGACTTGATCGGGACAGCGGCGAGGAGGTAGGAAAGAGATTGAAGACCGAAGGACACGGATCGATTGGTATAATCTCTAAACTTACTTTGTAGATTGCTAGAATACGGTTAACAGAACGATCCAGATAAAAGGTTATGGTAGCGTCAGGTTTTGAAAAGTTTTTGTTCCGCATTTGGCCTCGGATTGATGGCCGGGACGCTGCCGTAACCCAACATGGTATCAGAGCCTAACTATTAACCCTAATCTAGCTTGTTTAGACAATGTTAAAGTATCGAAATCGAAACGATGCAAACACTACACACAGATTTCAAGTTTCTGTCAATTTCAAAAGGGTCTTCAAAAATTATTTGAACATGTGCAGAAGACTACTGACCTTACCCATAGCCTGCACACCAATAACGACACCAACCCCTTAGATTTTGGCCGAGCATATGGCTCCAAAATCGGAGGAGGCCGACCTAATGAAGGCTTCTGTGATTCGTTTTTGTGATGCAGTTTAGTCTCTGGAATCTTAGCGCAGTGGTATTGTTTGTTTAGACCAGTTTGGATATGGTTTTATCAGTTTGTTTGGGGCTATTCGGGGGTTATTTCAAACTCGATATTTTCTAACATTGTTTAAAGTTAGCGGTACATTACATTTCTATCTATGACCGTGAATGTTATTTGATCGGTAAATCTTGTCTAATCGCTATAGTCCTTTTAGACGGATTTGCGAACGCGACATTCACGTTTGATGTTCTGTGTTGTGCTATGATGTTGCGGATTTGTCATGGTGGATAGCTTGTGTGCAATGGTAGTGCAGTTTGGATTTATTTATACATTTGATATTGCGGGGCGAGCGTCCGACATGTGGACTGCCATCACTGCCTGTTTGTATATTATTCTTTTGGGGCATGACCGGGTTGAGGTCGATGTCACCCTTGTATATTATTTTCTTTTTTGTACTAGGATTACCCCACAGTGGAGTGCACGAATAGCCGAGTTCTAGAGGGCAAGAGATCCGCATCTTATGGCGTTGAGACGGAGGGGACCTTACTCTAGAATTGGCGGGCTATTCGCCCCACTCGTAGGGGATATAGGTTGACCCAAGGAAAGGTGCTCAAGTTACCGGATTCTGTGAAGTGCTGGGTGGTCCATTCACTTTGCTGAAGGGGGCTGCCTCACTTCAGGTTTTGGCGGGTAACTTGCCGCACTCATAGGGGTCTAGGTTTCATTGCACAGGCTATCCACACGACCAGGGGAATGTCGGGTTTCTTTTGCGGTTCAAAGGAAACCCGAGGCTCCTAGATTATCTGTATTGTTCTGTGATACTTATTACTTTTCCGTGATGTTGCATTTATCACGCCTGGAGCGATTATTATATATTAATATATATACTAGTAGATGTTGTATATGTTTTACACCCGCGCTTATCCAGTCCCTGCTCTGTCGTTAGTTAGTAACCTAACGGGTGATGACGGGACCCAGTGGCGAATGCGGATGGCATATACGTACATCATATTTTCGTTCTTTTTTGGTGTGATTAATTGATGGGACTGCGTTGATTCGGATCAATGCAAGGAAAACAAACCTATAGTCGATGTTGTTGGAACCAATTTTAAAAACTGACATTACAGATGTACGCTTTTGCTTTGCACAGTGGTATTCGGTTATGAATATCCCGCACCTCATTCGACGAGGCAAGGGCCGAGATCCCTTCATCGGGAGTGACCCCTTGGGCAGAAATTTGCGTCAACGTAATAACTTTACTATAGTCGATTATTTTTTGCTTTGCATCGTGGTATTCAGCTTGGAATATCCTATACCTTATTATACGGGGAAAGAGCCGAGATCTCTTCACCGGGAGTGACCTCTTTAGCAAAGGTTTTCATACTATATATTTATAAATTGTTATCCGATTCTTTCAACGATATCAAGTTCATTACGTTAAAGGCTTTTCGCCAAAAACCAGCCGTAGCCCTCCATCATTTCAGATTAGTATTGCTTAGTATTCGTGCTACGTTTGTCGTTGTTATTCGCCGAGGCGTAGTGTGCGATAGCTCTGTAATGCTTTTCTGTCGCATGGATATGTGGATTGGTTAGGACAGTCGTACGACTTTGTTGATTATTCGTCAAGGGTCGTGCGGGTGGATTTAACGCAATCAAGATAATGACGGGTTGAACTTGACTAGGACCTTTTGATTTGTTGATTATTCGTCAAGGTCACTTAGGTCCTAGGGGTAAAAATCATATCGGGAGTTTCAAACATACAGGAAACTTGCCAGGCTTGCGCATACCTTCCGGAGTGTGGTGCCTTGAGTGGCTTCCATCAAGTTATCATGCGATGATAGTTGGATCCTGATTCCCACTGATGAGTTGGTTTACTCCTAGGGTGATCCCGACTAATTCTTCTTTCAGGTTTGGAGGAGAATTTGAGAATACAGTGGGAGGTTTTCTGTTTAGAGTGCACGCAGAGTGTTTCTTTTCTCTCTCTCTTTTACTGCGACCATGACCCGACCCTAGACTATAACTCAGCAACCAAGTTAACCAAATTTTCTTAAAACGCTGGCTTTTGGATTGTCTGAGTTGCATACTTCATTGCCACTCCTACTTTTACCCTTTTCTTTTCTCCAGAACACCCCGTATCACTACGAACATCCAATTCCATTAGATAAATCCATCGTATGGTTATATACGAACTCGAAGGAACTTTTTCGAGGATAGATTTTGGTTCTGGAGAGATAGAATAGGACTATTAAGTTGTCTTTTCCTTTTACCTTCTCTCAGGTTGCGAGGGCTCCTAGGATTAGGAGAGGGTACACCTATTGCGCTTATTGAATAGTCTTCTTCCAAATCATAGTGTAACGCCTTAGATTTCGGTTAGTGTTAATTAGACGTTAATGCGGGTTTACTGTAAAAAGTTTACCAATTCGGGTTCCTCATATTTTATAACATTTAATTTTTATTTAATATTATTTGTTATGAGCATGCACGCACGTGTGCACGTAAATGTGAGGGTTTGTTTGTGTTATTGTAGTTCTTAGCAACCATGACACTTAACAATTTATCTTATCCTTTTTGCTTTAACCCTAATCCTTGCCCTAATCCTAGATATTTGTGTGAGAGAGAAGATATTTGTTTTGGAGTGATGAGGTGTGTGTGAAAGCATTAATGGTGCATTAATGAAGTGATGCACTCACCCTTAAGCTCACCTCTCTCTCTCTCTCTTTCCTTCATACTCTCTCTCACACTCATTTCTCTTCTCATTTTCTTATCTCTTTCAATTTCAAACTGAACACTTCACAAGTTCCTTCACAATCCATCTCATTTATTCACAAATCTCACCAAAAATCACATCTTTTTCTTGGATTTTCCTCTTGGATGCCTTGGAGCATGCAAAGCTTGGATCTTTGAGTTCTTTTGTGTAGGTAATGATCTCTTTCTGTTGTTTATGTTGTTTTTGTGTAGCTTAGCTTGTTAGTTTTAGTTTAGATAGTGTAAAGTTAAGTTTTGTGCATAATATCGTATTTTTAGTGTCAATATGTGACTTCTGTGATCTGCTGTGATCCGGGGAGTTTACTAGAAAATCAAACAATATTTTTGTGTTGTACCTGAGACAATAGGACTTTACCTGGAGCACGAACATCCCTGCTCGGACCATGGCCGGCGACAATCCATGTAATTCCGGCGACCTCGGCTAGGGTTTGGAGTTGGGGTTTGGGTTTTTCTGGGTAAGTTCTTGCTTTGGTTTAGGTATGTTTGGTTCTGTTTAGTTGTTGAGTTTTCTCTGTATACAAAATCTGGGATCACCTAGGTAGTTTCTTGTGTTTCGTTTAAGCGCGATACGTTATACTACACGGATCGTGCACTTTGTGTGGTTTTGCTCTTGGGTTGGTTTCGTCGTGTCGCTACGCACGTTAGCCATGATACGAACACTTGAGAGTATGTTTTGTATTGTTGCGTCGGTCAAATGTAGTTTGTACGCGTTTTGGGTCTATTACTAATATACACTTGTTTTTATTGTTTTAATGTTGTAGGTTCGCAGGTGGGAACTTCGGACATTGCTATAAAGGGAAAACAGGTGGAAGGCTGCACCTAGCCAGAAGCGTTGGTGAGTAAATTTAACATCTACAGGGGAATCGCCCGCATGGCGTTATGCGTCTGGGCTAGAGATGACTTGACTTGTCGCATATTCTATTTCATATTTAGAATTGCAAATTCACCCTACTGCTTAATTAATTGTTGTGCTTGGACTAGTATCCTTAGGACACTGCACTATTATTGACGGCTCATATTGCATGAGCACTGATTGTACATCACACACACCGTCAATAATTGCCATCTCACGCACAACCCACATATAGAAATGATATTGTTTGGTTTGGGACATTGAGACATTGATTCATATTTCTTTATGCATATGACTTATAGCATACCTGTATACCTACATACTTACACATATGCCTTGACATACTTACATGCTAGTTACCTGTATACCTATAGGGTATTGTACCATTAGCAATAGGTATATACACACATAATGGCATAGCTACATGTATACTTTGCATACATACTTCACTTATACCCGGAGGGTATATTACATCATTACTGATAGGTAGATACTTATACTCTGCTATATCTTTATGTTTACACATATATCAGTTATAGCTACATGTTTATCTTTACTTGATGTTATTTAGAATTGGAGAAATTAGGAACCGCATGATATTTATATTAACTTGTTGCAGTTAAATAGCGGCTTTTCCTTTATATGCTTACATTACAGTTTCATGTTGCATATATTATATTCATGGATTTCGCATTGAGATATGGTTTTCATATGATGTTTTCTGGATTGTTTTACTCCTGCGTATATATATCAGTGGTATGGGACGCTTATATATATATATGTATACCCATCGTGTATATATATCAGTGGTATGGGACGCTTATTTATATATATATATATATATACACACACACCTACACCTACATCATATATCATCATGATGATATATGCAATATACTTATTCATTATATGAGTGGGCATATATGGTCGATGAGTGGGGCCTATGTGCTCGGGGCCTATGTGCTCGATGTGAGGGGCCTATATGGTCGATGAGTGGGGCCTGAGTACTCGGGGCCTATGTGCTCGATGTGAGGGGCCTATATGGTCGATGTGAGGGGCCTATATGCTCGGGGCCTATGTGCTCGATATTTTATATATGTATACATATAAATTCATATACTTCATCATATTTATTCATGCAAATATACCTAGAATATAAGAGATTCACTTGATATTGGATTTAGGACATTTGAGATTACTTGATATTGTACATAAAGGATATATGAGATTCACTTGATTTTGTACATTCAGGATATATGAGATTTATTCGATATTGTACATTAAGGATTTGTGAGACTTATATGATATGAGAGCCAATTTGGGGGCTGATTTGAGAAATTGGGATTTGGATTGTCTTGATAGATTTGATCCTCCCACGAGGTCAGGATTCCGTGGAAATGACATATTTCATTCCATACTTCACATTTATTGTTATGCACTATTTCATGTATTAGTAGTACCTATTAGTGTACCTTTCATGACTGTTGCATTTACATACTTCATTTTATATGCATTGCTTCATTTGTTAGTTGTACCTGTTAGAGTATCTTTCATGACTGTTGCATATATACATTTTCATATCATTATTGCATGATTATTGCATACCGATTGTCATGTATTCTTGCTTCATGTATTAGTTGTACCTGCTAGTATACCTTTCATGACTACTGCATTCATATGACCTTTTATTGCCATTAATTGCATGTGTTAGATTCACACTGTACGTGCATACTTGCGATTAGCTGCATATGTTATTTACCATTCATGAGTTGGCAACTCACCTCCGTTGTGCCACGGTTGTTTTGCAGGTTGTTCCCCAGAGTAGTCGAGACAGGCTATTCATCTATCATATTCTCTTTTGCTGCGGATACCGCATCGGCTCACAGTGTTCAGTTTTGCTTAGATGGGTTTTGTGGTTATTCGTTGTTGTACTGTATATTCGTTGTATCCTTGTACTCTCCATCTACTATTATCTATGTTGACTTAGAGACTTGATGTGAGGACGATATTGTATATTTTTGTGACTTGGTTGTCTTTTATACAGTTTCCTTTTTATCGTCTTTTATTTCTTCGCTACGGCGTCGTATAACTGTTTTCGTGGTTGTTTTCCACCTTTGGGCTTGTTTTTGCTCCCGTTTGGAAATGCTTTACTTATATTTATGACGTACCCATTTTTAGGGCTGGTTTTTACAAAGGAGGTGCTGCCAAAATTTTAAAGGAAATAAAGTTGGACTCTTTTAAAGAATTTGGGTTGATATTTCAAATGTTTCAAAACTTCTATTATCAATTCTTACTACTTTTGATGGTTTAGATTGCTGAGTTTTCGGCTTACTTAAATTGCGTTATGCCTGTAGACCTTGCGTAGTTTAAGAGCCGTCACGTGCCATTTTCGGGTCGTGACAAAGTTGGTATCAGAACGCTAGGTTTTACCTTTCGGAGTGTAGGATTACCTTGGTATGATGGAGTAGGTAGCTTAAGCAAAGTAACGTAATGTGTGTATGTCCGCGGCATACACACGATATGGTACTTCGCCTAAAGTGACCTAAGTACAAATTACTTGAAATTCCTTCCTTGATAATTCATATCCTTGTGATTCGATTTCCGTGTTCTTATCGAATCTTATTTTCATTTATAGCCTATGCCGCCGATGACTATGGGGACTGAGAGTGATGCAGTAAGGGCCGAGGTCAGGATTGACTCGGGTGGGACGAGGACTGACCAGGATGGCATGCTCGTTGCACAGGAGCAGACGGATCCGCCTTCGACAGATAGTATCACTGGGCTTGTGGCAGAGATGCAGGACATGCGCCAGACTATGAGTTCATTGGTTGAGGCCATTCGAGCGCAGCGACAGGAGGTTGTCATCCCTGTTACCCAGTTGTTCCTTGCGGTCAGCATGCAGCATTCCGTCACCTACATAGCACCAGTGGATGTAGCCCCAGTTGCCGAGGCACGTATTCCAGAGACTTTGGGAGTTCCGGAACAGTGGAGGACTCGTCCCGGTGTACCAACTCAGAGACAGAGGCCTAGTCGTCGAGACAGATTTCGTGACCGTCGCGGGAGTAGCAGAGGCTTAGGACGAAGACAGTCATTCAGCTCTCATCCCCAGGAGGGTCAGCAGCCATCGTATGGATGTTTTCGATGCGGGAGCCTTCATCACCACATCAGGCGTTGTTCCCTAACACCGCGTCAGGGTCGTATTCAGAGAGGTCGTAGACGCGGAGGGTTCGCTCAGAGGGGTCAGGTTGGCAGAGGAAGATTTCAGCCAGCTACGGGTAGGGGGCAGACACGAGAGTCTGCTTCTACTTATCGGGACGCGCGGGCGTCCAATGCAGAGTTTTCAGGTATTCTTAATTCGTACGTTCTTTTGATGCACTTGTTTATTTTACACACTCTGTGCTGTGGTTGGGACGAGAGTCGTGTTAGCTAGAACAGTCATTCGTTGTGTTAACTTCTGTCAGCGATTCTTTTGGTGTGCGACACGTATTTTCAGTCGTGTGCCAATCGGATAGGAGATAGAGATTCGTTCGTCATTGTGATCCTTCTAGAGATGTTGGATTTGACGTTCTTCTGGGCACAGACCGGTTCGCTACGTGCTAGGCGTCTGTGGACTACCGCGAGAAAACAGTCAGGTTTTATTTTCCCGGCAAGTCAGTTCTCGTTGTGCAGGGGGACAGTAGTGCTGCCTCTCACAGCTTGAATTCAGCCTTTTTCGCTAGTCGGCTTTTGAGGAGAGGATGTCGAGCATTTTTGGCATTTATTCGTTATACCGGAGCCACAATGGGTTTGTTGGACCAAGTTCCTTTCGTGCGAGAGTTTTCCGACGTTCCAGATGAGCCGGCTAAGCTTAGGGAGCTTAAGGATCAGCTGCAGAGTTGTTTGTTGGGGGGCTAGTGCGTCTGAGTGTTTTGCATTGGGAAGCTCCTATTCCTGTTCGTCAAGGAGAAGGACGGCAGTTGAGGTTGTGTATTGATTGATCGTCAATTGAACCGGCTTACGGTGCGGATAGGTATTCTTTAGCTCGCATTAACGATTTCTTCGATCAGCTCCAGAGTGCGAGACTTTTTCTAAGTTTGTTTGGGATCAGGTCATCATTGTTGCGGGTTCGGAGTGATGACATTCCGAAGACTGCCTTGTGCGTGCTATGGGCTTTGTGTGTTTTGGTGGTGTCATTGGACTCACCAATGCCCCAGCAGCATTCGTAGATATGATGAACTAGATTTCTTCAGGCCGTTTCTCGACCAGTTTATTGTTGTGTCATTGATGACATTCTGGTCTATTCTAATGTGTCGTGAGGAACAGGAGTAGCACTTGAGGATTTGTTTTGCAGACATTGGGAGAGTACCATCTGTTTGCTAGATTCTCGGAGTGTTCTTTCAGGCTTGTTTGTATTGACTCCTAGGTCTTGTGGTTATAGGAGACGGTTTTGTATGGTTCCGAGGAAGATCGAGGCCATACAGCTTTGGCCCAGACTTGTTTACGGACGGAGGTCCGCAGATTTTGGGCTTAGCAGGTTTTTACCGCCGTTTCATGCAGGATTGCTAGTGAATCGCTGCACCGTTGACTGGACTGACCCGAAAGGAGGTTCTTTTTCTTTGGACTGAGGCATGCGTGCAGAGTTTTCGGCAGTTGAAGACTCGGTTAACAACTGCATCAGTTCTTTCTTTGCCTTCTGGTTCGGGCGACTTTGTTGTTTTACTGTGATGTTTCGCGAGTGGGGCTCGATTTTGCGTTGATGCAGCATTATAGAGTTATCTCTTTTGCTTCCCGACAGTTGGAGGAAGTATGAGCAGGATATCCCACTCCTGATCTGGAGATGGCCGCGGTGGTCGTGCGTTGGAGATTTAGAGACACTACTTGTTCGGAGAGTCGTATCAGATTTTCACAGACCGCCAGAGCTTAATGTACATCTTCTTGCAGCGGATTTTGATTGTTGAGAAAGTCTTCTGCAGATTTACAGTTCTTGTGCGATCGTTGAGTACAGCTTAAGTTCGTCTCTACTGAGGGGACAGCTTACTCATGTCCGCGCCCGACCACTTTTCTTTAATCGCTTTCGCGTGGCACTGCCCGCCGATGCTCGTTCGTCAGAGATTCTTGAGCATACTCGGCTGGATAATGATTCGGAGTCCTTGATTTGTGACAAGGGTGTGCTACGTTTAGGGACGCGTTTGTGTACCTATTACTGATAGGTAGAGACGCGAAATCCTAGAGCAGGCACACCAGTCAGCTTCCTGTGTTCATTCAAGTCCACCAACATGTGACGTGACTTGTGAGATAGTTACAGGTGGGCAAGGGTTGAAGAGTGAAGTTTCAGATTTCATTTCAAGGTGTCTGTTTTGTGTGAGTTTAGGTTGAGCATCTGAGACCGGCTAGAGAGTTGCAACCTTTAACCGTTCCGAAATGGGAATGAGAGAAGATCTCCACGAATTTCGTTATGGTGTCTACCCAGGTTTAGTAAGGGTGTGACTCCATTCGGGTGTTTGTTGTCCGGTTATACCCAATTTGCTCAGTTGTTCTTTGTTAAGTTTATGTGTTGCACGGAGTTCCTTCATGGGTCGTATCCAATGAAGGCACCCTGTTCGCTTGCCGTCTTGGGCAGGAGCTTCAGGAAGCCTTGGGTACTGGTTAAGCTTTAGCTCCGTCTTTCCATCCGCAGGATTATGGTTTTGTGAGAGTGGGCTATACCGACTCTGGAGGATATGCTTGTGTGTGCGTATTAATTGTTGTCGGCAGTTGGGATCGTCACTTGCCATAGTTTGGATTCTCCTTTGATAGCAGTTATCCGGAGATATTCCAATTGGCAACCTTTAGGTTTAGTTGTTAGGTTGTGTCGATTTCCAGTCTGTTTTTCTGACTCTGCGTAAGTAGGATTTTTGGGACCCCAGCTAGTCTAGAGACTTCGGAGATGATCCAGTTGTTTTATGTCAAGATGAGAGTAGCCCAGTGCAGACAGAGGTCTAATGCCGACCATGGTGGTCACAGACTTGAGTTCGCAGTAGGAGATCATGTATTCCTACGGATTTTTCTAATAAATGATGTGTTGAGTTTTGGGAAGCTTATCCCAGGATTGTAGGTCCTTTTGAGATCCTTAAAACGAGTTAGTTTCGTTGCCTTTAATTTGGCACTTCCGCCTAGATTATTGAGTATTCACCCCGTATTTCCTTGTGTCGATACTTTGCAATTACCTTCATGACCTTTCTCACATGATTCGGCACCAGACAATTTAGCTTGAGACGCGATCTTTCGTTCACCAGCAGCCAATTGTGTTAATGGCTCGCCAGGTGGAGGAACTTCGGTCAAGTGTCTTGCCATCTGTAGAGAGTTTTCTTGGACGTAGCCGTATAGTGAGGTGATCACTTGGGAGGCTGCGAGCGAGATCTGAGAGTTTTGTAATCTTCTTTTTGAAGGTACGCTTAGTGAAAATTTTAAATTCGGGGACGAATTTTTATAAGGGGGAGATTGTAACGCCTTAGATTTCGGTTAGTGTTAGTTAGACGTTAATGCGGGTTTACTGTAAAAAGTTTACCAATTCGGGTTCTTCACATTTTATAACATTTAATTTTTATTTTAATATTATTTGTTATGAGCATGCACGCACGTGTGCATGTAAATGTAAGGGTTTGTTTGTGTTATTGTAGTTCTTAGCAACCATGACACTTAACCATTTATCTTATCCTTTTTGCTTTAACCCTAATCCTTGCCCTAATCCTAGATATTTGTGTGAGAGAGAAGATATTTGTTTTAGAGTGATGAGGTGTGTGTGAAAGTATTAATGGTGCATTAATGAAGTGGTGCACTCACCCTTAAGCTCACCTCTCTCTCTTTCTTTCCTTCATTCTCTCTCTCACTCTCTCTCTCACTTATTTCTCTTCTCATTTTCTTATCTCTTTCAATTTCAAACTGAACACTTCACAAGTTCCTTTACAATCCATCTCATTTATTCACAAATCTCACCAAAAATCACATCTTTATCTTGGATTTTCCTCTTGGATGCCTTGGAGCATGCAAATCTTGGATTTTTGAGTTCTTTTGTGTAGGTAATGATCTCTTTCTGTTGTTTATGTTGTTTTTGTGTAGCTTAGCTTGTTAGTTTTAGTTTAGATAGTGTAAAGTTAAGTTTTGTGCATAATATCGTATTTTTAGTATCAATATGTGACTTATGTGATCTGCTGTGACCCGGGGAGTTTACTAGAAAACCAAACAATATTTTTGTGTTGTACCTGAGACAATAGGACTTTACCTGGAGCACGAACATCCCTGCTCGGACCATGGCCGGCGACAATCCATGTAATTCCGGCGACCTCGGCTAGGGTTTGGAGTTAGGGTTTGGGTTTTTCTGGGTAGGTTCTTGCTTTGGTTTAGGTGTGTTTGGTTCTGTTTAGTTGTTGAGTTTTCTCTGTATACAAAATTTGAGATCACATAGGTAGTTTCTTGTGTTTCGTTTAAGCGCGATACGTTATACGACACGGTCGTGCACTTTGTGTGATTTTGCTCTTAGGTTGGTTTCGTCGTGTCGCTACGCACGTTAGCCATAATACGAACACTTGAGAGTATGTTTTGTGTTGTTGCGTCGGTCAAATGTAGTTTGTACGTGTTTTAGGTCTATTGCTAATATACACTTATTTTATTGTTTTAATGTTGTAGGTTCGCAGGTGGGGATTTCGGACACTACTACAAAGGGAAAACAGGTGGTAGGCTTCACCTAGCCAGAAGCGTTGGTGAGTAGATTTAACATCTACAGGGGAATCGCCCGCATGGCGTTATGCGTCTGGGCTAGAGATGACTTGACTTGTCGCATATTCTATTTCATATTTAGAATTGCGCATTCACCCTACTGCTTAGTTAATTGTTGTGTTTGGACTAGTATCCTTAGGACACTGCACTATTATTGATGGCTCATATTGCACGAGCACTGATTGTATGTCACACACACCGTCAATAATTGCCATGCCACGCACAACCCACATATAGAAACGATATTGTTTGGTTAGGGACATTAAGACATTGATTCATATTTCTTTATGTATATGACTTATAGCATACCTGTATACCTACATGCTTACACATATGCCTTGACATACTTACATGCTAGTTATTTGTATACCTATAGGGTATTGTACCATTAGCAATAGGTACATACACACATAATGACATAACTACATGTATACTTTGCATACATACTTCACTTATACCCGGAGGGTATATTACATCATTACTGATAGGTAGGTACTTATGCTCTGTTATACCTTTATGTTTACACATATATCAGTTATAGCTACATGTTTACCTTTACTTGATGTTAATTAGAATTGGAGAAATTAGGAACCGCATGATATTTATATTAACTTGTTGCAGTTAAATAGCGGCTTTTCCTTTATATGCTTACATTACAGTTTCATGTTGCATATATTATATTCATGGATTTCGCATTGAGATGTGGTTTTCATATGATGTTTTCTGGATTGTTTTACTCCTGCGTATATATATCAGTGGTATGGGACGTTGATATATATGTATACCCATCGTAGATATATATATCAGTAGTATGGGATGCTGATACACACACACACACATCATATATCATCATGATGATATATGCAATATACTTATTCATTATATGAGTGGGCCTATATAGTCGATGAGTGGGGCCTATGTGCTCGGGGCCTATGTGCTCGATGTGAGGGGCCTATATAGTCGATGAGTGGGGCCTATGTGCTCGATGTGAGGGGCCTATATGGTCGATGTGAGGGGCCTATATGCTCAGGGCCTATGTGCTCGATATTGTATATATGTATATATATAAATTCATATACTTCATCATATTTATTCATGCAAATATACCTAGAATATAAGAGATTCACTTGATATTGGATTTAGGACATTTGAGATTACTTGATATTGTACATAAAGGATATATGAGATTCGCTTGATTTTATACATTCAGGATATATGAGATTTATTCGATATTGTAAATTAAGGATTTGTGAGACTTATATGATATGAGAGCCAATTTGGGGGCTGATTTGAGGAATTGGAATTTAGATTGTCTTGATGGATTTGATCCTACCACGAGGTCAGGATTCCGTGAAAATGACATATTTCATTCTATACTTCACATTTATTGTTATGCACTGTTTCATGTATTAGTAGTACCTATTAGTGTACCTTTCATGACTATTGCATTTACATACTTCATTTTATATGCATTGCTTCATGTGTTAGTTGTACCTGTTAGAGTATCTTTCATGACGGCTGCATATATACATTTTCATATCATTATTGCATGATTATTGCATACCGATTGTCATATATTATTGCTTCATGTATTAGTTATACCTGCTAGTGTACCTTTCATGACTACTGCATTCATATGACCTTTTATTGCCATTAATTACATATGTTAGATTCACACTGTACATGCATACTTGCGATTACCTGTATATGTTATTTACTATTCATGAGTTGGCAACTCACCCCCGTTGTGCCACAGTTGTTTTGCAGGTTGTTCCCCAGAGTAGTCGAGGCAGGCTATTCATCTATCATATTCTCTTTTGCTGCGGGTACCGCATCGGCTCACAGTGTGCAGTTTTGCTTAGGTGGGTTTTGTGGTTTCGTTGTTGTACTGTATATTCATTGTATCCTTGTACTTTCCATACACTATTATCTATGTTGACTTAGAGATTTGATGTGAGGACGATATTGTATATTTTTGTGACTTGGTTGTCTTTTATACAGTTTTCTTTTTATCGTCTTTTATTTCTTCGCTACGGCGTCATATATCTGTTGTGGTGGTTGTTTTCCGCCTTTGGGCGTGTTTTTGCTCCCGTTTGGGGATGCTTTACTTATATTTAAGTTGTACCCATTTTTGGGGCTGGTTTTTACAAAGGAGGTGCTGCCAAAATTTTAAAGGAAATAAAGTTGGACTCTTTTAAAGAATTTGGGTTGATATTTCAAATGTTTCAAAACTTCTATTATCAATTCTTACTACTTTTGATGGTTTAGATTGCTGGGTTTTCGGCTTACTTAAATTGCGTTACGCCTGTAGACGTTGTGTAGTTTAAGGGCCGTCACGTGCCATTTTCGGGTCATGACACATAGGCAGGTGCCGAAAGGTAGGGATGAAGAAAACCAATTAGCCTAAGTTGGGTGTACAGAAGGTAATAAGTAAAGACAAAATAAAGGGATTAGAAAGAGGGCAAAGTAAATTGCGACTGCTAAAATTCACGACCGAACCACATATTTCATCGCCACTCCTACTTCATCTTTGTATTTCTCCAGAACACCTCGTATCACTACGAACATCCACTTCCATTGGATAAATCCATCGTATGGTTATATACGAACTCGAAGGAACCTTTTCGAGGATGGATTCTAGTTCAGGAGAAATAGGAATAAGGTTTATTCAGTTGTCTTTTATCATCACCTTCTCTCAGGATGCGAGTACTCTTAGGATTAGGAGAAGTACACCTATTATGCTTATTGGATAATCTTCTTCCAAATCATAGGCTGGTGCCGAACGGTAGGGAAGGAAGAAAACCACTTAGCTTAACGATAGTGTACAGAAGGTAATGACTAAAGACAAATAAAGGGATTTGGAGAGATGGCAACAAAATATACGGTTACAGTCATAAATCCGGATAATGGAAGAGGCATTACTAGGAATACCCAGATACCCCTTCGAAACATTTTCATGTTTTAGTTTCACCGTGCATTGTTAATAGAAAACTGATTTCCCAATTAGACCCTTACTCCAGGGTATGTATTTACCAGGTTTGATTCTCACATCTGTATAGTTTTACAGATGATGAGTGGGAGTAAGTTATTGGAAATTAGGTGATCATCCTCGTTATATCGAAATTCGTTGGAATTGGTGATATTTGAGGAAATCGCCTGGGTACAGTTTTCAACCTACGACGCACAGGGTTTGAGTTATTCAACCCAGCGGACTTATACAAAGTATTGTATGTTGTCCAGTGTCCATTAGGACAGAGGGGTTAGTACTCGTACTATATTCTGTTTACTTGTGACTTCTTCCGTTTTAGACATGTGTTTCGTAGAGATACAAGGTCCAAGTTTGAGAAGTTATAGGTACAAGTATAAAGAAGAGAACCAGGTGTTACAAGTATCAGGATTTTTCAAGGTGATCGAAGATGTAGATACTTGTGTATGGTATTCAGTCGATAGGAATGATGATGAGAACTAGTTTCTTTTTCAGGTTACTCATAATTGGATACATTCCTAAGTTGAGTAATGCCGATCGGCCTCTCTCCATTTTGTTGACATGCACTGGAGACAGCTGCATGATTTTGAATCTGGTTCCAATTAAATTAGTACCTTTGTTTTCTATATTGGATATATATAGAATCAATTTATATCTTAACGATGTTAAGGTATAGGGAGTTTTCCGGCTGATGCTTAAAACCAGAATCCTGATAAATTCAAGGCACGTTTCTGTAATGGCAGTTTGTAGGTAGACCCGGGCTATGATAAGGGTTGATTTTCTACCATCTGGAAGATCAATAGTGATATTGTTCTTGGCTCGCCACAGTTTTAGTAAAATGGATTTTTTCAGAAAACAGTAGTCGGGGTATGGTAGAATTGGAAGTGATTCCAGAACCGCGAACGATTACTGAAAATTTAATATTACCAAAAGATTCAATCAGGTTTGACATTCCATTAGCCATTCCGCAAATATGGTGGGTAACCTCAGGCACCCGAGAGGTACTCCGGTAGCCTCAAGGACGGTGACAGGGAGGTTCTTGTTTGCCTAGACTTGTCATTATTGCTGTTCCAGACTATGAGACCCGGCAGGAGGATAAGTATAGCGTCGTTTTAAACTAGTTTTAGAAGTGCGCGTCTATATGACTCTGTCAGAGGGTTGTTGTGGTCAGTAGAAGCAACGGAAGCATAGTGGACAAGTAGCTTATATCTATTTATAGACTAAAGCAGATATAGCAGAAACAGATCATCTATTTTTGATGTGACAGTCATAGGTTTTTAACTACATCAGAATAGGGGATGGATCTGTTAAGAAGGTAGTAGGGTGTGATGTCCTGGTATTTGGATGACATACACAGAGTAGGAAGTAAAATTCCTATACTACGATAGGTTATACTATGGTTGTCACACAGTGGTTTCTCCACATAGGATATGGATATTATATCAGGCATTCTGGTTACTAGATCTATAGTTTTAGATCTAGATTTGGGTAGTTTCCCAATCTTGGTACTTAGACAGTATTCTAAAGATATTTAGAATGGATGACTCCTGGCATAGTGGTGTACCTGTAGGTAATGGAGTCACCCTCTCTAAAGGTGTCTTACAAACTAAAGGGGAGAGGGATGTGCGTGATTGGCATATCACTTGCTTAGGCAATTGAGTCAATCATGAGATGTCAAGTACCACACCAGATGTTGTTTTTGCACTAGATGCATTAAGTTGTGATATTAATCCAATCCTGGAGAAACATTAGGAAGAAGTTTTAGAACATAAGTAAATGTTCTAGGGATTTGATAACGACAGCCTCCTTTGGGAGACGATTATCATTCCAGACTTCCAAGGTGACCTAGATGACAGAGTGACTGTCAGAGTTATTGTTTTCCCTTTGACGAGGGGCAGTATTTTGGACAGGTGGTCCAAGTGGATACTGAGGGAGGCGTGGCGCAGGGTACCGATTAAATTCAATTGACGATACAGTCTAAGAAGTTTGCTGGATTTAGAGTTCATTTATGAACCATCAGATATCCAGACATATTCTAAAACAGGTATTACTCATTTCGGGAGATGGCTTTCTCCGCGAATTTGAGATTAAGAGAGACATGTAAAGAAACATCAGGGAGGATCCAGTCACTGAGACTATTTCTCAAACGCAATAGTTTTAAAAACGAGCTTTGTGAAACTGATTAGTAGAGGAGTTGGATGTTCGGTATCACACGGGCTATGAGTATGCGACATCGCAACAATTAGCCTTAAGTGCAGGTGGGAGATTGTTGGATATAGTGCCCTCGAAGTCAATTATTGGATCGCGGGTACGTGATTGCAATAATTGAGGGAGAACCTATACCGGTAGGACGGTCTTACTCGAGATGATAGTATGCTATCTGTTTGTCTTTATCATCATGTACATGTTGATAGAGCCCATAGGATTCTTGCTTGACAGCCAACAGTATGATGGCGATCATATACGTGGGAGCTGGGGTCTATAAGCACATCCTTAATGTGTCCCTAGTCGTAGGAGTTTCGAGACTGGGCATCGATACTCCAGAGTGGACTAGTTATACAGTTCGAGACCCCGACGAGGGGCGGTGGCCGGTCTCATAAGCCACTGGTGTCAGTTAGTTCACCGGACAGGACTCGCCGGGAACCTGCTAGTTGGTATTATACCTATTGTCAGATAGCAGTTTCTAGGTGACATGTGTACAGGTTAGTCTGTCGACCTGAGATCGTCATTTATCTCGTGTGAGTTTCCACTGTGCTTTGATTACTACCCTACCACGGCTCAAAGGAGTCGTGCAAACAGGTTTTAGTTGTGTACAGTCCTGAGCCACATAGAGGCAGTGAGCGGATCGTCGGGGATTCGTCTCTCCCGGTATTAGGGGTTGATGTCACGCTGTGCACGGGTGGCTATCACCAGAAAACATTGGCCAAGGTAGTCGAGAATTACCGATCTAGGATCGGTAGTTTCTCAGACGGTGATGGGTTTCATACCGACACGAATTATCGCGTTTTTAGGGGTCTGACTTTATTCAGCCCCCCAGACTCAATATGCGATACTCATAGATGAACAGACCGAACTGTACGGATATTGTCACTGTCAGGCTCAGTAGGGTTTCAGGATGAGTTCGCTCGTCAACTTCCCTTTCGTTCAATACATGGGCAACCGTTACGTACAGCTAGTACCACTGACGTGCTTGTAGTTAAACCTACTGCCAGTGCATTGATGAGTCATTAGAGTCCCCCACAGACAGTTTCCTAAGTTCGGGCGAAACGTTGTAGAGGCCGTATGGTTTTATGGCAGGGTTCGATCATATACGTGCACTCGTGTACGGATCATGATCGGACGAATCATACTAGTGGGCTTTGGTTTAAGCCGGATCCTAGTATTCGATTGGTTGGATTACTTTAGTCTTGTTGTATGCGTATTCCGTCGGAATACGGATACAGGTATGTATATACAGTCGAGGGGCATTCTCGTAATCCGTTACGAGTTTGTTTTAGGGTTGCTATATCTTTTGGTTTATAACATTTTAGTTTAAATGTTTTATTTGGTGAGAAATTGTGACTCATTTCCTTTTTGTCTTAGAGCATTAAATGAGGCATGGTCACACATGGTGTCTCCTTGTTTTTTGGGCTTGATTTGTGGGTGTGTTGTGATTTTTTTTTAGGGATGGAGCTGTTGAATTCAGCAGTGAACCATTTTTCTTTTTGTGCTCAAAAATCATCACAAAACACACACAATTCATTACAAGCTCATTTCCTTTGGTTCTCACAAGTTCTTCACCTCAAGGCAACTCTTTTACCTCCACCCTATACCCTCTCATGTGTTGAGAACCCTAGGGTGATTGAGACTAAGTAATCACAACCTTCTCTAGTTCATCTTGGACATGTCGGCTAGCAAATTTCATGTTCGAGTTGCTTCGGTTCGAAGCGGGAGCCCGTATAAAGAATCCTCAACGTTGTGTCATTCCGACGAGCTAGACCGGAGAGCGGACTTGATCGGGACAGCGGCGAGGAGCTAGGAAAGAGATTGAAGACCGAAGGACACGGATCGATCGGTATAATCTCTGAACTTACTTTGTAGATTGCTAGAATACGGTTAACAGAACAATCCAGATAAAAGGTTATGGTAGCGTCAGGTTTTGAAAAAATTTTGTTTCGCATTTGGCCTCGGATTGACGACCGGGGCGCTGCCGTAACCCAACATAATATATATGTGATATATATTAATTGTATTGTTTTTGCACACATGAATATATGTGATATATTTTAGTATGTCATGCTAGGTTACACAAGCAACAAGTATGTATGAGACTTACACCATATTAGGGTTAATGTTAAGGTTTAATATTTATTAAGTAATTACAAATTAGTGGAATTAATTTGTGGCTAGAAGCTTGGAGAACCTTATAGATAAGGTTTGAATTAGTCTACTTCTTTGTTTTTACTTAAGATATTTATTTAACCTAACCATTAACCATACACAATGGTTAACTCTCTACATGGGTTAGTGTATGTGATATACTCACCCATGGTTGCATTTCTAACTAAGAGAATGATTCTTTCATCACTTCATCTTCTTCTTCCTCTTGAAGCTTTTTAGCTTTTGACAAAGTGATGAAATAAAATGAGAAAATCAAATCTAAAGTGAGCAATATTCCTACTTCATCATCCTCTACTATTAGCCATTTAATTTAGGGTGTTTGCTTCACTAATCTCACCATTAGTGAAGATGTAGCATGATCTTGAGTCTCCTCGACGTAGATCATCTTCAGCTTCGAAGGTATTGAGCAAGCTTGTTTATTTCTTCTTGTGATCCTTACTAGAGTTCGGATGTTCACTACTAGGCGTGAAGGGACTACTACATGGAGCTTTAGAAGTGAAGGAACGGTCTACAAAGGTTGTATTCCGCATTCACTTAGATGTAAAGTTGTTTACATATTATATTTAACCCTAAGTCTCTAGTTAAAGATCTTGGTTAGGGTTTGTTTAGCACCCCAAAATTTGAAATTAGCATGATTGATTCTTGCCAAAACCTTCACATGGTGCTAAGTTAACCCTACAAGTTCTCTGTATCAACTAGCCATTGCTTTGCTGGCAATGGCTTCTCTAATCCTGTAAATGTGGACGGACCGAACTTTCTAAAATCTACCACAGTGCCCTCACGCTGTGTTGGCCTGGGTACCGCTGCAACTACGAACCGCTGGACCGTCCGCAGACCCTCCTAGAAAGTCTCGGCCTGCCACTGATTTAGTTCAGTTTGTCGTTTCTGGTTTTCAAGCATACCACGTACAACACCAAGCAATGCGGCGTTATCTACACACCTTTGGTATAACCGCAAATCTCTATCCACCATGATTCTGAACCCAAGACAATGAAGGGGATTAGTAACGGTAAACAGGATTCAATAAACAAGATAGCTATAGATTCAAGACTGGAAAGATAGTAATGTGGCAGGACATGTTCCTAATTCCGAGTTTCCAGGTTAGTGTATTGGGTTCAATACCTAACTAAAAAAGAACCAGACCCGACTAACCCTAAATCTTATGGCTCTGATACCAAACAAATCCTGTCAGGCCCCACTTCCTAAAATACGTAAACACGGCACGCGACAGAGCCAACCATGCTACCTATGGCTAGGAATCATCCCTCCATAGTCACATTACGGCTGTCAATCAGATATCAAGTACAGTAAAATAAAATCTAACTAACACATGTCCATCCGCCACAGTAAATAAAATCAATAAATGCATATAGCGGAAACGAATCAAGATCCAAATCAAAACAATATCTGAATCACGTCCCATATGGGCTCACATCAATAAAAATAAAACTACGGAAATAAAAGAAACTAAGCATCTCTAAACTAAATGGCTAGCTCCTCATTGCTCGGCTTGCTTGCTAAAATACTCCCGTTCTGCCTGCGACAATGTTAAAGAAACTGGACCATGCAAAACCCAGACGTCAGTGCGTCATAATATCAAATAATAGTAATAACCGGGATATTATGCTATGATTAAACATGAATGTAAATAAATAACACAGGTATAAAACAGTGAGCGGTATTTATGTGATGTGTATTCTAAAGTATGTGCTTCTAGGTTATCTATTCTATAAGTCTTTGAAATCAATTAATATAATCCTCATCATAACTCAATAGTATATATCCCGTTCAATCCCCACGGGACCACTGTATAATATATCCCGTTCATTCCCCATGGGACCACGGTACAATAAACAATGATTATTTCGTTCATGCCCGGAATCACGGCAAACAATAATAATATCCTTTTGAATTACGTTTCGGTTACATTCTTGATTTCCCCTTTTCTCCCAAGTTTCTGTGTTCAAGTCAGGTATTGACGATATAAATCTAATGCCAACACAGGATCAAGCAGGTACAGTTCTTGTCTATGCAGACAACAAGTTACATCAGGATTGTTGGTATTAGCAATAAGATCTAAGTAACAAGTCTGGTAATGTGTCGTGAACATACCATGTACTGTATATTAATCAAAACAAATATCAATGTAAAACTGTAATCAATATCGAACCACGGAAAACATAACTATTGCTAAGATGCATATGTATCTATCTGTAATAACCGTTATATGTCCATTACCATGTATATGATACAATCTAGATAACATATTGAACTGATATATTAGTATGATAATATCGTGATGTCTCGGCATGCAACTAGATAAACTATTATCGGTACGGATACAGACAGATGTTATAAAACTGTAAATCGGTAATTTCTGCTGAATAATAAAACACATGCACTATAACTTATCAAATAAATATTGATATAAGTTTAGAACTTGTCTGATCGAATCTCACGTCGAGATACAGATGTCACGTTCCGACGTCAAAATAAAGTCACGACGCAAAACTTACGCATGCAGGACTGGACCTGGCTGAGCAACTGCGTGACGTGGTGAACTGGCTAGACGATGACGGTGGATGGGTCGTCTGGATCATCAGCAACGTGCGCAACTCCGGCAAGACGGCCGGAAAAGAAAAGAAAAGAAAGAAGAAGAAGAAGAAGAACAGAAGAAGAAGAGGAGGAGGAGGTGGTGGCTGTTGGGGTTCTCTGGACTTGGTGAAGGCAAGGACGGGGATGAGGCGGTCGGCAGCGGTGAGGTTATGGCAAGGTGGGTGATGGGTTCTGGTGTGATCGGGGATGAGCAGAGGCGGGAGAAGAGGGTGTGGTGGTGGTCTGGGGTTGCCGGGAGACAAGGGGAGGTGATGGGGGTGCTAGGGTAGTGGTCGGGTTCCGGCGACGAGGTCGGAGGGGAGGGGTGTTGTGTTCTCGGCTGTGGAAGTCGGGCTCGGGGTCTTCGGGAAAGGAGGTCTCGAGGAAGAAGATGAGGATTAAGGTGCTGACGGCAATGGGAGGGTGATAGAGAGGAGAGGGTGATGACAATGAGAGGGCGACAACGAGAGCATGGGTTAGGGTTTGTGGTCGACGAGAAGAAGAAGAAACAAGGGGGGAGAGAGGGTATAAATTTTATTATATATATATATATATATATATATATTATAGAGAGAGAGAAGAGGCGGGGACAGGAAATTTGAGAGAGAGAGATTTATTATTTAAAATAATTAATATATTATATATATTATATATAACATCATATATATATATATATTAGTTTTATATATATATATATATATATATATATATATAGAGAGAGAGAGAGAGAGAAGGGGGATTTTACAGATAATACCAGATTACTCCAATATTACTCGTGTCCCTTCAAAAATCTAGTTTTTTAAATATGGAGAATATACGTAAAAGTTTAAACCACGATGCAATATCTTGTAAATAAAAATATATACCCCTAAATACGGATCTATGTGAATATACGCAGCGATCAAATAATCTGTCTGTTTAACCCTTAGGATACGAACACGATATATGGACGCAACCACCTGACATGGGGTAATATGCTATACAAGGCTAGATAAGAAAATATATTATTTGGTTTTATATTGTATTTAAAAAGATATGTGGATTCTAAAATATGTTATATATGTATATAAAATCTAGATTTGCTTGGTTACACTGTACTTGCAAATATTTGATGTAATCTCGAACCATGATGGGTTTCGAACATACAGGTCGGATCGGATAATAACCACAGCTACTCATTACATCATCCGCAACCCAAAACAACAATAGGAAAGAAATTTACCGCAAGATTTGAAATAGTATAAATGCACTAGGGTGTTACAAATGCCGTATTCAGCTAACCATCAATACTTCATCCCATATAGAATCTCACATCGTACGATGACAACCAAATATTTCATTAAATCAAATCATAACTTCATTTTCGATAATTCAAAATGCTATGATAATAATATAATGCGCTCAATAATATTCAGTATAGACATCTAATTTACGTACTCAAATACACAGTTCAATTTGTATGAACCGCTAGTCTACGTACACACATAGCAATTAGTACGGACATCTAGTCACGTACGCAAACACACACTTCAAATAGTAAAGACATCCATTCCTATACACGCACATAATATTAATCATACTATTATACGTAAAGCATGGAAAGTTCTACAAGTGGCATGTCAATCACTAATAAACGTACAAGTGTTCTAGTGTATACGTGTCATGGCAGTTACTAATAATATGTACGTGTAGCATGTGTGTCTCTATTGGTGCCGCATGGTCATTAGTAATTATGCAAGTATCCTAGCAATTGTGTTCGTGAAAGTATAGTAAAGAAAAAGAAATATATTATTGATAAACTGCGTATATTCATGATAAGCGTACTAAAGTGTAACTCATGAAATTTACTAATTAACGGACAAGTTTCGATATACGTGGCATGAATTGTAAGAGTGTCAATTGCATAAATTATCAATTTAAATATGTTTCACGGGGGTGTTATACGCCATCCATCCGATTTCCCACTCGTAGATACAAATCTACCCATCGATTATAGCACTAGCTAGTCAAATCCCACGACTGTTGCGCCTTTCCTCATCGCCTTGGGATCTCCCGCGCCCGATCCTATACCCAATAGTAATCATAAATATATAAAGGAACCCCCATCAATATCAATATAAATTCAAGCAACTAAACATGGAGCAAACTCAAGTTAATCAGGCCATAAAAAGAGCATCAGACGTCTGAAGCTCAAATCTCAGATGTCTCATTAAGACAGAGAAGCAGCAGACGTCTGAAGCTTAAGGCTTAGACGTCTGGAAAACAATTTTGAAGAAAGTAGAGGAGTCGCAGACGTCTAAAGAACAATATACTGACATTTGCCTAAAGACACAAAGGAACCCCAGAGAAAAAGTAGACGTCTGAAGATTCAAGCTCAGACGTCTGACAACCAATAAGAATTAAATACAGAGAAGGGCAGACGTCTGAAGCTCAAAGTTCAGACGTCTGAAGAAGAAAACTGCTGCTTCAAAAAACTGGAATTTTGCATAACTTTAAAGATTATAACTTTTGCTTTAAAATATCCTCAACAATCCAAAATAAATTGTAAACAATAAGAAAACTTCCCGCTCAAAGCCCGCCCCGGCTCCCTTTCCTCCGGTGGTCGCGTCCTGTGAGCGTTCGGGGGCGAATCCTGCCCCAGGGCCTAGCAGAGTGTCGGGCCAGAAGCGAGCTCGGATTCTGGAGGACCCGGCCTCGGAGGAGGAGATCGGCTCTCCCTCGGAGCCGCTCAAGAGGAGTTCCCGGAGATCTTCCCAGGGCCCGTCCTCGCCGATCATGGTGGAGGAAGGGGGCCTCCAGTTCACAGTGCCTTCAGGGCTATCCGTCGCGGATAGCCTGCTGCATGAAATAGAGACATCGGCCGGGGGTAGGGTCTCCGGGGGGACCTTTAGGGCCCAGCTGGCGTCCATCGCCTAGGAGCCCGTGTAGGTAAGTGTTTGGTTTTCTGTAAGATTCGGTGCCTCCTTTGTCTCTCTGATCTCTTTCTTATCTTTCAGGTTCTCCAGCACGTTGCCCTCGCCTTACTCATGGAGGCCGAGGTGATAGCCCTGGCGATGAGGGTTGCGGGCCAGCTCGCCTCGCTGGAAGAGAGCTCCAAGCGGGAGCTGGAGGCGGTGATGGCGAGGGTCGCCGCCCTGGAGGGCGAGGTGGAGGCCGGGAAGCAGGAGGTTGCCCGGTACCGCGAGGCCGCCGTGGCTACCAAGGCCAAGCTAGAGGACGCTCAGGTGCTTGCCGGCAACCTGAAGAAGACGGTGAAAACCCTCCGGAAGGAGCTGGGGGCGGCGGCCGAGTCGACGAAGTCGGTCGACCTGAGAGTGGCGAAGTTAGCCGACCTCTCGGCGGCGAAGGCGGTGGAGGGCTACAAGAAGTCGAAGGACTTCTATGATGACCTGGCCATTGCCACGACCCTCATCTAGCACGAGGCCCTCGATGCTGTTAAGGCCCGGATGCCGGGGTTCGCCGACGAAGTGCTCCGGGCCGAATACCCCCTCGCGGATGACGATGAGTAGGGGAAGGAGATTTCTGGCGAGGAAGTCGCTGAGGACCCAGCTCGTCTCGTGATGGATGTTGAGGGCCCCGAGGTCGCGCCTGGCCCCGAGGCCTAAAGCCCCCGTCTTCCTCCTCCTTTTATTTTGTGTTGCTTCTGGAATTTCGTAAGCCTCTGGGCATTTTGTAAGGCGGGGAGCGCAAAATACCCCTTGTAAAGACTTTGCCTTTAGTAATAAAACTTTTTCTTTGGTTTCATCGGTTTGCATTTTGTCTTCTGTTTGTGAAGAATGCTTGTAAAATATCTCTGCTTGCACTGTTGGGCTTCTATGTCAGGTCGGCCATCTGTCTAGCGATCGTTCGTCGAGTTGATTCCGATTACTTGCCAAGCATTCTAAGCGCTGCCGAGAAGGAGGCGTCTCCATGGCCCCGAAGTTGAGGGGTGATCGCTTAGACTCGGATAGACTTGATGTCCCACGGTGGGCGCTCCTTAGCGTTGTAGGGACTGTAGGAAGCCCACTAAGGATGACCAGGCAGTGAAGCTGCGCGGTTGCCTCTTGGCGAGGGCTATGTTCTTTAGAGGCATGGGTAGGCAACCACCAGCCTGGGATGACCGAGCGGGGTAGCCGCTCGCGTGCCTCTTGCGAGGGCTTGGATCCCTGGCGTCATGGGTAGGGAGCTACCAGCCGGAGATGAACGAGCAAGGTAGCTGCTCGGTTGCCTCTTGCGAGGGCTTTGATCCTTAGCGTTGGAGGGGCTGTAAGAAGCCCACTAAGAATGACCGGGCAGTGAAGCTGCGCGGTTGCCTCTTGGCGAGGGCTTTGATCTCTGGCGTCGTGGGTAGGCAACTGCCAGCCTGGGATGAATGAGCGGGGTAGCCGCTCGGGTGCCTCTTGCAAGGGCTTCGATCCCGGGCGTCATGGGTAAGGAACTACCAGTCGGAGATGACAGAGCAAGGTAGCTGCTCGGTTGCCTCTTACGAGGGATTTGATCCTTCAGGACGGGGACCGAGCAGGGTTACTGTCCAGTGCCTCTTGGCGAGGACTTTGATCCCTGTCGGTTGTGGTAGGAAGCTACCAGCCAGAGATAGCCGAGCAAGGACTCGACTGCCTCTGGGAGGACTTTGGTCCTTAGCGCGGGAGGGGCTGTAAGAAGCCTACCAAGGACCCTTGGCCGGGCAGGGTTACTGCCCGGTGCCTCTTGGCGAGGGCTTTTGTCCTGAAGGATAGCCGAGCGAGGGATCCTCGGGCTCAACTGCTTCTGGGAGGGCTTTTGATCCCTGTCGGTCGTGGTAGGAAGCTACCAGCCGGGGATAGCCGAGCAGGGAAGCTGCTGGGCTGCTTCTAAGGAGGATTTGGACCCTTAGCGTTGGAGGGGTTGTGAGAAGCCCGCTAAGGATAACCGGGCAGTGAAGCTACGCGGTGGCCTCTTGGCGAGGGCTTTGATTCCTGGTGTTGCGGGTAGGGGAGCTACCAGACAGGGATAGCCGAGTAGGGAAGCCGCTCGGCTTCCTCTACGGAGAACTTTGATCCTTAGCGTTGGAGAGGCTGTAAGAACCCCACTAAGGATGACCGGGCAGTGAAGCTACGCGGCCGCCTCTTGGCGAGGGCTTCGATCCCTGGTGTTGCGAGTAGGGGAGCTAACGGCTAGGGATGACTGAGCAGGGTAGCCGCTCGGCTGATTCTTCATGAGGTTTCGCCCGACTATCCGGTCGTGGGTATGGGGAACAGGAACGGTCGTGGTGAACGCGTGCACAGCATGCGCGTTGAATGTGGGGGAGGCGAAGCGCCAGGGTCGCGTCATTTCAATTCCACCAGGGAAGGCTCGTTGATCACCGCGTGGCAGCGAATTTTTGGGCGAAGGCGGGCGACTGTTGAGTTCTGTTGGGACGCAGTGGGCTATATAAGGCTGAAGGGGCACTGGTCCTTCCTTTCTTCATAAACAGATCGTTGAGAATGCAAGACTTCCCCTTTACCATCCCCGAGATCATCCACTTTGAAGACGTATACCTCTATGACCAGAACTGCACCGAGGACACGGTGTAGTTGGTCTACGGGAGCATCGAGGACCACTTCGGCCGGCTGCTCCCCCGACGCTCCTCCCTGATGCAGCTGCTGATGTACTCCATCTGGAGGGCGTCGCTGGGGCTTTACAACCCCCTGTCCGAGCAGCTCTATGATGAGGCTGTGGGCAAGTAGCGGTCTCTAAGGTGCTTCGGCCTGATCTCCGCGAACCGGCTGGCTTGCTCAGAGGCGCTCGTCCGCGAGTGCTGCGAGCTGAGGCTCGGGGCCAACGCGCGTGGGGGGAATCGAGAGCAGAGGTTGGATCTCGTGAGGCCTCGGTTGGTGGAGATCTTTGCCGAGTATCATGAGCAGTGCTCTCTGCACCCCCTTCCTTCACTGTTGTAATTTTCTTTTTCTTTTTGTATGTATGGCTGAGGAGCCCATAATACCTTTTTTGAATAAATGAGATCTTTCCCTCTTTTTCGCAATGTCCCATTGATCTTTATTAAATTAACAACAGACCCTAGGAAGAGTTTACATTGCCCCA
Organism: Agapanthus africanus; assembly: GCA_030015575.1. NCBI lineage: Eukaryota > Viridiplantae > Streptophyta > Magnoliopsida > Asparagales > Amaryllidaceae > Agapanthus > Agapanthus africanus. The sequence continues at coordinate 48,403 of JASDDO010000148.1, read as the reverse complement.
AAAGAAAAGTACATGCTAATAGATGACCTTATTAGCGTGGCCCGAGCTCCCCGGAGGCTTGTTGGTCTCCGTGCTCGGCACCGGGTACGGGGCTCCCTGAGCGCCGGACTGGTTATCTGCCGAAACGAGTATGATCTGGCCGATGGTCAGCTCGGCGGGAGGGGGACGCTGCTCTTGCTCGCGGTCGGCTTGCCGCTTGTTCCTCAAGTAGACGGCGAGGTGCCCCGATCTGATGAGATCCTCGATGTAGTCTCAGAGTTTCTTACAATCCTCCGTGGCGTGGCCCAGCGTCCGTTGGAAGGCGCAGTAAGGGCCCCGGGTTCGCTTCGAGACCTGACGCGGGATTGGAGGGAACTTGAAGAACCCCTCGCCTTGGGCCTCCTCTGGTAACACTGCAAGGGAGACGTTGAGCGGGGTGTACTCTTAGAACTTCAGGTGATAGGGCTGCTGACGCTCCGGCCTCTCCTCCTAAGCCCTCTTCTTCTGGTCGGATCGTTCTGCCCGGGGGAGGTTCGCGTTCACCTCGGACTCCAGCTGAACCTCGCGCTCGGTCCACGCCTTGACCTCGGCCATGGTCTTAAGCTGTGCCAACGCAAAAGAGCGCAGCCACTCCTTGTGCCTAAGACCAGATCTGAGCGCCGTGATGACGGTCTCGTCCCGGTGCTCGGGGACCTCGAGGAGGGCGTTGTAGAAGCGGGTGATGTAAGCATTGAACGTCTCCTTGTCCCCGCTCTTTATTGTGAAGAGGTAGTCGACCGTGCGCTTCTGCCGACGGTTCCCAACGAAGTGGCCGAGAAACTGAGTAACCAGCTCGTCGAAGGTCGAGATTGAGTGAGGCTCGAGCCCTCGGAACCAGTCCCGACCTGCGCGGATGAGGGTGGCTGGGAAATCCCTGCACTGGGCGGCGTCGGAATGGTCCTGGAAGCTCATCCCCGCGGTGAAAGCATCCAAATGGTTTTTTGGGTCGGTTTTCCCGTCGAACAGAGAGACCTTCGGGGGGCTTGTTGCGCGAGGAGACGTGGACAGTGAGCAGTCCCTCGGTGAAAGGCTTGGTGAGTGAGTCGGCGGCGTACTTAGCCCCGTCGCCCGAGAGGTGACCTTCCCAGCGCATGCCCTCAATCTTCTTCTCGAGGGCGTCGAGTCAGCCGTGGTACCCCGAGAATTCGGCGCCTTGTGATCCCTGGCCTGTGCTGTGGGAGACCTACATCTGGGCGCGGCCCCGGTTCCTCTCGTTGAGGTTCCTCAGATCCTCGGGCGAGGTGGCTCTCGAGCCGTCGTGGCGAGCCCCTTCTGTGCGGCCCCGTCGGGGGAGGAGGTGTCGATCATGCTTGTGGACAGGCGAGGTAACCGACATCTCCTCAGGGGGGTAAGGTCCACGAGGAGGCTCGAGGCGAGGCGCTCTGGCGGCGGACCTTGGTATGGAGCCGTGGGGCGCCCAGCGGGCCTCAGGGAGTATCGGCCCGTAAGATCTGTGGCCAGGAATCGTACCCTGCCGGTGGTCAGCCGTGCCGACGAGGGCAGAACCTTCTGGAGGCGGAGGAGCGGCGATCTGGGGCTCAGGCCCGGCCGTTTGAACGCGGACGAGCGCCTCCACGAAGGACTGTAGCCGATCCATTCGGCTGGCGAGGGCATTGACGATGGTCGCCGGAGGAGGTCCTTTTCGGGTCTCCTTCAGATGTTGTCTTCCGTCAATCTCTCGGTGGATTTTGGAGGTGATCTCCTATTGCGTGTGGGTCTCAATGGGTTTTAATGAGATTAGCGATTTGAGGAGTTTAGCGCCGAGTACCTGCAAGGAAGTTCCGGGGTGGTTTGGTACCACTGAGGACCCTCCGACGATCAAGTTAGTACAGATCCGAGCAGCGTAACGGCTAAGTGCAGTAAAAAATGGCTTACTTGACCCCTCCGTGATAGGGGTTTATATAGCGGCGGCAGCACGTAGCAGCAGGCGCGAGAATCTCGCCAGCAGTTACGATCCCGACGTCACGCCCGCGTAAAGAGCGGATCGCCAATTAATGGGGATCGTGATGGCGTGGAATGTGGGGCGTTGCTGGCGGAGAATCTGCGCGTGGCGAGATTTGCGGAGCGGCGGTTACGCCTGTGAGTGGTTGAGTTGGTCGGCCGGAAGGACCGAAGGAGACGGCCTCGGCTGGGGAGCTCGGAGGCGAGCAAGAGGGCCGAGGAGTCTTGGTCTTGTGGCAGCTCGGGGCGAGCTGAGGGGCCGAGGAGGCCAATTTGAAGGGGGCCCCCAAGAAGGGCCAGCTTGTATTTGCAGGTCGGGTACAAGGGTGGCCTGGTCGGTCCCTGTAGGCCCTTTCTTCTGAGTTCTGGGACACGTCATCTGCCACGTGTTCTGATCTTGGGGATCGCCCATATTGAGCATCATCACCTTGAAAAAACTATGAAAGATAAACAGGTATAAGATATAAATGGACCACCTAGCTAAAATGCTTAAGGCTGTTTGGATTGAGAATATATAATAAAATAACACTTCTCAAATATTATTAAAATTAACATGGCAACAGAGTTTGGATCAGCAGCACCTCTGAAAGAGCAGTCTCTGAGCACTGATAGAATCGTGTGCCTCTATACAAGTATTGCGGGAACAATTAAGACCTCTAACATAGTACATGTGGAACAACGCTCTAAGCATTATGAGTGACTCTGTAGGACACTAGCTTTATAAAGTAATGTGCGGTCCACGACAAAATTCTCAAATATTAAATATTAAAATTAGCAATACCCATTCAATATGATGGCACATGCTGTTTTCCCGTGTGCGATGCACGTATTTTTTAGGTAATTAAAAAGATTTCATATTTTTTAGGTAATTAAAAAGATTTCATAAGACTTCTTAATTTTCTATAAGAAAAAACATCGATCAGAGTTTCTGAAAGGTTAAAAGTTAAAATGTTCAAACTTCATTTCCAAGAACATAAACTTTATCATTCAGGACGGACGGGAGTCAAATTTAGATTTCAATTTTCATTCAACAATCGTTTTCATTTTTAGGTTCAAAAGTAAAAATATTTCTTGCTTATTCGATATGGCTAACAATCCACGTGGTTTTTAACAAAAAAGAAAGAAGAAGAAGAAGAAGAAATAAAACATAAAGAAAGAAAGAAAGAAAGGAACAAATTCAAAAGCCACATGGAAACCACATGAGAATAAATCGACATTTAATTGGTCGGCAGACATACGATCGAGTTTTGTTTTGCATGATGGCGAGGGTCCAAGCCTCCCAGGCTTGATTGCTTTTCTAAAAATAATATTTTTTTACACCCTTATATTGAAAACAATATAACTTGGCTTATGTATAGAGTTTTTCAAAACTATCCTGCAGTTCAAACTCATCATGAAACTCCCCTGAACTTTTTAATTCGTTGTACAACATCCGATGGTTTGATTTGTAAAGTTTCTTGGCAATAAATAAGTCATATGACCTCACATTTGACCGATTCTTATAGTTTTATCCTAAATTACCCGTTTTAATCTCATTATATCAGTTCTTTTTTCTCTAAATTTCGATTTAACGCAAATTTAGCATCCTTCTCCAAATTCTCAAACCTGAACTCCTTTCTCCAAATTAGGCCATATTCCCTAACAAACGGTACCATGAGTATGGTTTACTTTCAATGCATCTGGAGAATCCATATTTTTATTAAAATAAAAACTGAATTTAGTCAATTTTTGTCATAAATAACCGCAGGTTTTTTTTATTTAACGAAATAAAGTTTGGGGGGTTTTCGTGATGGTTTAAATTATATGGTGGTTTTAGAAAACTCGAGTAAACCATACGGCGGTTTCTGTGAAAACCCGTTGGTTTGGAAAACTCGAGTAAACCTCGTGTCCCGTTAAATTTTGACGAGCCCTGTGGGTCTCCTTAACTATTCACTTCCCTAGACAAAAACCTCCGAGGCAGTAAGATTTGTGGGCCCCACTACTTGCATAAAAATTACTGCACGTGATAGAAAATAATTATAAAAGGAGAAAAATTAGGGTTTTGAATATCCCTGCTATTACATTTAGGAATTTTAGAACACGGAATAGGTCCTCCATCTGTATAGGACCTCGTGGTCCACGGACTCTGCGAATATTCCCAAGTATCTTTGGAGAACCTATTCCTAAGGTCCTCTTTGAATTTCATGTAAAAATGTTTGGAAATATATATTTTATTCTTTATTTATTTTAGATACCACATATATTTCCTTCAGAGGTTCTACATAAGTTTCTTTGTGGAAAATTTATAGTTTTTGGGAAAAAATATTAATTTATATAAATGAGTTATGGCGTCTTTACTTTCAACTGCAATTTTGCTATTTTTTAACCTTCATGGATATGGTTTTGATTTCTGGGATTTGCGTTCACATATACCATCAAAAAGACTCGTACTTTAGTTCCTCGTTATTTGAAAAAATAAAACACTACTCTATCCTAAGTTATTGGCATTTATTTGTTCATTTTTACAATGATGATAGAGGTCAAGAGTAACAAGTTTTTATCTTGATACCCATCTTCGTAGACCAAAATAGGCAACACCAGGAAGACCGTCCCATGGCGCATCAAAAGCTACTCGATCTTGTTACTAATAGTAGTCTTGGAACGAGTTGCATGCTCTGATTTAGAGAAATGGTTTACTTGTATTTTTTCCACTGTATGTTTGCCTATTAAAATCTCTTTAATGTATCAATGAAGGATGCCCCAAACCTTTTTCTTAGAAAACAAATAAATAATCCGTTATTTTTCCCAACCAATCAAAATAAATTCAGTTGTCACTTTAATTGATTCCTGGATATCTGAAATTACAAATAAGCCCTCTCGTATCAGCACGGCACGATACGCGATATAAATAGCGAATCGCAAGAGGAAGCGCAAGCGCAAAAACAAATCACGCATCTCGCTCTCTTCTTCACAATTTGGTGGATTTTTCTGTGACCTAGAATTTACAATGTTCCCCCAAAAATCCAAGCTTTCATGTTTGTTGGTGGTCATCTAAGCAACACCACGATAAAGATTCTATCTTTTCTATCTGGTAATGCCTCTGCTCCTTTTCTGTAGTTTTTTCGCTCGATTTTAATTGTTTCCCCCATTTTTTTGCGATTTTTTTGGTGTCAATCAGCTTCTCAATGCGGTATGTCTTGCGTTATTTGCTTGAGATTTATCTTTATGAATTTTGGATCTGATAGAATTTCATTGGAATCAACATTTTGAAGATATTTCGTTGAAGAGTTGATAGATCTAAAGCAATACAGGGAACGCAAGAATTGTTGTTAATATTTTTTTTGAAAAAGTAGATGAAAAATAAAATATTGAAGTCTTCAAGATAGGTAGTAATTAGTGAATTTAATTAATTTCCATATTTAGCAAATCTGCCAGGACATAAAAAATAATAATTGGGCTAATATAAAATTTCTTATTGGAGCCATACAGATACTGGTACCTAGGATTTTATCCTCTAGAAAGGTAAAAAGTTGAAAATGAACAGTTTTCAATTATAAAATCTTTTGATTGCAAATCTTCTCAATCATTGCCACTAAATATAAATGTTTAACATCTGCTGACAACTGTTAGCTTTTTAGCAAGTACATTTTTAATTAATTCAGTAGCTTTGCTGGTCACTGACTTCTTATATTTAATTTGCACTGTATTTTTCCTGTGTCTATTGAATGATTAGTTTATTTGTTAATGGATCTGGACCTTAGATACACTGATGTTGGTGCTAGGCGCTTTCTGTTTGCTAAGATCTAATTTTTTTTCCTGTTAATTTGCCAAGCGTATGTATGAACTAGCTGTATTCTATCTGACTTTATAGTCATAGACAAGGATGCAGGGAATTTAAAAATTCGAATTACTTTAATGTATCGTGTAATTAAACATAAAAAGTTTATTGGATAGCTCAATCAAATTTTATAATTTACTCTGAAAGGGTGGCCGAGTTGATAAGGGAATGAGAATCGTGGCAAAGGGATTACAAGTTCAAGGCATGCAACCAACACGGGAAGAGAAGACAAACCCAATCTAATTTTGTCAATGTTCAATAGGGGAGCCATGATGAAATGAATGGCGAATCAATGTTCACTTGACTATGTGGTGCTATAAAGCACCAAAGAGGATCCTAATTCTTCAATTATGGAAGGAGATGGGTCCTGCATGGTTCAACCTTTTAACTCAAAAGCTACTTATTAACCAACTGGGCTTAGCTTAATTGGTATCGATTTCCTTTCCAATGTGAGAGGTTGCAAGTTCGATCCCCGATGGGGTTGATTCCAAAAAAAAAAAGCTACATATTATATGTTAGATCGGCAAGACTATATAATATGAGATACATAAGAAGAAAACATATAATATGGGAGTTAAAAGGTGGTGCCTAGAAGTGAAAGAATTTTCTCCTATCCCTCCCTCTAGTTTAAATCCATCGCTCAAATGGTAGTGAAATTTTAATATAATATTATGCAATGTTTAGAATGATTCATCGTTCCAATGATTCATCAATGAAATTATTCAACTAGTTGATTGTCCTTATATTAACGGTATAGTCACAGAAACTTCCCCATTACTACCTGATAATGTATAAGTCTCTGTGTCAGGTTTATATGTTTAGTGTTTTTCTAAGGCAGATTGGGTTGAAGCATTGGACCAATTATAGAATTAAGAAATTGAGTGCCCCCATACCGTCTTCACAGTTAGTACTGTAACAGTTATAAAGCAAATTTGTCGAGAAGACCCGTCAAAATGGTAATTACTGACATACCAACTATAATCTTTTCAGTGCTCAACATTTTTGAGTTAAAAGGTTGGACTCATAGGGGATTCATCCCTTTCCCTAATTAGGTTTAGTCTCCTCTCCCTTACATTGCAGCCCCTCATCACAATTCTCATGACTCACCAACTCCCCACTCCCCTTTGGATTTTATTTCTCATCTTGTAAATAAATAAAAAGTCTTAAAATCTTACGTCTTTTACTATTGAGCGTCTACATATTAATTTCCCAAGAATCATGCATTTACTTCATAAAATTCCGAATCGTGGTTGAATATATCCTGGAACCAAACTTCTAGTAGTTCGACCACTTTTGGTGGAGGCGGATAGCCCCCCATTGCGCTTCCGCTGAAACAAAACAGGTGCTAAAAATTGCTGGTAAACCCTGCAGCCAAGCTAGCGCTTGCCGAGCTAACGCTGCCTCAGCTCCGCTAGCTCGGTTGGTGCCAGTTCTGTCAACTTCTAGTTTGAACTAGTTCTGATTATGTGTTCAAGGTAATATCTGATAATTATGTCATGGAAGATTATGAACGTTGCATGACCACATCATATGCTAGTAAGACAAGCGCCGAAATCAATGGTTTCGGGTTGATTACACGCTGCTTCCTGCTGGGGATTATGGCTGCACATGGGAATGCCTGATTAGCTAAAATACAAGTTATTCAGGAGCACTTGAAACCTTGCAAGAGAAATCTTAATATGCTGGATTTGAAATGTTATAGGTGTGATGACTGGTTTATGTAAATACTAGTGTTAGCAAGAAAATTGCTGTGATCGAAGATTTACTGTATGTATTTCTGATAAGCATCGCAGCAATATCATAAATCTCCATTTGCTTCATCGCTCTTCATTTTAATGATTTCAGTTTGTATCATATATCCATCTTAAGAAGTTATTGTTACTAACATAGGTGAGCATGATCTTTTCCTGTCCTTTGCTTGAATTTATTTGAGCCAATGTACTGTCGACTTATGAATAAGTTGCTTTCCTGTCCTTGAACATTCTATTCTAATCATGATTTGCAGTTACGTATTAGACGGATATATGATCAATTAATCTCTAATCTGTACAAGAGATTTCACTAGTTTTAAATATTTGTTTCAAAGTACGATTATTGATCTTTCTTTGGTTTCACATGGCTTGCTTGTAGATTCAGTCTTTTTCCAACTCCAAGATGGTTAATTTTGGAAAAATATTAGCGGCAGATCAAGTTCCTGAATGGAAAGGGTAAGCTTTATTCATTAAATTTCACATGCTTGATTTTACATTTATTATAGGATTTGGTGATTTGATTCTGCTTTACTAAAAATACTGTCTCCTTGAAAGCGGTTAGCGGTTTTTTTATTTTTTTTATTTTTAATGAAGGGCTACTGAAATTTTTTGATCAGTTAAGTTCAGAACATTTGGCTGTTAATGTTTCCTTCTGACAGTTGAAGCTTGTGTGATATCAAATATTTTGATGCCTTTCATGTGTTTGATCTTTTAAGCTCAGTAAGGATAACCAAAGATAAATTTTTCGTATTTGTTTCATTATGTAATATCACTGTCAAAATACTGCTTGAATTTATTTTTTCCCCAAGGAATTACCATCTTTCTGCCCGCTATAGTGATATCATTCAAAAAGTTGCATGCATTTAGACTTTTTCTAATTGGTGATAAAAAAGAATCATTTAGAGAGAAAGAAGTACGAATATTATCTGAAATATTACTTCAGTAAGCGATATTAATACATTACCGGATAGGTCAGAACTGCAAGAAGCATTGATAGTAGGACATGGAGAGGAAAGAAGAGGGAACGACGTTTATTGAAACAACATTCTGCGATCTGTTCTTTGATAATGAGGATAATTTGATTAGGGTGGAGGATTTGCCTCTAACAGTTGACCATTTCTTAATAAGTCATAGGAATTGCTATGGTCGTCTTATCTTACCCCTTCCTCATGAACTTGGGTCATATAGAACAAATAGATAGTCGAAATGGTAGCTTCCCTTTGTCATTTCTTGGCATAAGAAGGCATAAAAATACCACTACACTTGCTTAACGAACTTGCAAGAAAGGAGAATGTGGCGGGAAGACTTGTTGTTTGTTGAGTAAAGGGATAGTTCTCATGCCGTGCCTCCATATATGTCAAGTTTGATGAGCTAAATGCCAATAGCCAACAATGTGTGAGTGTTGAACTTAAAGCGGGTGGTGCACTTGAGCACTTCCAAATAGCTTAGGTTCCTCTATCATTTCGAAATGAAAGAGGGCAAAATAAAGAGCATGCTCTGAAGGTATCCAATCCGGGCAGTAGAGCAAAGCGGGAAGATCAGTATTTAATTATGATCATCTCCGCCAACTGAGTAAGACAATTAGAATTTGAAAGAGCCATCCTTAGACACAATGACACAGCATAAGATAAGGTTTCGTTGATGATTTCCATAAGTTACTTTGCATATATAAGCCACTCGGATCTCACTCTTTAAGTCAAACTGAACCTTAAGATTCAAGTTGGGTAAATTAGTTTAATCAAAGGAGTCCATATGAACTTGGAAAAGATATATCGGAAGCTGTTGGCCTATTAATACAGAACTGTTGGCCTATTAAGTATAGAGCAAAAACTTCTTTTGATTTTTTGGAAACTCCCAAGTTCATATGTAAAAAGTTGATATAATATGCATATTTGAAAGCAGTTTTCAGACTACAGAGGTGTAGGCCATGGTATTGCTTGTAGAACAACAATAAAAGACACTTTTGAATATTTTCTCATGGATTGAAAGGGAACGGACTGATCCAAATTGACTTGTTTTGATGATCAGCTAGATTTTCTTCTACTTCTTGATGTTGGAAAATCACATAGTGCTAAGGCTGCACTTAGTATTTAAAACCTGTAAATTTGCGTTCAGAGTAAGGAATTTAAAGACCTTTTAGCTTGACCTCTAAGGTCCGCGTCTGGCTCAATGCTGAATTATATTTGGAGGTGATAAAAAATAAATAAATAAAAAAGATAAATTTGGAGGTGATATGCATGTTATTGTACTTGAAAGGGGATGTGCATTTAATTACAAGCACCTAGATCCTTTCAGGTGGGACTAGCCATACTGAGGTTCAGATATTACTTATGCTTCTATGAACTGAAAATCAGTTCTACGAGGTTGTGTATCTATACCTGATTCAGATGCCAAATATGAGGTGCTGATCAGCTGTTACACGCTCCCGATGATGATAATATATGGCTTGTATGGTATATCTCTCTCATGTATTATTGGTACATAGTGCACATACATAATGCAGCCTTAACAGATAGAAACCTTATTTTCATTACTTTACACTTTAAAAGTTAAAAATTATCTTCATGGTATAAAAGTACATAAAGGGTTATCAACAATTATAAAAACATAGCAGTTTAGTCTTCAGCTCAAACTCACTGTATTTTCTGTTGCTCACAAGTCTTAAAAAAACATTAGCTTTTTTAATATATAGTATCACCCACTAGAAGCGTGAATGCAGAAAAATGATGCCACTCATGAGTTTCTTCTCAATTGTGTGACTTTTTTTGATGAGATATAGGAAATCCATTTTCTCCAATAATTTCCCTTGTACCCAATTTTTTTTGAATGAATGTACCTGGTAGGGTTCCTTTATTATCCTTACTGAGATCCTATGAGCTATTGGATTATTTTGCTATTTGATTATCTTGGAAATATTTCCTTTTCACCACCCCCAGCCTAAACTTTATCAATATTTTTTTTGGTTTGTTTGTAATATATTAATATAGTTACTGCTGTTTTGTTTTTTCATTTAATTAATCTAGTTAGCTTTATGATATTGTTTCTTTCCAAGTTATAGAAGAGTGACGAGTGGATCAATGATCCCATCCAAAAACATAATAATTACTCATTCTTTATAGGTCATTCATTTTTTATCTACTTTCATCAATTCCTTTACTTATCACGCCTTGCTCATTAATTGTGTGCTTTTCTTTTCCTTTTCTGTTTTGGGTTTGCTAGATATTATATCGACTACAAGTTAATGAAGAAGAAAGTAAAGCAGCATGCTCAACAAATCGAAACAGATGGAAAGGAACAGCGCCAGATTCACAAAGAGTTTTCAAGGATGTTAGATGATGAGGTAACTTGGAAGTTTATGCACATTTGCCTTAGAAGTGTTACAAAGACCACCTGTATTATTGGGTTATTGCATGTGATTTGTTATAGTTGTTATTCCTCCATTTACTGAGGCATTTACATGTGGTGCTGCCATGTCTATGTCTACATTTTCATAATGGTATTTAATAACCAGCGCAAGATAAGTAGTAGATATTACGAAAATCTGCAAATGCTAACATGCATATTTGATTCCCACAAGGCTTTGCTAGCGAAATGGTGGTGGAAATTGTATGACGACGATGACGGTAAATGGAAAGATATCATTAAGGGCAATTATTTGAAAAATGGGAATCTAAGGGGAAAGGAAAAAGAATGTTGCAACCAGTTCCGGATTCTGGGGAGGAATTTTTAAGACTAGAAGAATCTTTCTCCCAGGGGCAACTTTTTCGATAGGTGACGGTAATAAGATTAATTTCTGGAAAGATAAATGGTGTGGAGAGGTGGCCCTGTGGTTTAGATTCCCAAGACTTTTTGGAATAGTTAGAATAGATATGAGAAGGTTGCAGAGGTTTGGAATGGAAGGGAGTGACGATTATCTTTCAAGCGAACCCTGGCGGCTAAAGAAAGATTTGATTTAAGGACTCTAAAGGAGTACTTGGATGATTGGCGCCCGAACAGCTAGAATCAAGACCGTCCTAGCTGAAGATGGAACGGTAATAGAAATTTTTCCATCAAGTCACTTTATAAGATCATCAACGGAGGGTGAAAAACAAGACATTATATTTGGACAGCAAAGGTGCCTAGCAAAATAAAGGTCTTTAATTGGTTGGTGACTAAAAGGCTATTTTAACCAGAGATAACCTTATTAAGAGGAAATGGCAAGGTCCTTCGATATGTGAATTTTGTAAAGCTTGTGATAAATCGGGGGACCACATTTTCTTCTTATGCCCATTCGCTAAAGATGTCTGGTCATGCTTTTGCGCTAAGAATAGCGTTCTTAGGCTACCTACATCTATAGAAGATGTGTGGGGAAATTGGCAAAATCATTTAGGGGGGCCCCATTAGGAGAAGTTGTGATATTATTGTTATGAGTGTTACTTGTGGTATTTGGAGAGAACGTAACGAGAGGATTTTTAGGGGGAAAAATAGTTGCGTTAACACTGTCGTTATCTCAATATCCTATTTGCTTTTCAACCGGTCCTATTTGCTTGCAGACAAGAAACAGTTGAAGATAAGAAAAATGGTTCCAGGATGGATGTGCATGCAGGGGATGGTGGTATCCCTAGTGATGGAGAATTGGCCGAGGACGACGAGGATGATGGAGATAACTGAGGTGGAGCAACGTTATGATTTTGGAAGGGGCGACGATATTTGTCCTAGCTCATTGCTCCTTTTCTTTTATTTTGGTGAACTGGATGTGTGTGGCATTAGTTCTTTTGGATTGTAGCAAGTAACGTTCTATGACTTTATGTTTTGTGATGGCGCCAAGGGCGTGGGGTTGTATCCATTAAAACATTTTTAATACATTTGGGTTGCTAATTATCCACCTTTTATCTCAAAAAAACATGCATATTTGATTGTGTTATGTGTTTCTACATTTGTTTGCATGCACCTTTGGTGCTTTAAATACAAGGACAGCGGATATATGATTATGTAAATGACTGTTAGGTTTAAGATACTATTGTAATATATTAGTTTTATGCAATTGTTTTTTTGGAGAGAAAAAGGTGGCTTATAGCCCACCCCCAAACCTTCATAACATATCATTAAAAGTACGTAATGATTACAAAAGTAGAGTTCAGCACAACACAGATACATCAAAGACCTAAACATAATCCAATAAACATACATGAATTAAACCAAGTCTTAACAATACATCAATAACAATAATCCAAAGCACACCAACAACAGTGTAAGCGAGCACCACTGAAGTCTCCGAGTTACCATTACCATCCAACTACTTTGACGCCGACCCTGGCCCCTTTTCTTCCACTTCGACCTCCTCATTGCTATCTTCCTGTAGATCCGACGGGATCACGAGCCGCATCTTCGTCTTTGCCTTATCTGAGAGTAAATACATTCAGTTATGTAACATGACACATATAGTGTAAATAGGGCAATGCACAGTTCCCCCCTAAAAACTCTATCGTTCCTTTCCCTCTAAATCCCCTATGTCACTACCATAAAAATGGATATCCCACTGTTTTCTATACTGACCACCAACATTTCTATCCTTCTACAACCCCACATGTCCTCAGTTGAGGACGGAATCAAAAAAATATTATTTCTAGCGTGGAAAAAAACCCACGTATCCTTAGACACCGGACAATCAAAAAATAGATGTTGGATCGATTCTAGTACACCACCATAGATTCTGCACTTTGTCGGTCCCTGCCATTGTGGCCTTAATAGATTATCTCTTGTCCGAATCGCTTGTTTCATCATCAATCGGCTGAAAACCTTTATTTTTTGTGGGACTTTTGCTCTCCAAATTTGGCTAACAAGACCTTGTTCCCCTCCACCACTTAGAACCCTGTACATCAACCGCACTGAGAATTTAGCCCCCTATTCCATCTCCATTTGATTTTATCTCTTTTGAGTTCATCCGGTTTCCATTCATTTAGAAATTCTTTTAGCTGACGCAAATCCTACTTTTCCTAAACTGTAAAGGTACACTTGAAGGAAATTCTCCAACTATTCTGGACCTAGTTGTCCTTTACCGTCTTATATTTGTTTCTTGTGACATTAAACAGCCTTTGGAATTTATAACGTAGCACCAAATCTGCACACCATACGTCCTTCCAAAAATTTATATGTTTTCCGTGACCGATGGTAAATGTAGCCCCTCTTCCACCATCCTTGTCATATAAGCTGACGTAATCATTAAAGACCATCTAGCAAGTTCATTGTCATATAGATTCCACCATCACTTGGCCTAAAATGCTTTGTTCATGTCCCTTAGATTAGTGATCCCCAGACTTCCATATCTTTCGCCATGCACACCCTTGACCATCTAACAAGTAGGTAACCTTTCTTTCCATCAGCCGATTTCCATAAGTTCCTTCTGATTCTATCTATTCTCTTTTCCTCCCATACCGGCATCTCATAGAATATAAGGAAATAAGAAGGTATAGTAGTCAATACCGCATTAACTAGCTTTATCCGTCCTTTAATAGATATCAATCTTCCTTAATCCTTTTATCCTCCTCTCCAACTTATCAATAATTGGCATCCAATCCTGTTTATTGATCTTACCCGCATGGAGGGGTAATCCTAGATAGCGTACCGGGAATTGTGCAAGCTTGCAACCCAAGATATAAATAAGATCATCTCCATCTTGATCCCCACCAATCAGTACAATAGCTCTTTTATAGTAGTTAAACTTAAGTCCCGACCATGCTTCAAACAAATAAAGTTCGCATTTCATTACCACCGTCTCAGTACGCGCCCTTGCTCCAAAAGCAGAGTATTGTCCGCGTACTGTAGGTTCACCACCGCCATCATCGTGTTCCTCAGCCCCTTAACTATCCCAGCGTGTACCATGTCTTGTAACATCTTGTTCAAACCTTCAACCACCAAGGTAAACGCTAGCGGGGATAACGGGCCTCCCTGGTGCAACCCCTTTTGCATCTGAAGTGGTTTGACTGTACTCCGTTGACCACTACCGAGAGCCTAGCCGTTGTCAACCGCTCTTTGGTTCAATGAATCCATCTTTTCCCAAATCCTCTTTGTGCCAGTGTATCCAACAAACACCCTCAATCGACCATGTCAGAGGCCTTCTCAAACTCCAGTTTTAGCATAAACCCTTTTTTCTTTCGTCTTTTGCAGTCCTGTATCACCTCCTATGCCATCGCTACCCCTTCTAGTATGGATCTCCTAGGTATGAAGCCGGTCTGATACGCCCCTATAAGTGTCTGAAGCAATTTTCGTATTCCTGTGGCCATTAGTTTACTAATAATCTTCAACGAGCTATTAAACAAACTAATTGGCTGAAAGTCTTCTACGGACTCCGTCCCATCCTTTTTTGGAATCATAACCATCAGGACATAATTAAACCGGTATAATTCACCATTACCCTCATACTATTGTTCTATCAGCTCAACAATGTCGTGTCTCACTAGATCCCGACACTTTTGGTAGAAAAACATTAGGAAACCATCCGGTCCTGGTGCTTTATCTGAACCCAGACTAAAGACTGCTTGTTCAATCTCCTCTTCCGAAAAACGCTCCTCCAACGCTTCTGATTGCGCATTATCCAGGCAATAAGTCTCACCCCACATGTCGTTGGTGCCCTTCAATCTGCACTCGACTATCAAAGTGAAGAGGTTCATATACGACTCCTTGACATGGTTTATTATAATATTGACGTCTTCCACCTCCTGGCTCTCGATCCGCAGCTTGGAAATGCGGTTTCTTCTTTTTCTTCCATTTGCCACCTTATGAAAGAAGGCCGTATTCTCGCCCCCTTCCTTCAACCATTGTATTCTAGATTTTTGCCACCACATTATCTCTTCTTTCTTGTATAGCGCTTGTATCTTACTATGGACCTTCCCCAATCTTAATCATTCTTTGACCAACAGATCATTTGCCCCCTTTCTCTCCAAGCATTCAATTTCCGTCAGTAGCTCCTCCTTCTGGGTCTTAATACCTCCTAAACTTATATTTTGCCCCACTTTCGAAGGCATTTTCTTAGATGCGCCAATTTTGCCACAAAGGACGCTGAAGCGGATCTATTATTGACATGATTGTTCCAGCAGTTAGTAATCTCAGTGGCTATTGATGGGTCCTCCAACCACATCTTTTCAAATCTAAACTCTCCTCCTGTTCCTTTAGTTTTCTCCGGAGTTCAAATTTAGAAGGACATGATCTGAAGTTGGCCTTTTGAGGAACGTCAAGAAAGCAAGGGGTATCTAGTTTCCCAACTCACAGAAACCAGAATTCTATCAAGGCGAACATGACATGGTCTTTCCTTTCGATTAGACTAAGTGTATATTCGATGCGGGTTAACAATGTCCACTAAGCTTAGCTCATCAATAAGCGAATTGAATTTTCTACTCTCGCTCGTCCTAAATCCCCCTCGCCGCTCGTCATCAAATCTGGTAACGTTAAAGTCCCCCAATCCACAGGAGCTGCCATCTGACGGCGACCGTGTGTAGCTCCTCAAAAAACTCTGTTCTTCGCTCTTTACGGTTAGGACCATACACGGCCGTGACAGTTTCACGTCCCCACCGTCAACTCTTCGAACCACTACCGACACACTAAACTGCCCGACACACTCATCTATTATCGAGAACACATATTGACTAACCCCTATCAAAATACCTCTCGACGCCCCCTCTGAGTCTTTCTTCCTCCAAAGAAAGCCTCTAGACGCTTTTACACTATCATGAATCCTGCTATCCGGATCGGACAACTTAGACTCACAAAGACACGCAATATCCGTGTAATAATTACACAAAACCTCTCTAATCCTCCTACGCGTTTCAGGCAACCATATGCCTCTAACGTTCCAAAAGGTATAATTTATAAGAGATAATTATAAACCCTCCCTCCACAAGAGCCCCAGACACCTAATTCCTGCCACCGTTGGCCCTTTCCTTATTATCTTCTAATTCTCTAAGGTAAGCTAGGTTTAAATTAGTATCGTTTTCCGAGTCACCGAGGCACACACCCAACAAATTTGCAAGCATAATCAAAGTTTCATCCGGAATTGCACCAAAGAAAGAGACTGAATTTAAATTAAAATTTAAATCTATACCTGACTTGCACATAAAGTCCTTTCTCTCGAAGGCCTGTTCAATGAGACGGTCGATGTGTAGTATCTCCCCACCATGCCTTTTCCTCCTCCTTAGGAAGCCCGTTGTAGGAGGTAATCTAGATGATAATTCTTGATTACCATGAAATATTACCATGCTTGTTTTGGTGTAAACGGTATTTCCGGAAATATATGATTACTATGGTAATTAAATGGCCCTATTTCATGGTAATTTTATTCCCCCAAAATATGTGTTTCCTAAATTACCATGAAATACTCCCGTCTAATGTGAAAAGAGGTGTGATCATCTGCCGCTGGCCTCCATTGCCACCCACCGGCCGGTCGGCCCCGCCGTCCATCGTCGGTCGTCTGCTGTTCGGCCCGCCTGTCATCATCGATCATTGGCCGTTCGCCGGTCATCCATAGTCGGTGATGACCTACGGTCGCCGGTCATCGGCCGTTCGCCGTTGGCCGGCCGCTGGTCATCGTCGATTGTTCACTTGCCGGCCCGCCGCTGATCGGACATTCACTGCCGGCTTGTCGTAGTCCGTCGCCGGTCGTCCGCTTGCCGGCCGCTGCCGATTTGCTGTTCGTCGCTGGCCTCGCCGCCGGTCGACGGTTGTACACACATATTACCGGGAATGATTAAAGAATACCAAGCACGTTAATACAAGATTCCTTGGAATTAGATGTCCGGTCATCCTATTCCCGGGAATGTAAGTATTCCTGGTAATCTTTCATTCCATATACCAAGCGCAACCTTAGGACCATCGCTCCGGTTTCCCAATCCTTCTACCCCCTATCTGATGGGGTGATCTCCCCCCCAATCTCTACTCTTAGAGATGGGGCAAACTCCTCTAATGTGACCTGCTCATTCCCACTTGCACCTCCCTCATGCACTGCCTTGGCCATCTCCACATTAAGACCCACTTCCCCATTTATGACACCCAAAGTTTTATTCAGTTGTTATTATCATCGCTATTATGTTGTTATCCATTAAATTTCCAACTATGAGGTTCCAATCTAAACAGATAGAGCTCCACCTGAGATACTTAAGCGGTTCCTGGCATGGGAAAGTATGCACAAGAGAAAAAGCTTAAGAAGTCATATGCATGCATTGTAATATCTAGTGTCTTAGTGCTAACTGAAATCTATTAATAACTCCAAACTTTGCTATTCGAAGTACAATACTAGATGAATTGGGAATATAACTACATTTGTTATAAATTTCATGGTTCAAGGACTAATAGGTCATCCGTTTTGATATATCATTTTTGTACCTGCAGATCGAAAAAAATGTCCTTTTCCTGTTGGAACAACAAGGAATTCTTGCAAACAGAATTCAAGACCTGGGTGAGGAACGTACGGTTCTCTTAGAGCAGCCAGAGATATCACGGATCATTCAACTGAGAGAAGCGTATAGAACTGTGGGGAAAGATCTTTTGAAGCTTCTTAGGTTTGTTGATTTGAATGCTACTGGCATTCGGAAAATTTTGAAGAAATTTGATAAGCGGTTCGGTTATAAATTCACAGACTATTACGTGACATCTCGATCAAATCATCCTTATTCTCAGCTTCAACAGGTTTTCAAGCAAGTGGTAATATTTCTATCTCGACTTTAGTTCTCACTTAGCTGCCATGGACAACGTCTTCTCGCATTACTTTCCTTTTAGGTTTTTTCACACTCGTGATATTATTTACTTTTGCTAACACTTCATAATTTCTGCACATCCGTGGGTAAAAAACGATGCTCTTTGAAAAGATGTATTACTTTTTCTAAGTTGATTCTTTAAAAAATGCAGGGAATTGGGGCAGTTGTAGGTGCCTTAACTCGCAACCTTTCTGATCTTCAAGATCGTCAAGGAAGCTACTTATCCATTTATGATCAGCCATCAATTGCTTTGAAGGCAACTATTTTTCCCCCTCATGCTACATGTCCACTACTTTGTTCTCTTTGAACTTAATTTGGATCCCAATTTATTATCTATGTGTACAATGCAGGATCCTGTGATTGATTCAATAAACGCAGCAGTTGACAGGCTAACTCACTCGACAAATTTCCTTCAATTCTTAGGGCAACGTGCTCTTATTATTCAAGACTATACACCTAGTTCTAGCGAAGAGGATGTTGATAGTAGAAGATACCATTTTATGTCTCTTATGTTGAACTTGGCAAACACTTTCCTATACATGGTCAACACATACATTATTGTCCCAACAGCAGATGATTACTCAATAAGCCTTGGAGCTGCAGCTACAGTATGCGGTGTAATTATTGGGTCTATGGCTGTTGCACAAGTTTTCTCTTCTGTTTATTTTAGTGCATGGTCAAATAGATCATACTTCAAGCCTCTTATATTCAGCAGCATTATGCTCTTTCTTGGGAACACACTATATGCAATGGCTTATGATATGAACTCAATCGCAGTCCTGCTTATTGGTCGTCTTTTATGTGGGTAAGTAGCTTTCTTTATTCGTATCCTGATTGTTTATGCTATGCGTTCCATATGTTCTATTTGTTCTACTTACCGCAATCAAGTCGGTTTCGTTTGTAGCTAGCCGGTTGAGTACGAGTCATCCACTGAGAGATGGTTCGTATTTTCGTTCGTGTTTTAGACGAGTCAATTAAAGAATGTATATATTTGTTCAATTCTATCATAAGTGTTTGTATTTTATGTTCAAAAGAACTTATTAAGGTTAGGGTTGGTTAGTACAGTTAGGATTAGTCTTGTGCTTGTCTTTTGCCATTCTTGAAATGATGTTGGATTAATCGGAAGTAGCGGAGATTAGGAGAACATAGGAATGAGATTTGCGTGTTTAAGCAAGCTTTTCAACGCTAAATCCATTCCTAGTGTCCCTTGTCCGTCCGTTGCATGCTCTTATTTCCAATCCTAGGCCAAACATACACAACTAAGTTTCCAATTAGATCACAACTACATGTCATGTTGTAGTGCGCCTAAGGAAATTCTCGACTTAGGTAGCGGCTATATGTCACTTATAGCGCGCCTAAGTGAGAGAGTTGTGTTTGTTTGGTCTAGATCCACTTTAACATATTTGGCGAAGAGAAGCGCATGAGATTTTTCCATCTCTCATACTATCTTTCTTAGCCCTAACAAGTGTGTAAATTATTCACACATTAAAAGAAAAATAAAACAAGAAAGAAAAGAAGAAAAAATAGAAAAATACAGTTTTACAAAGATAATAAGCTAACTACCTGGGCTCTCACCTAAGCAAGTGACTCCATTAAGTTTCATGGTTTGAGAATACGGATTAGAAGAGAAGAAAAGAAAATAAGAAAACCAACTATTTTAACAACAATTAATAAAAGTTATATTAGGAATTAAAATTAAGATACAAGATAAAAAAAACCTCATATTCATTATTTTCCACTCAAAAGCTCTCACTACAATTTCATGGAGAATAGATGAAGAAAAAGAACAATACACTAAACTACACTAATCTAAGGAAAAGAAAAGTATTCTTGGTTTTGCTCAAAACTGAAGTATTTATAGGTAGAGGAGTGAAACCCTATGGCCATATTCTGAGCCCATATACAATTACAAAAACACCCCCAAAATTTGGTCGTGAGACACCACGTAGGCGCGGCGGATCCGCCGCCTAACCCCCCATTTAGCAGCGATTCCGCCGCCATTTTTAGGAATTAGTGCATCGTTTTTCTTGTGTCTCCTCGTGTTACTTTGTTCTTATGTTTGACAGGTTTAAATTTGAAAAATGGTTCCAAAATATTTTCAGATTTTCAACAGTCCAAAATGGATACTCTTTTAATCTTTTTGGCCTTGATCTCGTTCGAGCTCCGCGTACTTCTTGATCTTTGTGCTGCCTCCCTCGTGCTCTGTGTTTGTCCCAGACATGAATGACCATTGCTGGATCTTGTCCCTTATACTGGTAAGCGGCACTTGACGGATGTGGATGACCGGAACCCGGATTTTATCTGTTTTTGGCAGATGTTCTGGATTTTGTCATAACTGTAGAGATTTTGCGTGATTTGCGTTATTTTGGACTGGGAACATGTAACTTGTAATGATGTAGCAAATACAGATCAAAAGCACCTACCTATATACAAACGAGCAGAAGAATAGACGGTATTAAATGTAATATTCTGGTGTGAACAATACCCCAAATTTATCTTTTGCTTGTATCGAGCAAAACTATTTATTTTCAAAAAGTCCCAAACTCACTTTCGTAGGCATCAAGGTTGCACTTAGTGTGTGCAACAAACCGTTAAACCTCTAGGTGTGCTTAGTAAGAGGAGTACTGTCTCCTGAGGGTTTTCAGCGGATACTACCCACAAAATTCCGGCAAGCTGGTTTTATAAGTTAACCTCGACTCTAATCTTACGGTTTAACATCTAAGTTAGAAACTCTATCATTCTAAGTTAGAAATATCCATCCGTTATTCTTCATATCTCCTAGTCATTTAACCTAAGATCCTATACGTTTTGTCAGTTTATAAAGATCTCAGTATCTCTTGAGTTTTCCTTCTAAAGTGCAGTATCCAATCCGGAATTTTTATCGTCTTTACGGAAAACATAAGACTTATTCTTCATTCCTACATCTCCTCCAAATATCGATTGCATATCCCTACGTGTGTGTAAATTTCATCTACACTCAAGAATTCAATTCAAGCTATTGTACCCTTGCTCTAGTACCTAATACTACTTCTTTTCATTAATGATGGACAGATTTGCTCACACACCTTTCATGCGACTACTACTGCTTCCTTAGGCACTAATCAGCCGATTATTGAATGTGTAAGCTTATTAAAGCGTAAATAGCAGTTTCCAGGTCTTGTAATATATTTTTTCTTTTTCTTTTTCTCTTTTTTTCTTTTCAAGATCGGATATATTTTTCAATGATGCTCTTTTGGTGGTTAGTTTTAAATACCATTTTTTCTTTCATATTAGGCTTTCAGGCAAGAGAATTTCTAGGTATTCTCTATTATCCCAAGTTTCAAGGTGCGTGTAAGTGCGATTTGTAGGGTATATGCTTTTTGAATTTGGAGTCAAGAATAGAAACCATTTTTCAAATTTATTCTTCAATAAAGCTTTCAATATTTTCCCTTCATCTTGACATAACTTAAGAACTGAATTCAAGATTACTTCTAAAAAAAACTGTAAGGACGTATATTTACTATAGTTAAACTCAAGGAGAGTTATTTTTAGGGTTTTCAATTTCTAAGCCTGGTATTTAATTATTTCTAATCTATCAAGCTAAATTTTCGGAATAAAAATCTAAGTTACCCTACTTGCTAACTTGACGATAAAGTTTTTATATTTTTTTGGAATTTTTTTCAGTTTTTATGGGTTTTTAAATAAGTATGTAAATGTAAAATATACACATGAATGCCAAGATAGAAAACTTACCGAGCACACCCTCAAACTTAAACTTGACAGTGTTCTCGCTGTCATGCTACACCAAGATGGTCAATTTTTTTTGAGGGGTCAAAATCTGTCGGTGCTCTCCTATTTTTTTTGTTTTTTATGAAAGAAAAATCAAACAATATATATATACACAAAAAGGTCTCCCCAAACTTAAGTGAAACAGTGTTTCTACTGTTTAAGCAGTGAAGTTCAAAGTTACGGGATACAATGCCTTACACAGGCCAAAAGTTAATACCAACCATTCAAATTTTTTATCGTGATAACGCAACGGTTGGAAAAAGAATGCGTAGAGAAAAGAAATGAAGAATACACGAGGCCGTGTGTGGGCGGAAATAGGATATGGTCTCGGTAGAGGAGAAGACGAATGAAGGGGAGAAAGAAATGGAATACGAACTTGATGGTGGAAATTGATTGAATAGATTAGTACAGTTTGTAATGATCGAAGTGTAAAAATTGATTGTACTAATCTATCAACATGTTGAGAAATGGGATCAAACCTCTCAAGATTCGTAAGAAAATATGGGCCGACCGAACGTGGTGAACCAAATATGGGAAAGGAAGTTGACACAATATCTCGCGAAGTGGAAACAATGGAAAGGAAGAAGCGAAGTGATCGAAGAATGATATCGGTTAAACGTTCAGTAGAATGGTCACAGTCAATGGAAGGGATAGGATGAATCGGAAAATCCGACTCATCTAGTAAAACGGTTCATCCTCAATGATATTCTCAAAATTCTCCTTAAAATTCAGCTCATTCATGCATTCATCATCAACATTCAGAAGCATATGGGGTTCAGGAAAAACTGTCAACGGTTCGGAATGATATCCATATAGATGTGAAAGGATATGATGAATTGGTGAGAAAAACTCATCCAAAATTGTAGGTTCATCATCCAAAATATTCCTAACGTCGATATCCATAATCAAGTGAAAGTTAAATTTCTCAGACACCTCATCAAAAGTATGGTTTTCAATCAATTGTTTTCCTAGAGTGGAGGTGTAGAGATCAAAAGGAATGGTCGTGGTTTCACTTGAAATGGACCCTTCACAATCGTGTAAATAAAAAACTACGTAGTCGCATAACTCATCAAACATTCTATTTTCAATTGATGAATTATCTGGATTACTTGATAGACTTTCGAAACTGGAGCTGTGGAATTCAATTGGGAACAGGCGTGTCTGATTTGGAAGGGTGAACTGCTCACTTTCACTACTCAAATCCTCAATTTGTCCTATCGCCACATCATATAGTAGAAAATTTTAAGCTAGTTGGGAACTTGCTGCTGGTTCGTTAGGTTGTATGAGTGCGGCCATGGATGCATTCAATTTCTTTATCTGGCAGTACGAAACTATCCGAAATTCTTTCAAAGTTCGTTTAAGACTAGACATGGGTTATGAAGGGGTTTCAGTAAAAAGATTTGAATTTGTTTGGATACGTTAAACTCCTATACTGATATTCAGAAGTAATGTCTAGGGAAGGTACGAAAGTTGGGTAGGATTGATAGAAATCGACTGGATATGAAAAATGGACAGGATTAGGATCAACATTATGATAAGAAAGTGATTGGAATTGTTGTTCTAAAAAATTTAGAATGGTAAAATGAGTGAGATCGGTTATGGAATTGTTCAATTTTGTCAGCAATGGACACGGATTTCGGAGTCACAACATGACTCTTAAAAGAGGCATCAACATAAGAAGGTAAGAGAGATTGAAACGGTTGATACGAAGTGAATTGCGGTGTCCAATTGTTGGTCCTAGACGTATCTATTCGATCTCTCAAAGAAATTTTGGGTATGAATGGATCGTTTTAAGTTTGACCAAACCAAGAACCGTATGAAGAAATGTCTGGTTGAGGGTACCAAAGTTCGGTAAGAGTTGGTCGGTGAGGAGTACCCATGATATGAAAAGAGAGGGTGGAAAGGTGGGTGGATTTTTATAAATTTTTGATTTTTTTTTGAGTTCTTTGATTTTTGAATTTTTTTGGTTTTTGAAAATACGGAATTATGGAACTAAACTTTAAACAAGCACAATCACATCCATAATATGCACAAACAACACCTAGAGCTAGAGTCTTTAAAGTTCAACTAGATCGCTCCTACACTTCCAAGCGACGAGTCCTTTTAGGTTTGATCTAGATAGTTTTTATTAATTCAAGCTAATGCGTATGCTTTTTATGATTTGTGGGTCTTAGGAAGGGTGATGAAATTCCCACTCAATCTTAATTGGTGTTATAGCTCCTTAATGTCCGTATTATTATATGTAAACGATAAACAAACAAAATCTAAAACAACAAAAAATTTATTCAGCGGCGGCGCAATTTGTGCAAAGAAGCCTGCAGAAACACAGTTCAGTGGAGTTTAGAGGGGCATCTGGAGAAGGAGAAGAGGTAAAAAAATTGGGGCTCAGAAGACAGGCCGGCCACGGAACCGCCGCCATTCCCAATGTTAGACCACAGAGCTGTGGTGGAAATGTTGAATTAGGGCTTTAAATTTGTTCTGTGCACTCCCCTATTTCTTCTCTTCTGTATCCAAGCCTTTGTATCTTGATTAGATCACTGTAATTGTTCTATATTTGCCAACACATTTGCACAAAAATTATTAAAAAATAACAAGATGGTTTTCATTTTTTGTTTTTATTTTTATTTATACAAAAATTAACCCGAATAATAAGAAAGAAATACGTTACCGTCTCCCCGGCAACGGCGCCATTTGATTGTTAGAGTTATGCTATGCGTTCTATATGTTCTATTTGTTCTGCTTACCGCAATCAAGTCGGTTTCGCTTGTAGCTAGCCGGTTGAGTACGAGTCGTCCACTGGGAGATAATTCGTATTTTCGTTGTTGTTTTAGACGAGTCAATTAAAGAATGTATATGTTTGTTCAATTCTATCCTAAGTGTCTGTATTTTATGTCCAAAAGAACTTGTTAGGGTCAGGGTTGGTTAGTAGAGTTAGGATTAGTCTTGTACTTGTCTTTTGCCATTCTTGAAATGATGTTAGAATAATCGGAAGTAGCGGGAATTAAAAGGACATAGGAATAGGATTTGTGAGTTTAAGTAAGATTTTCAACGCTAAATTTATTCCTAGTGCCTCTTATCCATCTGTTACATGCTCTTATTTTCAACCTTAGGCCAAACATACATAAAAGTCTTCAATTAGGTCACAACTACATGTCATGTTGTAGTGCGCCTAAAGAAATTCTCGACTTAGGTCGCGACTATATGTCACTTATAGCGTGCCTAAGTGAGAGAGTTGTGTTTGTTTGGTCTAGATTCACTTTAAGATATTTGGCGAAGAGAAGCACAGGGGATTTTTCCATCTTTCATGCTACCTTCCTTAGCCCTAACAAGTGTGTAAATTATCCACACATTAAAAGAAAAATAAAACAAGAAAGAAGAGAAGAAAGAATAGAAAAATACGGTTTTACAAAGATAACAAGCTAACTATTTGGGCCTTCACCTAAGTAAGGGATTCCATTGAGTATCATGGCTTGAGAATACGGATTAGAAGAGAAGAAAGAAAATAAGAAAACCAACTACTTCAACAACAAATAATAAAAGTTACATTAGGAATTAAAATTATAATACAAGAAATTAAAGATATAAGATAAACCCTCATCTTCATTAATTTCCACTCAAAAGCTCTCACTACAATTTCATTAAGAATAAATGAAGAATAAGAAGAAAATACACTAAACCACACTAATCTAAGAAAAAGAAAAGTATTCTTGGTTTGACTTAAAACTGGAGTATTTATAGGCAGAGGAGTGAAACTCTAGGGCCATATTCTGAGCCCATAGACAATTACAAAATCACCCCCAAAATTTGGTCGTGAGATGTCATGTAGGCGCGGCGGATCCGCCGCCTAACCCCCCATTTAGCCGCGATTCCGCCGCCATTTTTGGGAATTAGTGCATCGTTTTTCTTATGTCTCCTCGTATTGCTTTGTTCTTCTGTTTGACAGGCTCAAATTTGCAAAATGGTTCCAAAATATCTTCAGATTTTCAACATTCCAAAATGGCTACTTTTTAAATCTTTTTGGTCTTGATCTCCCTTGAGCTCCGCGCATCTCTTGATCTTTGTGCTGCCTCTCTCGTGCTCTGTGCTTGTCTCAGACATGAATGACCATTGCTGGATCTTGTCTCTTGTAGTGGTAAGCGGCGCTTGACGAGTGTGGATGACCGGAACCCGGATTTTATCTGTTTTTGGCGGATGTTCTGGATTTTGTCATAACTGTAGAGATTTTGCATGATTTGCGTTATTTTGGACTGATAACCTGTAATCATGTAGCAAATACGGATCAAAAACACCTATCTATATACAAACGAGCGAAAGAATGGACGGTATTAAATATAATGTTCTGGTGTGAACATATCCTTTAATGAAAATTAAGAACTTTTCTTATTCATCTTTCTTGGTGCAAGATCATGAATTTAATTGAGATAGAAAGTCCTGCAAATTAAGTAGACCTGATGATTCAAAGCTTTTAATTATGATTTTTCTTGTATTTATGCTGTAGAAAAAATATCTATTCATTTATGAATATTACAGAAACCAAAATAAAACCTTGTGAAGGAAGATAAGTTTTGGAAAATAATGCAGGGCCTTTTGTTAGATGCAGATAAGTATGGCAACCAATTTTGTTTGTGATTGAGGCATCACATTTATTTAATTAATCTTCTACAAATATATCTGGAAATTCTTCTTATACTGATCCTATTGACATATCTTTGCATCCTATATTCTCCACTTTCCTACTCTTTCCATAAAAATGTTCTCGTTCAGGGTATCCGTACTTGTTAACATATTTAGTGGGGATAGATTGATAGAATATTGGCCTCTATTATATACACTGATGGCATCATCCCTCAGTTACTGCCTCTTTACTGCTTATATATCATCACTCTTCCTTGGAGTTATGGCATCCAGTACTGTCAGGCTCACGCCTCTAGCGGACTACTAATTTGATTGGCATGAGTGGTGCAGTTACTGATATTCCTTCTTCTGAATAATCTTTTTTTTAAGGATGTTTACTTTTTAAGCAAATTTTCTTCTCTCGTTACAGGTGCCCATTTCTTCCTCTGTTTTTTATGACATTCACTCCGATTGAGGCTTTGAGCCTTCTCAAACGTTGCCATTTTGTTGGGTTTTTTTGACCCCTGCAAGTACATGTTGTCCAATATATAATCTATTTTTGTTTCCTTCTGAGTTAATTAGTGTTGGAAATATATTTTTAATAAAAAGTTTGCTACTATTGTATGAAAAATTAATGCTCTCATATTTCATTAGTATCATAAATTATTTTCCCCTCGATATATAGTATTATCACGCCTACATGCAAAGGAGACCAATAAATTTTCCATTTAGAAGAAATGATAAAATTGTAGTTAATGGAGCAATCATGGCTAGAGGCAGACTTAAATGAACATGGTTAGGGGCAGTTACAAATGATGTGTTAATTGTCAATTTGACCGAAGAGATGACCCTTAACAAAGAGAATTGAAGAAAGACATTAATATAGCCGACCGCAAAAAAAAAAAAATTGTGTGTGTGGGGGTTGGGGGTTGGATTACATTCGGATTTCATTCAAGCATTTATTTTGGGTCTAGTGGTCATTATGTATCCTTATATATTTTTTCTCCCTTTTTTCAGGTTGGGTTCTGCAAGGGCAGTTAATCGACGTTACATCAGCGATTGTGTGCCTCTTAAGATTCGCATGCAGGCATCTGCAGGTTTTGTTAGTGCCAGTGCTTTAGGAATGGCTTGTGGTCCTGCTCTAGCCGGCTTGCTTCAAATTAATTTCAAGATATACTCTCTCACAATTAATCAAAACACAGCACCTGGATGGGTCATGGCTCTAGCTTGGATCATATACTTATTTTGGTTGTGGATTTCATTCAGAGAGCCAGTCCGTGACGTTGAAGGGAACAATGTGCCTCAGCCTTCAAATCCCGGTTAGTTCCATCATATACATATACATATATACATACACATACATGTGTGAGTGTGTGTGCATGTATGTATATATATGTATCTAGGTTTAAAATCTTGGTATCGGAAGCGGTATCGGACAATCATTTTTGCGTTGGGAATCGTCAATATCAGTCATCTCAAATCGGAAACATCAGACTTGATATGATCATTTGAGTAAATGAATTTCTAATATTTATAAATGTTTTAACTAAATAATAAAAATAACTATGAACAATGTGACTCATTTCTTAGTAATTAATGATGTCTATAATTTTTCTAAATATGTTGTGAAAAGAATAGTAAACTTCTTGACATTTTGATAGTAATTAATGTTGTCAAATGAACCATAGCAATGAACTCAATAATCCATTAATAAACATAACCCTAAACTAGAATAACCAATTGGTGCACTCAATACCAACCAAATTTCGGTATCATACTCGAACAGTCATTTTTGGGATCGGAATCAGCCGTCTCATAATGGGATGGGATCGATAGAAATTTCTACCCATGGCATGTATCTTTATGTTTGCATGTACATATGTAAGTATGCAGTGTGTATTTATGTATGTACGTACGAGTGTGTGTATTTATATACGTATGTGTGTATGTGTGTGTATGTTATGTATGTATGTATGCATGTATGCTCAAACACACACGTATGTGTTATGCACACACACACACACGTGTGTGTATACACACACAACACACATACATATATGTATGTGTATGTGTGTGTAAAATGAATGTATGTGTGTGTATGTGTGCATGCATGTATCTATGCGTATGTGTGTGTATGCATGCCTGCATCTATGCATATACATATATGTGTGTGTGTACACACACATACATATGTGTATGTATGTATGTATACATATACATATATGTATGTACATATGTACGCATGCATGCGTGTGTGCGTGTGTATGTATGTGTATGCATGCACGTATATATGTGTGTGCAGTTTACCAAAGAAGCGCATTATTCTATTTTTCTTTCTTTTCGTATAAAACGATGCATCAAAATGAATACGGGAGACAATCAGGGAAACATGGACACATACACATGGGTGGACCCACACAGATTTCGGTGAAAAAGGACCGAGTATTGGTTGCAATTGAAGTCGGGTATTTTTTGGGAATATGTTATATATGTTTACTTCTAAATTAATTTATAAGAGCATATAACTCAAGTGGTAATACATTTAATTCCAAAATAGGACATTATGGTTCAAATCCCGTAATACTCATTACCGATTTTGATTTTTTTAGTGTTTTTTTGAATAAGGGGAACTTAGTCCCACATTAAAGATTTAAAGAAAACTAATAACTTTTAAATAAAACCTTGTGTTCCAAGTTATGAAACCTATATATATTGTAAAAATTATTATTCTCATATTAATTTAACTTTTTTAATTGTTAAATCGTGACAGCGTAAATGTACAATGTAGTTGAGCATCTTAACAAACTTTTATTATACATGGTTGCCGATGTGCCCCTTCTGACCAAAATTCTTGGGTCCGCCTGTAGACACATACGGGCGCTTGTGCGCATACTCATACGCATGCATGCACGCGCAACCGCCGCAACTCACATATACATATGCATACATACATACGTCATCTATGTAAGTATATGTGTGTGAGCGCGTGCACGTGCAATTGATGATCATGATGATGATTGAACTTCCGGAATTCTGGATAAAAACTACCTTTGTATTGCGGATATCTAGGGCATGGGATTTCTTGAAGGCTTTCAGTTACTATGTTTAGAAGGTGTAGTCCAATTCAAGTATATGAATAGGTTTATATTTGTTTCCATATTATGGCACAAGTAATGGCAATATAGTCAAAAGATGAGAAATAAGTGTCAAGTATTATTGAATATGGGTATATACCTGTTTGAACCAACATCATGATATTTAAGCCAAAAGTTAAATACTTGAAATCGTTACAACCATTGAGTTAGCATGCAATGTATCCTACTAGGTCCAGATGATAATCCTAGGCTGAGATCTTATTCATTAGTGATGAATACTATTTTGTGGTGTATTAATGAATCATCAACAGAACTAAACACATTGATTGCTTCCATCCAAGGATTAAGGATATATGCAAGCTTTTCAATTTGACCACTTTAGATACTACTTGTTTTTGTAAAGGTGATAAACTCAACCAATATTCTTCATTTTGATTTGTATGTAAAGTTAAACCTTGTTATCTGAGCCATTAGATGGTATGCCATACCTAGTATCTTATAATGGTTGAAACTTAGAACTATTCAAAAGGTCTGAATGGATATAATTTCTTAAACAATTATAGTATGATGCTTAAACTGATGATTATGCACGTTTGATCAGCAGAACAGGTGAATGGTGCAGACGTGGAAAATGGTCTTGTTCAACCACTACTCTTGGGTTCGAAAGAACATACTGATGAAGAAGAAGATAAAGAGGGTGCTGATAGTGAAGAAGCTGTAGAAGACTCACATAGAACCGCAAATTCAATTGGTTCAGCATATAGATTGCTTACACCATCTGTGAAGGTTAGGGGTCTCTCTTTTAAATATATTTTTATTGTCGGAAATCAAAATTCAAAAAGATGCCCCCAACCCCCACATGGTGAACGTACACACTCGTGCGTTGTGCACACACATGGACATATGTGCTTGGAGAGTTTCATATACTGGTGGGGCACATCACAATATCAAATCGACTCGCCCATGTGAAATGAATATTGCACATTAATATTTGTAAATAAATTAGGCTTAATTCCAAAAGAAAAAAACCCAAACCTTTTAGCTAAACTATGAGAAACCCCCAAAAACTTTCAAAATCACAAAAAACTACCATGGTACCAAAATTTTCAGTTTTTTGGTTGTTTCGTGCAATTTATTGCTGATGTGACACCTTATATCCGGTAGTTTTTCATAGTTTTTGAAAGTTTTGTGGTAGTTTCTTGTGTATTTTAAAATTTTTGTGTTAGTTTCTTGTGTATTTTAAAAGTTTTTGTGGGTTTCTCGTAGTTTAGCTAAAATGTTTGGTTTTTTTTTTTTTTGGAATTAAGCCAATAAATTATAACACATTAAGCCATATGAATGGATTTTTTTTTAACTTGCTTTTTTTTCATCTTCACAGGTCCAGTTGTTAATCTATTTCATGCTCAAATATGCAATGGAGATCTTACTTTCGGAATCAAGCATCATAACTTCATTATACTTTAGTTGGTCTACTACCAACGTGGCAATCTTCCTAGCAATTCTTGGGCTGACAGTTCTTCCTGTAAATGCCATTGTTGGAACCTACGTTTCCAACATGTTTGAAGACAGGTAATTATACGTATAATGCATGTCTTAATTCTGTTTAAAAACTTGCGCAAGTCTTGATATCAATATAACTGCAATCAATGAATCTATGTTAATTGTGCTTCCTGCTTCCTGGAATCTGATGATACGAGGCTATATGGTGTAGTGTTTTTCTGTCGCTCTATTGAGATAGGATGCGCTCGCCTGCCAGGTATGTACAAATTCCTCTCGTCTAGGATAGGTCGGGGTTTATTGATTGTGAAAATTCTAATCTCCAGCAGCCGCGGACAAAGCTGCCGTTAATTACCCCTTGCTTTGAGATGAGAGAACCTCCGATTAACGGGTTGTATAAGTCATGCGAACCCAAGGTGCAATATGCACATGTTACGTTTTGAGTGTGTCGGGAAGCTCCCGACAAAGGGAAGAGAGAAAGAGAGAGAGCGCTTTGGTGGCCTCCCGAGTTCGGGAAGCCTCCAAGGGCTGGGACCCCTGCCGGGGGGGGGGTCCCGACGGCGGGAACCCCCTTAGGGGGCTCCCGAGAGCAGATAGTCCCTTCGTGGGGACATCCGAAGCAGGAGATCCCCTCACAGGGATCTTCGAGTGGGGAAAGTCTCCTTGCGGGGTTTCGTTGGACGCGCGATAGTGAAAGTTAAAGGCTTTCATCGGGTTCGCTTGCTCGAAATCTATGTTTGCTTGGGATGAAAGCCATGGGTTTTCACCCCAAGAGTTCTTCCTTTCTCTTGCTTTTAAAGTTTGATGAAGAAAATTTACTCCTTTATTAAGTTTTGATCTTAGATCTTGACTTCTTAGAGATGAAGCTTTCCTTCTTTAAGTGATGATTTCTCTTCCTAATGAACTATCTGGGGGAAGAAGATGGGGTGAGGGTGACGAGAGAAACCCAAAGGAGCTCTCTTTTCCTTTAAATCTCTCTCTCGAGGAAGAAAAAGAGGAAGAAGACCCGCCTTTTTCTTGATGGAGGCTCAAACCCTAGAAAAAATTTTGGGAGAGAAAAACTTATCATTTCATCATGTTGTTGAGTTTAAATGCCCTTGTATATTTGCATATTAGTTCTTGGGCTTTACATAATTGGTTTTTTGCCCATCATCTCTACATTATTCATACTTATTACATATTAAATCTATTTTATTATGCTTTTTCTCTTTTCTTGGCATGGGGGCCGGCTCCATGCTTGAGCTTGGACTCACTTGCTTGGTCTTGCGTCTGGGTTGGTTTGGATTCGGGTTTAGGCCCACTTGACTTGGGTTCGGGCTTGGGTTTGGGCCCATTTTTTGGGTCTTGACTTTGTCTTTTTGACTTTGGCCACAGGGTGTAATTTTTGATCCCAACATATGGGTTTAATGCTCTTATTTGCCTCAGTCATATTGCTTATGGGACAATCAGCGTAGATAGGATTATAGCTATTATTTGTGCCTCGCCATACCGAAACTATCAAGATGATTCCAAGGACACTTCTTTTCTTAAAGAATAATGGTGTTTCCATCAACGTTTCATTAATAAGACAGTAATGACACATATAAAGTTCTACAGATGCACATCACGGAACTATCGTCTTCAATACAGTGAAAAAGGAACAGCTCGAAGCAGGCATCAAAGACCGACATAATAGACACATACATGCTAAGCAGAGTCCCAACAAAATAGCTGCAAACACTTGCACTAAGCATAATAAGTAGCTCCAAAGAAAGTGTTAACAGAGAAAAGACAGCCCACATCGCCACCCCCGCCAGCAGAGCCTCCATTATATGCTCCTTCCTGTGCCCATCGATGCTAGAATTTTCTGCTAAGAGTGTCCCTGGCTGCATCTTTCCCTGCTGTTTTGTTTAAGCACATTTTAGAAATTGCATTAATCAAGTCTCAAAAACTTTTACGACTAACATTGAAAGAACAATCGTTGCTGCAACCAAATAGGCCACAACATGGCTGCAACAAACCATCCCATTTATCCCTATGGCTAGGTACTATGTAACAAGCAACGGTAACGACAGTTCTATAGCTGTATTATCTTCGTTTTTGTTGTGTGTGGGTAACTTGTCCATTAGTATCTTATTAATGAAAGTCTAGGTGGCAACACCGTTCATTTAAAAATAAAAAAAAGCAACGGTTCCCAAATCCTCCCACTCAATTTAGCAATTAGAGGCCGCCATTTACTAAGCAAAGCTAAATTTATGTCTGAAATGCCAGGACCCCTTTCCTCCATTTTCTTGCCCACCCGCCCCCAATTAACCAAAACACATGTCTTTGTTATCATCAGGATGTCCTTCCCATAGAAGTTCCCTCCTAATCCTATCAATGGACTTGAAGAGCCACCTTGGAGCCTTGGAAACAGACAAACATATACCAAAGGACCACCGATAACTCCACATTGGTCAAAACTAACCTGCCATCCAATTCCTCTTCTATCCCACAAATTTTTTATCCGCTTTTTCCGCCATTAACATCCAATCAGTCTTCCTCAAAGAACCCAGACGTAGAGCCCAAATATTTTAAAGGATATCGATCCATCTTGCAACCAAAAATCGATTCACATTCACCTAAGTTGCTTTCCCCACTGGCACTCGAAATCTCACATTTGTGAAAATTGATTTTTAGTCCGGACCAATTGAACCATCAACAAACCAATTTAAGGACAATGGCGTGATACGATCTCCAGTACCAAACAAATGAGTATCATCCATGTACTGTTAAAAAAGCATACCCCTCTTCTGTCCACCCCCTGTCAATAGGTTCAATGAGCCCTCATACACACAACTTTTGATCATTCTATCCAGCTTGTCAGCTACTACGGTGAACAGATTTGGAGAGAGCATGTCTCCTTGCCTTAATCCTTTCCTACATGTAATCTCTCCCCAAGGACCCCGTTGATCACAATCCTAGTGAGCCCACATCTTACACAACTTTCTATCCAACCCAGCCATCTAATCCAAGGACAGTGATGTTAAAGGGGAACCAGCTGATATAAATATTCAAATCGAGAAAAATGTTGCACATTTATTTAATTTACTTTCGGTCATATCTTTTTTTATGCATATCGTCAAAATGCCTAAAAGATAGCATTACATGGAACACTGAAGTAAGCAGTGGTGAACTTTTATGACGCTTTTCTTTTTAGAGTTTTCTCCCGTGTGACACTAACCGGAATTGAACCACTGAACCACATTGGAGAGCAAAATTTTTCCTCATGGGCTATGTTACTTTGGCTTTAAGATCTAGGTTAGACTATAAGAAGAAAGAAGCACAGTTCTAATTCGGAAAGTTGATTCAAAACACATTTGTCTTGTTTGATATAGTTCTTGTATGGTTTTACTATGGATCTGTCATGTTTATTTCTTCTCCTCTTATCGCTTAAAGGGGCTTGATGAACCAATGTTGGTGTATAGACCTAAACATTACATTTATACGATACATATCTAAACATCGGTGTGCTGTGTGGTAGCTTATGCTGATTGTGGATATGCTAGCATAATCTAGAAAACCATTATTTAGTCAAATCAGAGATTTAATATCAAATGCTCCTCCACGAGCCTTTAGAACTAATTCTAACAGTCGATGAACTGTTTATAGGATACTGCATGATATTTAACCACCTCTAACACTGTACAGTAAAGATTAAGGACATCTTGTTTTAGGTTACAGTTATTTTGCTCATATATCATTTTACATCAAAAAGTTTCGACTTCAACTCTTTTCTTCCCAAGAAGTAGACAAAAAGCAAATGTGTTTATAGTAGTTACTTTGTATTGATCCACAATCCGTGTTCATGGTAGTTACTTCCGTTAATGAAAATTAATTCCTTTGAACAACCTTTTTGCAGGCAAATCTTGTTGGTATCCGAAATTGTGGTATTAATAGGCATTATCATGAGCTTCAGAGTCACCACTGCATACTCGATGCCACAATACGTCTGCTCAGCCCTTGTCACATTTGTAGCTTCTGAAGTTCTTGAAGGTAATTACTGACCTTCTTCGCCTCTTCGGAAGACGATGAACTATCATTAAAAAAAAAAAAAAAAATCAATTCCCCTGTATGAGTAGTTCTTGAAACTCTGGTTGCACTAGTTACTTTACGCCTTGCCGGTTATAACATGAGCACATCACATGCCATAACCAGTGATGAGTTACTTTTCAAGAAAAAAACTAAAGATAACACGATTGAATTATTACCACAATTTAGATGTGCATATTGTATGCCTGATACATATCATCTTTTTCCCCCTTACATAACCATAGCAAGCAAACAGACAATTATCTTAGGTTTTATATGGCCTTGCTTAAATTTATATAACTTTTATTAATTAAATACTATATTGATGGCTCTTACCCAAAAGCTTAAGTTGTTGTATTGTGGATTTACAATGTATATCAAGCTACCATAGAATATTACACTCCCTCTCATGTAGACCTTTAGTCCACATGGAAATGGCATATGATGCAAACACCCACTTGTAAAGAAAGAAGGAAATTATGGTTTCCAATTTAAATTGGTGAGGTTTGGATTTAGTATCTGATGCCATGTCAAGGATCGGTTTATTTAAAGGCTTAAGCTGTTGGTTGTGGGCTACCAGGGTTCATTTAGTTAACATAACACCAACTGAGTTCAGTTGTTACCAATTTCCTCTCCAATATGAGAGGTTGCAAGTTCGATTCCCGAAAGGGGTTGATTCCCCCCCAAAAAATCTAGCTAACATAATACATTAAAGGTATCATTATCGGGTAGCTACAACACAAGAACAAATTGTAGTTCACAGTTCACGTACCTTGTTTAATGATTAAAGATCAAATGCTGATCTCTTTACATATGGTTTTTAGTTCTTTTTTGGTGCTGTTACATTGTAGTCCATGGATTTCCATAAATTACTCATATGCCGTGCCATACAATTCTAACATATAGTCCAACAAATGTCGCCTGTGCATAACAACAAATTGTACAATACAAATTGTGCCTACTTTATTGATTAAGATCAAGTATTTTTTTGGCTCTTCTTATTTTTACATAAAGTTCAATTCAATTTCATAAATTATTCAAAATACTGCCCAATATCTACACTTCTCATGGGTGTATGACGAAAATGCAGGCGTGAACCTATCTCTCCTCTCTCGAGTCATGTCATCACGGCTTGCTCGTGGGACCTTCAACGGCGGGCTTCTCTCCACAGAAGCCGGGACCCTAGCGCGGGTTGTTGCCGATGTCACGATCACCTTAGCAGGTTACTTGGGTGAAGATCAACTCCTCAATATCACTCTGCTGCCCTCTTTATTGATCTGCGTAGCCTCCATTGCTGCCACCTTCTTCACATACAACACTCTCTATTGATGCATACCATATTCCGCAATTGTATAGCAGGGGAACATAGCGAACATATATAGGTTATTTATTGATTTACAGCCGATCGATTGAGCTGTATTTATTTGTTTAGTTGAACTTGTTTATTTAATTTGTTGCTCTGTGTATGAAGCCTGCATCCTATTTTGTTAGGCATTCTTGATGCAGACCGGACTGTATTGATTGAATAAATGATGCTGCAAAATGTGGGAGATTGATATTCCAACGTATCTTATGGATAATCTGTAAATAGCTTAGCTTTGTTTTGAATAGTTGTGTTGAGATGCTAAATGGATATTTAATCAATATGAAGATTGCTCCTTGAGTTAATTTTTCTGCTGTATAATTCTTCCAACGTGTTTCTAATAATGCAACTATCTGTGTATGTTTTTTAACTGAATTTATTAATCAAGTTCATTGCTAAATTTTTTACTGTTAATTAACAAATAGGGGAAAAAAGTACTATCTTGCGTACCTGTGTGGTAGAGTTCACATCGGCTACTGGATTTCTTATTGGATACAAGATGGGTTAAAGGATGTAAATATATCCAAGGAAAAATCTGGTAGCATATGAGGATTTTTTGAGATGGATAGATTAAGTATTTTCTTACAAATTACAATTTATAAAATGGGGTCTTGTGATTGTGAAGTTTGGTTAACACAATTCAAGTAAAAGGATTTAATAGGCTTGCATTATACTGTGGTCTGGATTGCACAAATCCAAAAGGGGCGGGCGTGGGTCCTGACCTCTGCTGTTTTACTCTCCTCCTCCCAAACAAGAAGAAAAAAACCGAAAAAAGGTGTCTATGTACTGCATGCGGCAGACCTGTGGTATAGCGCTGGCCCAACAAGCCCCAAGTATAATAGCTTGCTATTTTTATTTACTAATGAAATTTCGAGTGATTAAAATGTAGTTTACAAAAGTAAATAGCCACCTCATTTCAAGTAAACTGCAATTGCAGTCGAGATCTAAAATGTCCATTATCATTTCCATGAATGATTTTATACAAAATGTAATAAAAGATTAACTAAATTGGCACCATGGATTAAAAAAGAAAAAGAAAAAGAAAAAGAAAATATTCCCTTGCAAGGTGCAATGTTTGTAAGATTAATAAACCATAAACCCTTTTGATTCTTTGAAGACGATTGTCTGCTGGAGCCAATCCCTCACTTATAATATTGAGATTGCTACCCACGTGACAAGTATTCAATTCCAACCGACATTCAGTCCATGTGAATTTTTTTTTTTAAAGAAAATAATAGGACAAATCCCTAGATTCATAAAAACAAAAACAAAAACAAAAAAAAGGTCATGATTCTCTAAATATGAAGCAGACAATATTGTTTTAATTTCAAGTAGATGAATGCCTGCTTCAAAAACAATATGAAGAGAAATGATATGAGATTCATCTGCTTTTTTTTTCCCGATGAAAGACATTCATTTACTTGAAAAGCAGACAGTATTGGTTTCAAGGAGATGAATGTGTTCCATCATAAAAAAAATGTTGATGAATGTTGTTCAGTCGAAAATATCGCACATTTGATATAATATTTTCCTTATTTTCCTTAAATATTTAAAAGCGTTTATTATAAATATGAAATATGAGGGTTTATCTGCAAAATACTATTTACGATATGTTTATATATTATAATTAACATTATGAAGGAAAATATATGCATATAATATTTTTTATTATGCATATCATATCAAATAATTTTAATCAAATTGCTTAAAAAATTTATTACCATATAAAATGATTAAGATTATATCTCTATAACAAATATTACTAAAATTATTCATGGAGATATTGTGCAAGATTTAGCTCAGATGAGGAGATCAGGATATCGAGATGTCAGAATAAAAAATCTGTGAATAAAATTAAATAAAATCGTAGAATCAATAGTGGCAGAGTCTCGGAGAACATATGAAAATTCTAAATATCACAACAATCTCTATGAGTCAATATGATACTACAGAAGAATTTTCATCATCTGATCCCACTAACTCACCGCTCAACCGCGGCACAAACACTCTAAACGCGGCGGATCCGCGGCCAATATGGGAAATTAGGGTTTGGGATTTTGTGGATAGGATCTTCTCAATAAACCCTCACATATGACATCTAGGGTTTGTATCTTCTGTAGCTATATAAAGAACCGAGAGCTAAAACTAGAAATTATCACCTTTTACATGAAGCAAATCACCGTTAAAGAACAAGTGATCCACGACAGGTCCGCAATCCGACGTGATAAAGCAACGTGAATATCGACGGAACATCTACTTCCTGCGAGGCAAACATCAGCAACTTCTTCTTCTTGTAATCTAAACTCGAAAGATTTGTACTTGTAAAGTTGATTAATAAAAGTAGATCATTAGCTTAATTAATTCGCATTTAATTTCTGCATTATGATTTCTTTCTCTATCCTTTCTTCTTCTATCTCCATCATGCGCGAGTAATTCTCCGCTCGATAGGGTTCGTAGGATTAGGGTAGGACAATGGATGAGAAAATATTTTAACTTCTTTTACGTATTATGAATTTTATAAATTTTAGCAAAAGAATCGCTAACATTCTAATCGGACGCGCTATCAATTTATTGATAGTCTTGACCGCGATTTGTGATCAGATTAAAAATTGTTTTGTTAAAAGCTAGACATGAATAGAGATCAATGAAGGGATAAGGGTCAATAGTGGGGAAACCCTAGTTTCTTCCAAGAACACTACTCCTTATTCATCATTATCAATCTAGTTTTAAATCTATCAAAAAATAAAAAGTGTCGTTTTTATTAGACATCCATGACTACTAAATCCTAACGAACTCTACAAGCCTTTTTCCCTATAAAATCTATTTCCGTATTTAAACTAGATCTTAAAACTATATATATTCTACATCCGTATTTAACATAGATCTAGAATTTACAACTATTCTCTCTATTCTTTTATTCTAATCAACTTATCTAAAGGAAAATTAAAATTTCTACGCATCCCTGCGGACGACCCGTACTCATCTCGGCTAGCTACACGCGACACCGTTATCGATTGCGGTTAGTACTACACACTTTTTCATAGATCAATCAAATGGCGCCGTTGCCGGAGATACGTGCGTAATTTTTTCTTGCTATTCGGGTTGAATTCTTATTCAGTCCATATCATAAAAATAAAACAAAACCGCAACTTGCATATTTAACGATTAGTGTGCGATTTTTACGAAAGAATCTGGAGTCACTGGAACGAGAAAATTGAGATTCAGGGACCTTCAAAGAGGACCGGAGAAGTAAAGGAGGCACTGTAAGAACCCACCATTGCGCGGCGGAACCACGACTATTTCATGCAGACGGCGGCGAAACCGCGACAGTATTGTTGAGTTTGGTCCTCAAACTCCTCTGGTATCTTTTTAATATCTTTCTCTCTCCTCTGAGATCCAATAATTTTATTTTCTGCAGGATTCTTTGCAAAATATCGCTGCTTAAAAAAATCTTTATGTGTGTTTTGTAATTGGTTTGTTTTTGTATATTTTTAATACGGACTTTAAGGAGCAAGACCATAATTCAGATTAGGTGGGGATTTCATCACCCTTCCTAAACCCCACAAATCACAAAAAAGCATCCGCATAACCCTATATTAATTAAAAAATATCTAGACTAAGACTCTAAGGACCGCCACGCTTAATTAGGAAAGAGGAGGGTCGTGGATAATCTATCGTTTATCCGCATCTCTCTTGTGGTGTCTAGGCAAGTGTGACTAAGGCAAGTGGTTACTTAATTAGGCCCGCTATTTTCGGTGATTCGTTAGAAGATACCTCCCACTTACCTAGCACTTATCTGGCCACAAGAGCGATAAAAAAGTGGTAGAGGATTGATCCCGTGACTTGTCCTTTGGAAGTCTAGGAGCGGTCTAGTGACTTGACCTAGGCGACCGTAGTTTTTAGGGTTTGATTATGCATTTTGTGATTTGTTGAGTCAACCCTATAATCCATTTTTCAAAGCAAAACAATCCATATAGAGCTTAAATCCTTTCCATTTTCACCTTCTTTTCTTTTCACCTTCTTATAATGGGTAACCCAAACAGACGAACTCTTGCCGAGTTTTGCTATCCAGAACCAGATATTTCTTGTTTTCGTAATCACTTCGGTATACCGTCTGACTCTACCATGTCTTTGAGAGTGGAAAGAAACAGTTGGACTCCTCACCAAAATTCAACATTGTCTTATGTTGATAATTCATTTAAAGCAAGTGAGAAACCATCTAAACGCATGTCCATTGCTGAGTATATTGCAAAGACCGAATCCCAAAGTTTCAATCCGGTCAAACCGTTAGGACAACAAACACCATCATTTTCTGAAGAAAGTATTGCTCCTTGTTTTGCGGCGTATATGACATCTGTTGCCAGTCGCCAACCAACCAACTAATCTCACTATTCTTCTTATCACATTGTTGATCCTACCCCTGTCCATTTTTCACAACCATTCGATTCCTATCAATCCTACCCAATTTTTATACCTTCTCTGGACATTTCTTCTGAACAATCATTTGGGAGTTTCACCTATCCACAAGAATTTCAATTTTCTACTGAAACCCCTTTACAACCCATGTCTAGTCTTGAACAGTCATTGGAAGAATTTCGGGTAATGTTGTGTGAGATAGAGGAATTGAATGCGTCCATGACCGCCTTGATACAACCCAAAAAACAAGCAACTAGTTTCCAACTAGCTCAAAATTTACCAATGTATGATACGGCAATAGGACAAATTGAGAATTTGAGTAGTGAGAGAGAGTAGTACACCCTTCCAAATCAAAGCTCCCCATCCTAAATTGAAATCCACAACTCCAGTTTCACAAATCTATCGTGTACATTAAATGATTCACCAATTGAAAATAGAATGTTTGATGACTCGTGCGACCTTGTAGTGTTTGATTTACCCGATTGTGAAGAGTCCATTTCAGTGAAACCACACCGAATCCTTATGATCTCTAAACCTCCACTCTAGAACCGAAATTGCTTGAAAACCATGCTTTTGATGAGGTGTTTGAGAATTTTAATTTTCACTTGATTAAGGATATTGACGCTGGGGTTATTTTGGATGATGAACCCACAGTTTTGGATGAGTTTTTCTCACTAATTCATCAGGTCCTTTCACTTCCGTGTGAACATCATCTCGAACCATTAACTATTTTTCCTGAACCCTATATACGTCTGGAATTGATGATAAATGCATGACTGAAAAGCAAACGATATTCAGCCTTCATTTCCTATATCTGGTTCAACAATGCTCGACGCACAAATTCGTTTACCCATTTCATCCCCCATTTTCTTTGGTTCTTCTTCTAATCTTCCTTTAATTCTATCAAGTTTTGATAAATCACACTTCGATATTTCGAGTTCGATAATTTTAGAAAGACAACTTGATTTAGACTCTTTTAAGAATAAGGTAGATGAGCTTTTCGAGTCTCTTACCTCCATAATTTTTGACAAATCAAGTGTGTTGAATTTTGGTGTGACATTTATTGATATTGAAACGTCCAATCGGACCATTGATGAAAGTTTCGAAAATATATTCGCCGACGAACTCGCATTCCTAAACGACACAGATTTTGTGATTAATCAACCTCCACCCGAAGAAGTTGAACCACCACCATTTTTTCTTATCCCATACGAGAATGTGACTATTCTTCCCATACCTACTCATTCACATTCTCGTTTTCGTTCACCATCACTATTCCGTCTCTACCAACTGAGACGTAAACCCGTTCTATTCCACTCCTTATCCCCTCCCCACTTCTTTACGTCTATAGGTGACATGTTCTTCCACCAACTATATTGTTATATTGATAAATTATTTCAATAGTTGGTATTGACTTTTGGTCTTTATAAACCTTTATATTAACCAATAATATTAACCCCCCTCATAATTTTAAATGCTTAATACTATTTTACTCAAGTTTGGGAGGGGGGAATCTTTTGGCTCTTGAAAGAAAATAAATTTTTACAAAATTATGAGCCAAAAATAAGTTTGGGGAAGGATTTCACTGCCATTATTTCATATCCCCGTTACTAACTTTTCCTCCCAAGTCTACACTTTTTTAAGCTTAACAGATGATATCAACGAGGACACTACTGCAAATAGGTTTGGGGGAGGTTAGTGCTTATTCACGCATTATTTTGCATTATCATAAATATAAGCACAAATTTTTTTTGATAATGAAAGTTTGAAAGTGGAAAATTACATACGACAAGATTGGAAAAGTTTAAAAAAAGTAAGAAAGCTAGATATTTTCTTAAACGAAACTAGTAATAAATAGTTATGAGCCGTTGTCCTAAGAGTTAGTAAGATGAAGAAAATTACTAATCTGAGGATAAAAAAAGTCTGAAAAATAGTCTCTATTCTTAAGTCCAAATATTTGAACGTTGATACCTTACTATATGCACTGTCACACATCTTGAAACTTGAGATAGTAGAGAATACCTTGAAATGCTCTTGTCTAAAAGCCTTAGTATAAAACTAAAGTATAAGTGGTGAAGAAAAAAATGAACACTGATTTTGTAATTACTTGGCAGCGTAAAAAAAAAATATAGCAAGGGTGTTTTATCACCTAGTACCTTGACCAACTGGTTTGGGAACCACTTCTAAGCCTTAGGTGTTGCAAAACGAGGATAATTACGCCTTAATGAGCGAGCACATTTAGTAATCGGTTGGTCAGTATCTCGAGAAGTATTAACGGTCGCATGAATGATGTGTGAGCAATTCCATCTGATAATATTCACCAACTAAAAAGTACCAACGAAGATGGACAAGAGTATGATAACTTGAATTGAATTCTCTAAGTGTCGGGATGTCTTTTACACATACATATGGATATATGATCGATGTTTGGATGAAAGGTTGGGAGGAAAATTAAAGGCGATGTCTTATTGAGAGATGATGTGATTTCTAACATTTTT
Source organism: Agapanthus africanus (assembly GCA_030015575.1). NCBI lineage: Eukaryota > Viridiplantae > Streptophyta > Magnoliopsida > Asparagales > Amaryllidaceae > Agapanthus > Agapanthus africanus. The sequence continues at coordinate 4,851 of JASDDO010000148.1, read as the reverse complement.
TCACGACCATTAAGATAGGGCTCATGGCAACTGAAAAACCGGTGTAGGCAGAAACTCTTATTTTCAAGTTATTTTTTTTATAGTTCTTATTTTTGTACGTAACTTTCATTTTCTTTTTTTTATTATAGGATTTTGTGGGTGTAATCCGCTGAAAACCCTCAGGAGACAACACTCCTTCTACCAGAGACACCTAGAGCTTTAACGGCTTGTTGCACGTGCTCAGTGCAATCATGTTGCTTACGAAAGTGTGCTACTTAGTTTTTTCTTTTTCTTTTTCTCTCTCTCTTTAATAACTAGTTTGCTCGGGACGATCAAAGTTAAGTTTGGAGGTATTTGTTCAGTCGAAAATATCGCACATTTGATATAACATTTTCATAACTTTTCTTAAATATTTAAAGGTGTTTATTATAAATATGAAACATATGAGGGTTTATCTGCAAAATATTATTTACCATATGTTTATATATTATAATTAACATTATGAAGGAAAATATATGCATATAATATTTATATAATATTTTTATTATGCATATTATATCAAATAATCTTAATCAAATTGCTTAAAAGATTTATTACCATATAAAATGATTAACATTATATCTCTATAACAAATATTACTAACTTTATTCATAGAGATATTGTGCAAGATTTATCCCAGGTCAGGAGATCAGGATATCGAGATGTCAGAATAAAAAATCTGCTGATAAAGTTAAATAAAATCGTAGAATCAATACTGGCAGAGACTCAGAGAAGATATGAAGATTTCAGATATCACAACAATCTCCATGTGTCAATATGATACTACAGAAGAATTTTCATCATCCGATCTCATTAACTCACCGCCCAACCACGGCACAAACACCCTAAACGCGGCGGATCCGTGGCCGATATGGGGATAGGGTTTGGGATTTTGTGGGTAGGATCTTCTCAACAAACCCTCATATATGACATTTAGGGTTTGTATCTTCTGTAGCTATATAAAGAACGGAGGGCTAAAACTAGAAATCGTCACCTTTTATACAAAGCAAATCACCGTCAAAGAATAAGTGATCCACGATAGGTCTGCGATTCGACGTGAATATCGACGGAACATCTACTTCCTACGAGGCAGAAATCGAGAGCAACTTCTTCTTGTAATCTAAACTCGAAGAATTTGTACTTGTAAAGTTGATTAATAAAGGTAGATCATTAGCTTAATTAATTCGCATTTACTTTCCGCATTTAATTTCTGCATTATGATTTCCTTCTTTATCCTTTCTTCTTCTATCTCCATCATGTGCGAGTAATTCTCCGCTTGATAGGGTTCGTAGGATTATGGTAGAACAATAGATGAGAAAATATTTTAACTTCTTTTACGTCTTATGAAGTTTATAAACTTTAGCAAAAGAATCGTTAACATTCTAATCGAGCGCGCTATCAATTTATTGATAGTCTTGACCACGATTTGTAATCAGAGTAATAATTGTTTGGTTAAGGGCTAGACATGAATAGAGATCAATGAAGGGATAAGGGTCAATAGTGGGGAAACTCTAGTTTCTTCCAAGAACCCTAATCCTCATTCATCATTATCAATCTAGTTTTAAATCTATCAAAAGATAAAATGAGTCATCTTTATTAGTCATCCACGACTACTAAATCGTAACGAACCCTACAAGCCTTTTTCCCTATAAAATCTATATTCGTATTTAAACTAGATCTTAAAACTATATATATTCTACATCCGTATTTAACATAGATCTAGAATCTACAACTATTCTCCCTATTCTTTTATTCTAATCAACTCGTCTAAAGCAAGATTAAAAGTTCCACGCATCCCTGCGGACGACCCGTACTCATCTCGGCTAGCTAGATGCGACACCGTTATTGATTGCGGTTACTACTACACACTCTTTCACAGATCAATCAAATGTCATATTATTTCTCATCATTTAAGTTTCAGAAGATAATCAACTCTATGTTTAAAAAAATTGTTAGGTTTGCTAGCTACTATATATGTTTTAATTAGCCAACTTTTATATCCATTGTTTGGTTGTTTTAGATTTTCACTAAGAGTTCTTGACGGAGCTCGGAATCTCCCTCAGATATTGTCCTCCGTAAATCCTGTTGCCAACGATGCTGAACGGTTGAAATTTGAGATGAATTTTGAGTGTGTGGATATCAATGGGCTGTTGGTAGTTGTTGATGCCGAGCTACCTGCAAGGGAAGTCTCGGGGTGGGAAACCACCGTAGGACCCTCTGATGATCAAGTAAGTACCGATGAATATTAGGGAGGAGAAGCGGTTTATTGGAATGAGTTCAAGATACCTGAGTCGGAGGGGTTTATACAGTTGTCGTATGGAGCGAGCCGATGCGAGATTCTCGCTGTCTGTTACGTCCCTGTGTCACGTTCGCATTGATGGCAGGATACGCCCATTAATGGAGAGATACGCTAGTGTGGGATGCGGGACATGGAGCGGCAGAGATCTCATCATGGTGAGATACACGGAGCCGTTACGGGGGCTCTCAGGCTTTGTGCTCCCGGCCAAACAGGAACACTGAAGAATCTTAGATACAGGATAGCTCGGAGACGAGCAAGTGAGGTGAGGAGTCTCAGCTCTGTGATAGCTTGAAAATGAGCGAGGGGCTGAGCAAGCTCAGCTCTGTGATAGCTAGGAGATGAGTGAGGAGGCCGTCTTAGCCCAGCTGTAGGATAGCTCAGAGGCGAGCTGTTGGCCGGTTGCTAGGCGAATAGGGAATGTACTCAGGGGAGACCCCCCAAAGGTCGGATGATAACTCGGAGATGAGGCGCCGAGAAATGTCCCTAAGGCACCATATTTATTCCAGCTCCGCATCCCCCAATAACCTAGCGGGCTTATATGGGTGACACGTTATTTGCCACGTGCCGTGATCTGGGGAATTCCATCTCATGGGTATCATCATTAGCCCCCTACTCTCGTTAAGACCTATTTATAGGTCGGGTTAAGAGTGGTTAGCTCGGTCTTCATCATCAAGCTTGGTGCCGAGAATTCTTCATAGTGGGTTGTCTGGGAACGATGGGGCATTTGGTGGCCGTGTCTTTTCGATTTCCGGATTCATGAGGCGTTTCATGGAACGCCTTAATTTTTGTGCGTATCCACTATGATGTCAGCAGATCAATGAAATGGTGGCGCCATAATGGAGACATTGCTTCGCTTGCTTAGGCCGTTGATCTTCACGCCATGTGGCCACAAATGGGTGGCAGATCGTGAGTCGTCGCTTCCGCCAGCTTGATCCGTGTGAGGGGAAACACCCAGTGGTTGGCTTCAACGTGGCGTCATCGGGGCCATAGGGCGCGATACTTCATTTTGGCGGGAGCGAATTTGGGCCGTCGGATGGCTTTTGCTGAGTGTATAAATAGGGGAGTCCCTTCCCAAGGAAACACTTTTGCTTCACTTGACTCTTGTCATCTGAGAATTGCTCGGCGCTTGATCCATTGGTCGGATCCTCAGCCAAAATCCATCCCCAGCCGTTTTTTCCTTGAATCAGGTTAGATGTCTTCCTCTGATACTTCTGTTGATGTAGTTAGGGTCGAGTCAGGTAATGAGACTTCAGCCTTTAAAACTGAGCCCTGTGGGTCAACTTCCTCTTCCTCGGCTTCTGATAGCCGAGGAAGTTCTTCTTCTTCCTCCGCATCGGGTTCACCCAAAAGGGGTGGTGATGCCTTTGTTCTTCGTCTTCGGGTAGAAAAAAGGACCCCAAGGTACGCATCGAGAATACTCATGATGCGCCTTCAATATTGAATTTGTCAGACGAGCTTTCCGATATCCAGGCTCATTTCCATATCCCCCTGGCTACTCGCTTCGTCTGGCCAGGGAGGGTGAGCGGGCAGACAAAGTATAGAGCAATGAGATTGCTCTGTACATGGAGGCATTCCGAGCAGGGATGCGTCTTCCTTTCTCACCCGAGGTTTGTGCTGTCCTCCATTGCTTTCAACTTGTCCCGGGTCAGCTAGCACCGAACTCGTGGAGAATTCTTCTCAGATTCCTGATCCGGCTGAAACTTGATTGGATCTACTTCAACTTAAGTCTTCTCCTCTCATTCCTTTGCTACAAAAATCACCCTGGTACTCGTTTGGACGAGTCAAGCTGGGTTTATCTTTCTTTTAAAAAGCATAAGAGAAGGGCGGCCGGGTCAGAGGTTGTGGTCGTTTCTTCTTCCATCCACGAGTGGAAGGAGAAGTTCATGTTTGTTGGCCCTCTGAAGGGAGAGGAATGGCCAGCGCCCACCAAATGGCATAGGACGGATTGCCCAAGGGCCAAGTAGTCAAGCGCCCTGGAAGCAGGAGTCGTGTCGCAGTAGGAGCCGATCCAGCGGCCGACGCCTTGCTTTCCGAGCAGGCTCTGAGCTGGATGGGACTCAGTCCGGCGCGCTTCGAAGGTAAGTTGGGACATCATCGATTAATTTAGGCTTAGCGTAGTTTGTTGTTCTTGTTGCTGATCTTTTCTTTTATTTTATTTCGCAGAGCCCATGGACCAATCGAAGATCATGGTCGCCCTGGCCGCCAAAGTGCAGGGAAGGAAGGGAGGCAGTGCTAGTTCGTCGAAGCCCGCGCCGGGGGAGGAGCCCCGATAGGGTCCTCTCGCGAAGGTCATCGCCGCTCCTCTCTTCCCGAAAGAGTGCAGGAGTGGAGGGTAGAAGCATGCCGAGGAACAGGTTCCTCGGGCCAGACCGAAGGCTCCCTCCTCCGCTGAGTCTCCGGCCAAAAGACATAAGAAAGTGGTTTCCCGGCCGTCCCCGGCTAGGATACAGGTGCAGGAGGGCGACTTCTTCATTGAGGTGCCGTTGGGGTTTTCCATGACCGACAGTTTGCTAAAGGACATAGAGAAAGAAGCG